>CM038214.1:99685985-99948571 GCA_021442155.1 Cymbidium sinense | reverse complement strand
TTAAAATAACCTAAAAATAAAAAACATAAATAAATTAAAAATTAAACATAAAATAAAAATAAAATAAACCTAAAATAAAATAAAATAAAAACTAAATAAAACCTAAACCTCAAAAATAAACAAAAAAATAAAACTTAAGTATAAATAAAAAATAAAACTAAAACCTTAAACTAAGAAAACTTAAACTTAAAATAATGAAAATAAAATAAACCTAATCCTAAACTAAAATAGACTAAAATAAAATAAAAAAAACCTAAACCTAAACCTAAACTAAACTAAACCAAAAACTTAAACTAAATAAAATAAAATAAACTAAAAATAAGCCTAAACTATACTAAAAAAATAAAATAAACTAAAATAAAATAGAAAAAACTAAACCTAAACATAAACCTAAACTAAATAAAATAAAATATACTAAAAATATACCTAAAGCAAAATTAAAAAATAAACCTAAAATAACCTAAAATAAAAGTCTAAAACCTAAACCTAAAATCTAAATAAAACCAAAACCTAAAAAAGAAAAAAATAAAACCTAATCCTAAAAAAAAGAAAATACATATAAAACTAAACTAGATAATAAACATAAACATAAACCTAAACTTAAACCTAAAAAATAAAATAAAATGAAAAACCAAAACAAAATTAAATAAACCTAAAAAAAATAAACTAAACTAAATAAAAATAAAAATAAACCTAAATGAAAACAAATAAATGAAATAAACTAAAATAAATAAAAAATAACTAAAGAAACCCAACCCTACTGGTTTATTTAATTTTAAAAAATAAAAAAAATAAACAAAACCCTAATCCTAAACCCTAAACTGTAAAACTATCCATAAACCCTAAACTCTAAACCCTAAGCCTAAAACCCTAAACCCTAAATCCTAAACCCTAAAACCATTAAACCAAAAAACTTAAACACTAAACCCTAATTCCAAAAACCATAAACCCTAAAGCCTAAACCCAAAAAACCCAAAAACCATAAAACATAAACCCTAAACCCTAAATTAGCTCTAAACCCTAAACTTTAAACCCTAAACCCTAAACTAAACCCTAACCCCTAAAACCCTAAACCCTAAAACCCTAAACCCTAAACCCTAAACCCTAAAAACCTAAAGACATAAACCTAAACTAAATAAAACCTAAAAATAAAATAATTAAAAAAACCTAACCCCAAAATAAAATAAAAACCTAAACTAAAACCTAAACCTAGAAATTAAATAAAATAAACTAGCTAAAATAAACAAAAATAAAATAAATAAAACCTAAATTAAACTAAAAAATAAAATAAACCTAAGAATAAAAAGCCTAAATAAAATAAAAACTAAACATAAAATAAAAAATAAAATAAACCTAAAATGTAAATAAAATAAAAACTATATGAAATCCTAAACCTAAAAAGTAAACATAGAAATAAAACCTAAACCCTAAACTTAAAATAAAATAAAATAAAATAAACCTAAACCTAGAAAAAATAAACTAAACTAAAATAAATAAAACCTAAACCTAAACTAAATAAACTAAATAAAATAGAAATTAAAAATAAACCTAATCCTAAATAAACAAAATAAAACCTAAAATAAAAACCTAAAACTTAAACCTAAAAAATAAAATAAAACCTAAACCTAAACATATAATAAAAATAAAACCTAAACCTAAATAATAAAATTAAAATAAAACTCAACTAAAAAATAAACTTAAATGAAAACCTAATCCAAAAAAATAAATTAAAATAAAATAACTATACTAAAATAAAAAAATCTAGATTAAAATAAATATGCCTAAAATAAATAAATTAAACTAAATAAAAAATAAATATAAATAAAAATAAAAAACAAAATAAACTAAAATTAATTAAAAATAACTAAAACCTAAACAAAAGAAGAAATGTTGCAAATCAAAATTTGTTCTCTGTTTAAAAAAAAACAAAAACCCTAAACTAAAACCTGAACCCTAAACCTAAAACCTAAACCCAAAACCCAAAACCCTAAACCCTAAACCATAAAAACCCTAAACCTAGAACCTGAAACCCTAAACCCTAAAACCTAATACCTAAACCCTAAACCCTAAAAATCGTAAAGCCAAAACCTCAAACCCTAAACCCTAAAACCTAGAACCCTAAACACTAAACCTAAACCCTAAACCCTAGACCCTAAACCCTAAACCCAAAAAAAGTAAACCCTAAACCCCAAACCCTAAACGCTAAACCCTAAACATAAACCTTAATTTAACCCTAAACCTTAAACCCTAAAAAGCTAAAAACCTAAACTTAAAATAATTAAAACCTTGAAATAAAATAAATAAAAAAATTAAACAAAATTAAAATAAGAAAATAAAATAAATTAAAAAGATAAACAGAAACCTAAACCTAAACCTAAAAAGAAAATATAATAAACAAATAAAAATTTAACAAAATAAAATAAATAAAAAACTAAACTAAATTAATAAAACCTAAATAAAATAAAACTAAGCCTAAATAAAATAAAAAAGACTTAAAAATTAAATAAACCTATAAATAAACCTAGAAGATAAACCTAAAGATAAATCCTAAACCCAAATCAAAAAAGACCTAAACCTAAAATAAAAAAATAAATAAAATAAAAGGAACCTAAACCTAAACTAAAATAAATAAAACAAAACCTAAACCTAAACCCTAAACTAAATAAAATAAATTAAATAAAAATAAACCTAAAATAAATTAAAAGATAAAACATAAAAAATAATCCTAAAATACAAACCTAAAACCTAAACCTAAAAAAATACAATAAAAACATAAACCTAAACATAAAATAAAAAATAAAACTTAAACCTAAAAAATAAAATAAAAATAAAACAATTAAAAATTAAACCTAAACCTAAACCTAATCCAAAAAAAATAAACTAAAATAAAATACTTAAACTAAAATAAAAAAAACTAGCCTAAAATAAATAAACCTAAAATAAATAAACTAAACTAAATAAAAATAAAAAATAAACATAAATAAAATTTAAATAATTAAATAAACTAAAATAAATAAAAAATAAACTAAATAATCTAATTAAACAAAAGAAGAAATGTTGTAAATCTGAATTTGTTCTCTATTAAAAAAAACCAAAAAACCCTAAACCCTAAACTAAAACATGAACCCTAAACCTACAACCTAAACCCTAAACCCAAAACCCTAAATCATAAAAACCTTAAACCCTAAACTCTAAACCCTAAACCCTAAACAGTAAACCCTAAAACCTAAACCCTAAACCCTAAACCCAAAAAAAAACACTAAACCCTAAACCCTAAACTAACCTAAACCTAAACCCTAAAATAAAAAAAAGCTAAACCTAAAATAAAATAAAATAAAATAAAATAAATAAAAAATCTAAACCAAAATAAAATAAGAAAAATAAAATAAAACATAAAACTAAACTTAATCCTAAACTTAAAGCTAAAAAAAAATAAAATAAAAAAAATTAAAACATAACTATAATTAAATAAATAAAAACCTAAAATAAATATAAAATAAAACCTATAAAATAAAAATTTAAAACCTAAAATAAAAATAAAATAAACCTAAACCTAAACAAAATAAATAAAAACCTAAACCTAAGTCAAAACCTAAACTAAAAACAAAATAAAATAAACTAAAATAAACTTAAACTAAAAAAATAAAACCTAAAATAAACTTCAAATAAAACCTAAAACCTAAACCTTAAAAAAAATTAAAACCTAAACCTAAAATAAAAAATAAAACCTAAACTTAAAAAATAAAATAAAAATAAAACTAAACTATAAAATAAACCTAAACCTAAACCTATAAAATAAAATAAAATAAAATACCTAAACTAAAATAAATAAACTAAATAAAATAAAAATAAAAAGTAACCTAAATCAAAATAAAAAATAAACTAAATAAACCTAAACGTATAAGTTTACTTAATTTAAAAAAAATAAAAAAATAAAAAATTTAAAAAAAATAAAAAAAACTCTAACTGTAAACCCTAAACCCTAAAACCCTAAACCCTAAACCCTAAACCCTAAACCCTAAAACATATAACCCTAAACCATAAACCCTAAATCCCAAACCATAAACCCTAAATCCAAAACACTAAACCCTAATCTCTAAACCCTAAACCCTAAACCCTAAAAACCTATAAACCTAAACCTAAACTAAATAAAACGTAAAAATAAATTAAATAAAACTAAAATCTAAATAAATTAAATTAAATTAAATTAAAAATCCTAAGCCTAAACCTAAACCTAAAAATAAAATAAAATAAAATTAAACCTAAAGTAAAATAAAATAAATAAAACCTAAACTAAATTAAAAAATAAAATAAACCTAAAGTAAAACCAAAATTAAATAAAAACAAAACATAAAATAAAAATAAAATAAACCTAAAATAAAATAAAATATAAACCTAAACCTAAAAAATAAAAATAATAATATTACCTAAGAAAAAACCTAAACCCTAAACTAAAAAAAAAACCTAAATCTAAAATAAATAAAATAGAATAAACCTAATCCTAAACAAAAACAAACTAAACTAAAATAAATAAAACCTAAACCTAAACCTAAACCCTAAGTTAAATAAAATAAAATAAACTAAAAATAAACCTAAGCTTAAACTAAAAAATAAAACCTACAAATATACCTAAAATGAAAAACTAAAACTTAAACCTAAGAAAATAAAATAAAAACCTAAACCTAAACCTAAAAATAAAAAATAAAACCTAAACCTAAAAAATAAATAAAAATATACTAAACTAAAAAATAAATTAAAACTTAAATCTGAACCAAACAAATAAACTAAAATTAATAAACTAAACTAAATAATAAAAACCTAAATAAAAATAAAAAAATGAAATAAACTAAATATTTAAAAGATAAACTAAATAAACTAAAACCTACCGGTTTACTTAATTTAAAAAAAAGAACACTAAACCCAAAACCCTAAACCCTAAATCCCAAACCCTAAATCCTTAACCCAAAATGCTTAGCCCTAAACCTACAACCCTAAACCATAAACCCTAAACCCTAAACCATAACCATAAACCCTAAACCCTAAAAGAATAAACCCTAAAATCGTAAACCCTAAATTGTAACCCTAAATGTCAAACCCTAAACCTCAAATACTAAACCTAAACCTAAAGTAACTAAGAGATTAAAAAATAAACCTAAACCTAAACCCTAACAATGGGCAGAACCTTGATGGTAAGAACATCACCATCAACCGCCACTAGATCGGTGTGGTGGAGGCGGTTATCACAATGATGGTGGGGATGTGTGCCGGTGGATATGGAGGTGGTGGTCGAGTGGTTATAGAGGCGGAGGAGCTAGTGAGGTTACACTGGTGGTGGCAGAGGGAGATACAAAGGATATGATGGTGGATCCCGAGGCTAGGGTGGTTTTCATGAGAACAGGAGAAACTGAAGAACAACCGATTATATCTGCTGCTTATGGAACTATGTCTTTACAGTATACATAGTTCTAGTTATCTAGGGTTTTTGATTTGCTCTATGCATGCTCATTTTTCATCTATGTCATCACTTGTGTCTTAGAAAACTTGGGGTGTTACTTGGTTGATGAAATCAGAAGTAAAAAATATTGAATCTAAATTTGTTCATTGTTAACAAAAAAATCAAAAACCCTAAACCCTGAACTAAAACCTGAACACTAAACCTAAAACCTAAACCCAAAACCCTAAACCATGGTGGCAGCTGAGGGAGAGATAGGGATATGATGGTTTATCCAGCTACTGGAGAGGTCGGGGTGGTTCTGATGGGAATTGGAGAAATGAAAGAATGGTCAAACCAATCTGCTACTTATAGAACTATGTCTTTATAGTAGAAATGCTTGTCATTTTCTAGGGTTTTTGATTTGCTCTATGCGTGCTCATTTTTGATCTATTTCATCACTTGTGACTTAGAAAACTTTTGTGTTACTTGGATGATTGAAAAGAAGAAATGTTGAATCTAAATTTGTTCTCCATTAAAAAACTATGTATATGAAAAACCGTAAAGCCTAAACTAAAACACAAACCCTAAACCTAAAACCTAAACCCTAAACCCTAAACCCTAAACTCTAAACCCTAATAACCCTAAACCCTAAACCCTAAACCCTAAAACCTAAACCCTAAACCATAAACCCTATAACCTAAACCCTAAATCCTAAACCCCAAGCCATAAACCGTAAACCATAAAACCCCTAAACCTAAACCTAACCTAAAAGTAAACCTAAACCTAAACATAAACTAAATAAAAGAAAATAAACTAAAATAAATCTAAACCTAAACTAAAAAACAAAACCTAAAAATGAACTTAAAATAAAAACCTAAAACCTAAACCTAAAAAAATAAATAAAACATAATGCTAAACATAAAACTAAAAAATAAAATCTAAACCTAAAAAAAATACAAATAATACTCAACTAGAAAATAAACCTAAACCTAAAAAATAAAATAAAATAAAAAACCTAAATTATAAAAATAAGAATAAATAAAAAAAATAAAATAAACTAAATAAACCTAAACCTACTAGTTTACTTAATTTAAAAAAAAACTTTAAGCCCTAAGCTAACTCTAAACCCTAAAGCCTAGACACTAAACTCTAAACCCTAAACCCTAACCCTAAACCCTAAACCCTAAAAGCTTAAAAATTTAAACCTAAACTAAATAAAACCTAAAAAATAAAATATATAAAAAACCTAAACCTAAATAAAATAAAATAAAAACATAAACCAAAATGAAGATCTAAAAATAAAAATAAAATAAAATAAACAAATAAAAATAAATTAAATTAAAATAAATAAAAACCTAAACTAAAATTAAAAAATAAAATAAACCTAAGAATAAATAATCTAAATAAAATAAAAAAGTAAAAGTAAAATAAAACTAAAATTAACCTAAAATAAAATAAAATAAAAATAAATAAAACCTAAACCTAAAAATAAACCTAAAATAAACCTAAATAAATAAAATAAAACCTAAACAATAAACTAAGAAAAAACTAAAACTAAAACAAAAATAAAATAAACAAAATAAAATAAACCTAAACCTAAACTATAATAAACTAAACTAAAATAAATAAAACCTAAACCTAAACCTAAACCTTAACTAAATAAAATAAAATAACCAAGAAATAAACCTAAACCTAAACTAACAAATAAAACCTAAAAATAAACTTAAAATAAAAACCTAAAGCCTAAACCTAAAAAAATAAGATAAAACCTAAACCTAAACCTAAAAAAAAAAAAATAAAACCTACTAAACATGAAATAAAATAAAACTCAACTAAAAAAATAAACATAAACCTAAAAAGTAAACTAAAATAAAAAACTTAAACTAAAATAAATAAACTAAACTAAATAAAAAATCAAAATAAAAATAAAAAATAAAATAAACAAAAATAAATAAAAAATAAACTAAATAATCTAAGTAAACCTAAACCTAACGGTTTGGTTAATTTAACTAAAAAAACATAAACCCAAATCCTAAACCTTAAACCGTAAACCTACAACCCTAAACCCTAAACCCTAAAATCATAAACCCTAAAACCCTAAACCCTAAACCCTAAACCCTAAACCCTAAACCTTCAACACTAAACCTACAAACATAAACCCTAAACCTACAACCATAAACCCTAAACCTATAACACTAAACCTTAAACCCTAAATCCTAAACCCTAAAAAACCATAAACCCTAAATGCTAAACCCTAAACCCTAAATCCTAAAGCATAAACCCTAAAATCCTAAACCTAACCCTACATGCTACACCCTAAACCCTAAACCCTAAACCCTAAACCTCAAACATAAACCTAAGCCAAAAGTAACTAAATAAATTAAAAAATATACCTAAACCCTAAAACCTAATAGACCTAAACCTAAACCCTAAGAATGGGCAAAGTTTGTGGAATATCACCCAACCATACTGCAGATCAAGGCGTGGAGGCAGAGATAAGAAGTTATTGTAGTGGTGGTTTGGGAGGAGGTGGATAGAGGGTGGTGACTAGTGGTGGTTATGGAGGCAGGAAGAGCAATGAAGGTTACAGTAGCGGTGGTGGCAAAGAAAGATATCAAGGATATGATGGTAGATCCCGAGGCCAGGGTGGTTTTCATGGAAATAAGAGAAACAGAAGAACATCCAATTATATTTGCTGCTTATGGAACTATGTCTTTACAGTATAGATAGTTCTAGCTATCTAGGGTTTTTGATTTGCTCTATTTGTGCTCATTTTTAATCTATGTTGTCAGTTGTGTCTTACAAAACTTGGTGTGTTGCTTGTTTGACGAAATCAGAAATAAAAAATGTTGAATCTGAATTTGTTCACCAAAAAAATCAAAAACCCTAAACCCTAAACCAAAACCTAAACCCTAAACCTAAAACCTAAATCCAAAACCCTAAACCCTAAAACCTAAACCCTAAAAACTTAAACCCTAAACCATAAACAATAAATCTAAATCCTAAACCCTAAAACTTTAAACCCTAAACCATAAAACCTAAACCCAAAACCATAAACCCAAAACCCTAAACCCTAAACCCTAAACCCTAAACTAAGCCTAATCCCTAAACCTAAAGCTAAAATAAAGGAAACCTAAACCTAAACCTAAACCTAAACTAAATAAAATAAAATAAACTAAAAATAAACCTAAACCTAAACTAAAAGAAACTTAAAAATAAACATAAAATAAAAACCTAAAACCTAAAGCTAAAGATATAAAATAAAAACATAAACCTAAACCTAAAAATAAAAAATAAAACCTAAACCTAAAAAATAAAATAAAAAGAAAACTCAACTAAAAATAAACCTAAACCTAAACAAACAAAATAAAATAAAAAACCCAACTAAAATAAATAAACTAAACTAAATAAAAATAAAAACTAAACCTAAACCTACCGGTTTACATAATTTTTTAAAAAAACCCTAAACCTTAAGCTAACCCTAAACACTAAAGCCTAAAGACTAAACTTTAAACCCTAAACCCTAACCATAAACCCTAAACCCTAAAACCTTAAATGCTAAAACACTAAACACTAAACCTTAAACCCTAAAAATGTAAAAACCTAAACCTAAACTAAATAAAACCTAAAAATAAATATATAAAAAAACCTAAACCTAATAAAATAAAAAAGTAGAATAAAATAAAATTAAAACCTAAACTAAAACCTAAGTCTGAACCAAAAAATAAAATAAAATAAATTAATAAAAATAAACTATATTAAAATAAATAAAAACCTAAAGTAAAGTAAGAAAATAAAATAAACCTCATAATAAAAAACCTAAATAATTTCAAAACTAAATGTAAAATAAGAATGAAATATACCTAAACTAAATAAAAACCTAAACCTAAACAATAAACCTAAAAATAAAACCTAAAATAAATAAAAATAAAATCTAAACCCTAAACTAAAAAACTAACAGTAAACTTAAATAAAATATAAAATAAACTAAATAAACTTAAACCTATTGTTTTACTTTTTTTAAAACCCTAAACCCTAAACCCTAAAACTAACCTAAACCATAAACCCTCAAATTCTAAACTCTAAACCAAAACCCTAAACTATAAATCAAACTAACCTTAAACCCTAAACCCTAAACCCTAAATAATAAACTTTAAACCTAAAACCCTAAACCCTAACCTAAACCTAAACCCTAAAGTTAAAACACTAAACCTTAAACTTAAACTAAACTCTAAAACCTAAAGTAAACCCAAACTAAACCTAAACCTTAATCTAAACATAAATATGATAACCTAAACCCTAAACCCCAAAAACCCTAATCCCTAAAGCCTAAATGCTAAACTCTAAACACTAAGCTCTAAACCCTAACCTTAAACCCTAAACCCTAAAACCCTAAACACTAAACCCTAAATCCTAGAAATTACCCTAAAATCTAAACCCTATGTCCTAAACCTATAACCCTAAACCCTAAACCATAAAACCCTAAACCCAAACCATAAACCATAAACCTAAACCTTAAACCCAAAATCTGCCCTAAACCCCAAACCTTAAACGATAAACCTAAACCTTAAACCTATACCTAACCCTAAAGACCTAAATAAATTAAAATAAAAATAAAATAAAATACAAAACCTAAACCTAAATAAAATAAAAACCTAAATTAAAAGCTAAACCTAAACTTAAAAATAAACCTATAAAATAAATAAAATAAAAAATCAATAAAAAAGTAAACTAACTATAAAAATGAAGTAAACCTAAACATAAAACATAAAATAAAATAAAACTAAAATAAAAAAATAAAATAAACTAAAAAAATATAAAAAATAAATAAAACATAAACCTAAAAAAACCTAAAAAAAACCTAAACCTAAACTTAAAAAAACCTAAACCTAAAATAAACAAAATAAAATAAACATAAACCAAATCTAAAATAAACTAAACTAAAATAAATCCTAAACCCTAAATTCAAAACCCTAAACCCCAAACTCTAAACCCTAAACCCTAAACCCTAAACCCTAAACCCTAAACCCTAAACCCTAAAACCCAAACCCAAAACCCAAAACCCAAAATTCAAAACCTTGAACACAAAAAACCAAATTTCCAAAACCAAAAATAAATAAAACCTAAAATAAAATAAATAAAAACCTAAAGCTAAATAAAAAATAAAAATACAAAATAAAATAAACCTAAACCTAAACCTAAACATTAAAATAAAATAAATTAAAAAATAAAAACTAAACTAAGATAAAATACATAAAAACCCTAAAACCCTAAAACATCACCCTAAACCATAAACCCTAAAATTAACCCTAAGCCCTAAACCATAAACCCTAAACCCTAAAACCTTAAACCCTAAACCCTAAAACCCACAACCCTAAACCCAAAACATACACCTAAACCTTAAACCCTAAACCCTAAAAAAAAACCAAAAAAAACTTAAACCTAACTAAATAAAACCTAAAATAATATAAATAAAAAAATCTAAACTAAATCTAAACCTAAAATAAAAAAAATAAAAAATAAAACTAAATTAAAATAAAATAATTAAAACCTAAACTAAGTTAAAATGAAAAATAAACCTTAAATAAAACCTAAATATAAAAAACTAAACATAAAATAAAATAAAATAAATTTAAAATAAAACTAAATAAAGTCCTAAATAAAATAAAACATAACAATAAATAACTAAACTATAAACCAAAAAGAAATTAAAATACAACCCTAAACCTACAACCCTAAACCTTAAACCCTAAACATTAAACCCTAAACCATAAATCCTAAACCCTAAACCCTAAGCCTACAACCCTAAACCCTAATTTCTAAACCCTAAACCCTAAACCCTAACCCTAACCCTAAACCCTAAACCCTAAAACATTAAAACCCTAAATCCTAAAGCCTAAACACTAAACCCTAAACCCTAATCTAATCCTAAATCTTAAGTTGTCCCCTTAAACTCCAAAAACCCTAAACCCTAAAGCTCAAACACTAAACCCTAAACCCTAAGGCCTAAACCCTAACCCTAAACCCTAAAGCCTCAAACACTAAACCCTAAAACCCTAAACCCTAATCCCTAAACCCTAAAGACATAAAAACCTAAACCTGAACTAAATAAAACATAAAAATAAAATAAATAAAACCTAAACCTAAAAATAAAATAAAAACTAAAAAAATAAATAATCAATAAAACCTAAATAAAAAAAAAAGGAAAATGAACCTAAGAAAACCTAAATAAAATAAAACTAAACATAAAATAAAATAAAATAAACTAAAAAAGTAAAATAAAATAAAATTAAATAAAAACTTATACTTAAAAAAAAATAAACAATAAATAAAAAATAAAACCAAAACCCTAAATTAAAAAAAACATAAACCTAAAATAAATAAAATAAACATAAACATAAACTAAAATAAATGAAACCTAAATGTTAAGCCCTAAACCCTAAACCCTAAAATCCTAAACTCTAAACACTAAACATACAACCCTAAACCTTCAACCCTAAACCCTTAACCCTAAATGCTAAAAACTAAACCCTAAACCCTAAAACCTAAACCCTAAACCTATAACCCTAAA
The DNA here is from genome assembly GCA_021442155.1 of Cymbidium sinense. Lineage (NCBI taxonomy): Eukaryota > Viridiplantae > Streptophyta > Magnoliopsida > Asparagales > Orchidaceae > Cymbidium > Cymbidium sinense. The sequence continues at coordinate 99,936,566 of CM038214.1, read as the reverse complement.
CCCTAAACCCTAAAAAGCCCTAACCCTAAACCTTAAACCCTAAACATTAAATTGGTGGAACAAGCATATTTTTAAAAATCATTTTAGCAATCTTAAAGCTATGAAATAAGTGGTTTGTTCTCTTGAAGAGGCTATCTTAACCGACTAGCTTGATGAGTTGAGCATTGCCAAAGATAGTTTGATTAATTTTCAAAATATGGAGGAAACCTATTGGCATCAAAAAGCCACTAGCAAACATATTCGATGGAAAACACTAGGTATTTCCATACTATTTGTAATAAAAAAAAGCTCTAAACTCGATTAAGAAAATTAAGAACCCTAATGATGGTCGGATAACCGATAACACTAAAATTAAGGAATCTTTCATTCATCACTTTCAAAATTTATTAAATTCTAATCCTTCATTAGATACGCCTCCAACACCCATCTAATCTCTTCTATGATTAGAATGAGGATAACCATTTGCTCACTATGCCCCTCGGCGAGATTAGTACTCTCAATAGCATGAACACCGATTTGTTGTCGGCCGATGGTTTTAATACTCATTTCTTTTAGTTGGCCTTTTATTAAATCTGATCTTGTTAATGCTGTTATTGATTTCTTTAATGGCAGCTCTATTCTCAGATATTTTTCAAGTACTTCTATTGTCCTTATTCCCAAAACCATCAATCTTGAATCTTGGGGTGACTTTAGACCTATTAGTCTTTGTACCTTTTCTCAAAAACTCATTTCTAAATTAATTAATAATAGGATTAGCCCCCTGCCATAAAATCATCTCCCCAACCAAACTAGTTTCTAAAAAATAGAGCCATATCGATAATATTCTTCTCAAGAGTCGGTTCATGACATTGATGTTTCTTCTAGAGGGGGTAATATGCTTTTCAAACTAGACATGTCTAAAGCCTTTGACAACCTCTCATGGGATTTCCTCTTTCAAATCTTACATTTGTTTGGTTTCTCTGATAATTTTATCCGGCTTTCAAAAAGTTGTATCACTAATGTCTAGTTTTCTGTTATCTTAAATGGTGAGTCCATTGGTTTCTTTTCTTCAAGCCATGGTTTGCATCAAGGTGACCCTCTTTCTCCTTCTCTTTTTATCATTGTTGTTGAATATCTTTCGAGAAGCCTCAATGATCTTTTCATTAAAAAACTTAACATGGTTTTTAAAACCCATGGTGGTTTCCCTTTTTCTCATCTTAGCTTTGCTGATGATTTTATAATCTTCATAATGCCTCCCTTCAACATGTTAAAACTATTAAGAATCTCTTAAATGATTTTGTCAAAGTTAGTGGTCTCTTCTTGAATGAAAGAAAATGCTATTTTATTCCCTCAGCTAAGATTCCTACCAATAAACTCAATCAAATCTCCAGAATTACTAATTTTAAGCAAAGTTAACTTCCCATTAATTATCTCGGCTCCGCTTTTAAAGGCCGTAAAAGATCTCATCTTTTGATGACCTTATTCAAAAATTTCTAATAAAATTTCAATTTAGGAATTTCATTTACTCTCTTTGGTGGTAGGCTTACCTTGATTAAGAGCACTCTTAATTACATGCCTTTATATCTCATCCAAACCATTATGCCGACCATTTTTAGCACCAACAGAATTGACCGTCTCCTAAATAAATTTTTCTGGGGCTCCAATACCTCTTCTAAAAAAAATGCACTGGACCTCTTGGTTTAAAAGTTGTGGCACTTTTGATGAAGGTGGTCTTGGTTGTAAATCCATAAAAGAAGCTATCAATGCCTTTTCCTATAAACTCGGTGGAACTTTAGAGTAATCATAGTCTTTGGGCTAATTTCATGACTAAATATTGCTAAGTACCCCTCATTTGTCCCTAAGCCGGGTGACTCATGTGGAAAAGACTTTGTTCTATCAAATGGGATGTAATCCTTAATTTTTGGGGCATTAACTCGCTCTTTCTTTTGGCAAGATAACTAGAGTGGATGTGGATCCATTGATGACTTACTCTCCACCCATTCCACTTCTGCTACTAGAGTAAACTCTTTCTGGCATAACAATAAGTGGAACAATAGTAAGCTTGCTGATTTTATCCCTTTTACTTTCTTGAATATGATTACTACTATTCCTATCACTCCACACAATCAAGATCAAATTCTCTTTAAGCTCTCTCATAATGGTGATATCAACCTCAAAAATGTGTGGCTCCACATGAAAGATACTCATGATTCCTCCTATGTAGTCTCCAAACTTTGGAATAATAATATCCCTACTTCTTATTTTGTTCTTACTTGGCGTATTCTGAAAAATTTTATCTCTGTTGATTCCTTATTGTGGGGTAAAGTGTTCCACTTACCCTCTAAATGTCAATGTTGTTTCCATATTGAGAATGTTAATCATGTTTTTGTTAATGGGGTCATTGCTTCTAAACTTTGGATTTGGTATGATGATCTTTTAACACCGTCAATTTCAATGGCTCTTACTTTTATATCAACTTCTGAAATCTATTTTGATAATACTATTAAAGGTCACATTAAAGTAATCATTGCTATCACTCTTATCTGGTTCATATGGATGGATCGTAATGATGCAAAACACCGTGGGATCCCTATGAACCACGGAGGATTATTGCTAGAACTAAAAACAAAATTCATGACTTGTTTAAAGCCAATCTCATTCATTACAGACAATTCAAAGGTTATAAATTTGTCGCCAATAAACTGGGCATTAACCTACCAGATCAACCTTACTGTCGAAATGACAAGATTATCTATTGGAAAAAAACTCTTGACCATATTATTAAAATCAATATTGATGGCTCTGTCTCTCATAATGGCTCGGTTATGGTGGCATTTTTAGGAACTCTAAGGGTATATAGTATGTGCTTTTGCTTATCCCCTTATTTCTTAATCGTCCCATTTTCGAGCTTATAGCCTCTTCAAAGCTCTTGAGATTTGCCTCCAAAATGACTGGCTCAATATTTGGATTGAGGTGGATGTTGTTCTATTGATTGATCTTTTGACCTCCACTAAGATGAGCAGTGCTGAATTGTACTACCTCCTCAAGAAAACTAGAGCTCTTCTTTCCAACTAAATTTTAACATCACTCATGTTTTGCGTGAAGGAAATGCCTGTGATGACTACCTTGCCAATCTAGATCCGATGGTATCATCTACCCAAACACTTGTGTTTAACTTGGACAACTCTAGGTTTCCTTATCTCGTTAATCTACCTTTTGTTGTTTACATCCATTCATCCTTTTACTGTATGCCTCTTTACTTTATGATTTTTTGTTCCTTTTTGGGTCTTTTGTGGATGTTTCACATGAATATTATTTGTTATCTTGATTTTTATGGGCTCACTAATTTTGGCATTTACACTGGGAAAGGGCTATTGTTGAGCTATGTGCATACTAATATCCTGCATTGGAATTTTGTTGAGCTACGTGTCAGTTACTATTGGTTTTATAACAATCATTGCTGGAGGGAGATATTTATCATGATGGGTTTAGCTACTGCCATTATTTACTGGAACCGGCTATTTCTCAAAGATATTACTGCTTGGAGCATCTAGTTACGTATGTTGTTTTTATGCATTATATTAGTATTCGTTACGCTGGTTGTAATATTTATTTTGAAGATTTACTATTAGGTTGTTGGATTTTAACTGATAATGATTGGTGGCTGGATTTTGAAATGTTGTTTATCTCCCCTATTAGATCCTGGGCTACTGCTAATATTCTCTTTGTCTCCAGCTTTGAGCTGACATTTTCCTTTTATTTTTGGGAGTTATCTTTTATTTTATTTTTTTGCATGAAGAGGTTTTGGGGTCTTGTTATTTCTGCCTCTCCTATGCTTCATAAACTTACCTTCACATCCTGTAATAATATAGATGCAACATCCTCGGTTAAAATCTTTCTATAGATTTGGAATTATTTCGATTTTAATATTCCTGATGCTATGGGTCTTGCTACTGGTCTATTTCTTTGTGCTCCTTTGCTCTTTAATGGCTTATCCTATGTTTGGAATTGTTTATTAATTTTCACTCAATATGATTTCTCTGAGGATGATATTTTTGTTGCTAACCTGCTCTTTTTTGTCCTATAGGATCTCATTGATGAGACTCTTTTGAACCCCTATGGTGGCTTTGTTGCCCCAATTCTTTTTATTGGATTACCCTATGGTTGTAATCATTATAGTGTTGTTTTAAGCTATGACTGTTGGATTTCTGGATTCACTGTCCTATAGGCTAATCTTGCTTTAATCTATGGTTGTTGGATTTTAGGCTATTCTGTGTCCTGCAGGCTGTTGGATCATCTGCCTTTATATAATGTTTGTGGTACTAACAATTGGGATGATGCTATTTTCACCTGCTGCTATTATTTATTTCCTGGTTCACCTAGTCTTGGCCAGACCACTTCATTAAATATCTGGGAATTTACTTATGCACTATATAATTTGAATGGTTGGTTTTATGCCCAACTTGTTGTTTTTTTATTTCTTGGTTTGGATGGTCTGTTATCTTTTATATCCAGTTATTTGGGTTGTTTATCTATTTCAGCAGGGTGATTTTGGTGTTGTCTTGCTATTTGTCTTTCCCAACCTTTTTTCCCAAACCGCCGTTAGATTTTGTTATTTCTGTTCTATTTTATTATTTCCTTGCGTGTTTGGATTCCCTTAATGCTTCTCTAGCCTTTACCGTGGTTGTATGTTTTTTTGCTCGACCGCTTTATCTGAAGGTTTTTCTTTTATTATCCTTTGAACCTTTTTGCTACCATTGTTGGCTTTTGGTCTTTAGGGCCCTTTGACCAGCTGGTGGACTTTGTGTAATATCTATTCCCTATTTTTTGATTCTCTGACTATTTTTGCTTTTATCAATTGTGGTACTACTCTTTTTTTCCTGCTTCTGTTCTTTCCCACTTGGTTCTATTTACATCGAGTAGATACCGGTGATTTTCCATCTGATTATTTGGATCTTTACATATGTTTTTGGGTGGACTCTTGGCCAGCTTGTTGGTTTTAACTGCCTTGGTTGTTGGCTGAACTGGATTAATACTCTACATGATGTCTCTAGGGTTTTGGTTTTTTTTGCTCAGCAACTCTCTATTGTAGTTGTTGATTGCTTGGTGGATTTTTCCTTGAACCCCCTTAATGGTTTATTATATGCATATCAGCTTAATTCATTAGTTTACTTTATCCGAGTTGTTTTCCATCTTCTTTCGCTTAAACCTATTTCTATTGCAATATTTATCCTAGATGAGTGGTTTTTATGGCAAGCTAGCTGGTTTCTATTCTCTAGCTAGTTGTTTCTTATCTTGGCTTTTCAGGGCTCCTATGTTGGCTCCATCCTGGTTGGCTGTAGGACTTCTGGGTCCTATCTTCAGCTAGCTGTTTCTAACATTGATGTTCTGATGGTTTTTGGTGATTACTGTCTGGGTTGCTGCCTTCTAGATACCTATTTTTATGCTCTATCTACTTGGTTATTAAATATGGCAATGTCTTCTCTAATGGAGAAGTTTTATGGCCAACTTGCTGTCCCTTCCTATCTTGGATGTTGTGTCTTGCATCTTGGCTAGTTTTTTGCCTTGGTTACCTGCTGTCTTGCTTTTTCTAGATTCTAATGTTAATATTCATTTGAATCCATTTTTTGATTTTTCTTCTGGTTGGTTCCAATGTTGCATTAACTTCTTTGCTGTTGGGGTTGGGTTTTGGAATGCTTGTGCTGTTTACATCTGGGCTACTGTTCATCTCTTGATTGCTATGATCTACACTATCTGCTGTTGTCTCTATTCCCATGTCGATTCAGTTAGGTTGGTGCACAGTATGCACCTCTCAGACTGGTGGTACTATGGAGCTTGTCGCTTTGTCGCTTTGGTTGTTTGTAGATCTGGATTATCCAATTTTTGGTTCTGATTGTTGCAACTGTAGCTCTGACTGTGTGGTTGTAGGTTTTACTGTTACCCTGATCTATTTTATCTGGAAGGTTTTTTCTTTTTATTATACTTTGAACCCTTTTGCTATCATTGTTGGCTTTTGGACTTAGGGCCCTTGTCCAGTGGTGACTTTATGATTATTATATGTTCCCTACTTTTTGATTTTTGACTATTTTTTATCAATTGGGCTACTATTGTGTTTTCCGCTTTTGTATTTTCCCACTTGGTTCTTTAACATCGGGTAGATCCCTGATTTTCCATCCGATTATTTGGATCTTTATCTATGCTTATGGGTGGACTCTTGGCCGATTAACCGCTTTGGTTGTTGAACGGATTAATACTCATGTTGTCTCGGGTTTTGGTTTATTTTGCTCAAAGAACTCTCTATTAAAGTTGTTGATTGCTTGGTGGACTTTTCCTTGAACCCCTTAATGGTTTATTATATGCATATCACCTTAATTCAGTGGTTATCTGTTGCTGTTTTCTCCAACTTCATTTAGTTAAATTTGTATCTATTGCAATGTTTATCCCGGATGGGTGGCGCTTTTTTGTTCTCTCTGGTTGTTTCTTGTCTTGGATATTTTCTATCTTTATTTTGGACTCCTATGTTGGTTGTGTCAGATTTCGGGTCCCATGTTCATACCTGCTCGACATTACCGCTCGATGGTTTTGGTGATTGCTTCTGCTACCTTCCAGATACCTAGTTTTATGCTCTACCTACCTGGTAATTAATGATGTCAATGTCTACTCTGATGGAGAGAGGTTTTATGGCCAACTTGTTGTCCCTTCCTGACTTATGCATCTGTGGTCAATTGGGCTGGGGGTTTGTTGACTTTCTGGTTTTCTGCAGATTACTTAATTCTCCTGGCTGGCAATGTGGTGTTGATTCTCTATTTTTTGTTGCTTATGGGCTTTGTAGCCATCCTGAAAACCATTTTAATTCTTGCCCCTCTTATCTTTTCGCTACCATTATTAGACTAATGCAGACCACTATTAAGATGATCTTAACTAATTCATATTCCAACCATATCATGCTCTATCGAATGGGTTGTCTTATAATGAGCTTGTCGCCTAATGTCGTATCGATGAACTTCTTATATTGGTGCTAGGCTTTCTTTGACATGGTGTCTTATATCGTCTTACTTCCGTGATGGGAACCTCTTTCTCATTCGACATTTGTTGGTTTTCTATCTGGTATTTGATTAAAATTGGTACTAAGGATATCAAGACTTTTATCAAATGGATGCACAGTTTTGTTGGCTATGATGGTCGTGATGTTTTCACTCCCTTTTGGTTTTGTAGTATCTCTTGATCTAACCCTTCACGATGTGTGGATGCTCATATTTCCATCGCCTAACAACTGAGCGCCTTCTCTATCACATCTCTTTACTATCATTCTCGATTTTGCAATTTTCATATCATTTTGTCTATTACCTTAATCGCTTAACTTTTGTTACATTCTTGCAGGTGCTTCTCTCTTGTCCTCTTGTAGGTTTGCCCCAGAGTGTCATGCATTCTCCCATCCCGCAGAGCATTGGCCCTAATCTTCCACTAGCTTATTATGTTAATCAATTTGTATCTTTTGATTGCTTTATTGTTTTCTGTTGCTTTGATTTTAGATAGGGATTTACTTAGGTGATTGTAGCTCTTTGAGCAATCATTTTGGAGTTTATCCCCTTTAAGGATCTTGTAACCCTCTTTTTGTGGCAATAAAATTCCCCTACATGGGGTTCCCCAAAAAAAAACCCCTGAACCCTAAACCCTAAACCTCTAAACCCTAAACCCTAAACCTTAACCCTAACCATAACCCTAAACCCTAAATCCTAAACCCTAAACCTAAACCCTAACCATAACATTTCTTCATTTATTTATTTAGTTTATTTTTTATTTATTTTATTTTATTTTTTTATATATGTTTATTTTTTATTTTTATTTAATTTAGTTTATCTATTTTAGGTTTATTTATTTTAGTTTAGGTTTTTTATTTTAGTTTATTTTTTAGTTTTAAGTTTAGGTTTATGTTTATTTTTAATTGATTTTTATTTTTATTTTCTTTTTTAGGTTTATGTTTTATTTTTTATTTTTAGGTTTTGATTTAGGTTTTTATTTTATTTTATAAGTTTAGGTTTAATTTTTTATTTTTTATGTTTAGGTTTAGGCTTTTATTTTATTTTCTTAGGTTTAGGTTTTAGGTTTTTATTTCAGGTTTAATTTTAGGTTTTATTTTTCAGTTTAGGTTTAGTTTTATTTTTTATTTATTATATTTTATTTAGGTTAGGTTTAGGTTTAGTTTATTTTGGGTTAGGTTTAGGTTTTATTCTTTTAGTTTAATTTTTTTTAGTTTAGGTTTAGGTTTACTTTATTTTAATTTTAATTTTAGTTTTTTGTTTAGTTTAATGTTTAGGTTTTATTTTTTATTTATTTGTAAGTTTTTTAGGTTTTTATTTTATTTTAGTTTAGGTTTGTTTTATTTTTATTTTAGGTTTATTTTTTATTTTAGTTAGGTTTTATATTTTCTATATAGCTTGGGTTTTTATTTATTTTATTTTAGTTTAGTTTTTATTTTTTATTTTTTTCTTTTTAGGTTTAGGTTTATGTTTAGGTTTTAGGTTTTAGGTTTTTATTTATTTTTTAATTTATTTTTAGATTTTTTATTAATTTTATTTTAAGCTTTATTTTATTTAGGATTAGGTTTTAGCTTCGGGTTAGGTTGGGTTGGGGTTTATGGTTTGGGTTTTAGGATTTAGGATTTCTTTTTTGGTTTAGGGTTTAGGGTTTAGACAGGTTCATGGTTTAGGTTTATGGTTTGTTTAGGTTTAGAGTTTAGGGTTTTAGGGTTTAAGTTTTAGCTCGTATTAGTTAGGGTTTAGGGATTAGTCCATTTTATTTATTTATTTTAAGTCTATTTATTTTACTTTTGGATTTTTATTTCATTTTATATTTTTTTAGGTTTAGGTTTAAGTTTAGGTTTATTTTCTATTTGAGATTTATTTTATTTTATTTTTTAGGTTTAGAATTTTTAAAAAATTTTATGTTTAGGTCTCGGTTTTTATTTTATTTTTTTATGAATTGATTTTAGGTTTTTATTTTAGGATTATTTTAAGATTTTATTTTTAGTTTAAGATTAAGTTTATTTTTGGGTTTATTTTATTTTATTTATTTTAGGTTTAGGTTTAGGTTTGTTTTATTTTAGGATTAGGCTCAGTTTTATTTATTTTAGTTTAGTTTATTTTAGTTTAGGTTCATATTTTATTTTGTTTATTTTATTTTTATTTTAGGTTTTTTCTTTAGGGTTTAGGTTTTATTTTATTTATTTTTAGGTTTTCTTAGGTTTTGGTTTTTATTTAGTTTTATTTTAATTTTTAGGTATATTTTATTTTTATTTTACATTTAGTTTTATTTTCAGGTTTATTTTGTTCTTTTAGTTTAGTTTAGGTTAATATTTTTTTATTTTAATTTATTTGATTTTTTTTAAGTTTAGGTTTAGGTTTTAATTTATGCTTTTTATTTTATTATTTTTATTTAGGTTTAAGTTTTTTTATTTATTTTATAATTAGGTTTTATTTAGTTTAGGTTTAGGTTTGGGGTCCAGTGTAGGTTTAGGATTTAGGGTTCTTGTGGGTTTTTTAGAGTTTTAGGTTTTAGGATTTAGGGTTGTCGATTTAGGGTTAGCTTAGTGTTTAGGGTTTAGGGTTTAGATTTTGATTTAAGGTTCACGTTTTAGTTTAGGTTTATTTTTAAATTAAGTATACCTGTAGGTTTAAGTTTTTTTATTTTACTTTTAAGGTTTATGGTTTAGGGTTAGCTTAGGGTTTAAGTTTTTTTTAAAATTAAGTAAACCAATAGGTTAGGGTTATTTAGTGTATTTAGTTTATTTTTTATTTACTTTAATTTATTTTATTTTTAATTTTTATTTATGTTTATTTTATTTTTAACTAGTTTAATTTATTTATTATATTTATTTTAGTTTAGGATTTTATTTTAGTTTATTTTTTTTAAGTTTAGGTTTAGGTTTAGTTCACTTTTAGTGAGATTTATTTTATTTTATTTTTTTATTTTAGGTTTATGTTTAGGTTTTTATTTTATCTTTTATGTTTATAGTTTAGATTTTTATTTTACATTAACTTTTAGATTTTATATTTTAGGTTAGGATTAAATTTATTTTAGTTTATTTTATTTTATTTTATTTAGTTAGAGGTTTAGGTTTAGTTTATTTTAGGTTTAAGTTTAGGTTTTATTTATTTTAGTTTAGATTTAGGTTTATTTTATTATTTTTTTATTTTAGGTTTAGGGTTTTTTTTCTTTAGGGTTTAGGTTTTATTTTTTATTTATTTTAGGTGTTTTAGGTTTAGTTTCTTATTTAGTTTTAATTTTATTTTTAGTATATTTTGTCTTCATTTTACATTTATTTTTTATTTTCTTTAGGTTTTTATTCTATTTTTTTTTAGTTTAGTTTAGGATAGTAATTATTTTATTTTAGTTTATTTGATATTATTTTAGGTTTAGGTTTAGATTTTAATTTATCTTTTATTTTATTTTATTTTTATATTTTATTTAAGTTTAGGTTTATTTATTTATTTTATTTTTAGGTTTTATTTTGTTTAAGTTTAGGTTTTTAGGGTTTAGGGTTTAGGTTTATGGTTAAGGGAGGGTTTTTTTAGGATTTGGGTATGGGTTTTATTTTTAGGGTTTAGGGTTGTAGGATATCTTTAGGGCTTTAGGGTTTAGGGTTTAGGGTTTATGATTTAATGTTATATGGTTTAGGGTTAAGTTATAGTTTAACATTTAGGATTTAGGGTTTAGGTTTAGTGTTTAGGGTTTAGGGTTTTTTAATTAAAACCGACAGGTTTAGGTTTATTTAGTTTATTTTTTTTTATTTATTTTAGTTTGTTTTATTTTTTTATTTTGGTTTATATTTTTATTTAGTTTAGCTTATTTATTTTAGGTTCATTTATTTTATTACATTTTGGTTAGGTTTATGTTTATGTTTATTTTTAGTTTAGTTTTATTTTATTATATTAAGATTAGGTTTATTTTATTTTTATGTGGTGAGGTTTAGGTTTATTTATTTTTAGTTTTAGGTTTATATTTTAGGTTTTATTTTTAGTTTTAGGTTTATTTTTAATTTATTTTATTTAGTTTAGAGTTTATTTTTTAGTTTATTTTAGGTTTAGGTTTAGGTTTTCTTTATTTTAGTTTAAGTCAGTTTATTTTATTTTATTTATTTTATTAGTTTTTTTTTTAAGTTTTGGTTTTTTGTTTATTTTTATTTATTTTTAGGGTTTTTTTTATGTTTTTTTTTTATTTAGTTTTATTTTATTTTATTTTAGTTTTATTTTACATTTTGTTTTATTAATTAGGTTATTTATTTTAGGTTTATTTTATTTTTTTTTAGTTTAGTTTAGGTTTTTTCTTTATTTTATTTTATTTTGTTTTATTTTTTTTTTATTTTATTTTAAGTTTAGGTTTAAGTTTTTTAGGTTTATCTTTAGGTTTTAGTTTAATTTTATTAATTTTTTTTTTTAATTAATTTAACTTTAGTTTAATTTTTTTTAATTTTTGGTTTAGGTTTGGTCTAGGGTTTAGGGTGAGTTTGGGGTTTAGGCTTTACATTTAGGGTTTGGGGTTTAGGGTTTATAGGGTTGTAGGTTTTGTTTAGGTGGTTAGTGGATTTAGGGTTTATGGTTTAAGGGTTTGGGGATTAGGGTTTATGATTTTTGGATTTATAATTTAGGGTTTAGGGTTATTGGTTCAGGGACTAAGGTTAGTTTTAGGGTTTAGAGGGTTAGGGGTTTTTTTATTTTTCTATTTTTTATTATTTTTTAAATTAAGTAAACTCATCAGTTTTGGTTTATTTAGTTTATTTTTTTATTTATTTTAGATTTTATGTTTTATTTATATTTAGTTTAGTTTATTTATTTTAGGTGTATTTATTTTAGTTTAGAGTTTTTTAGTTTATTTTATGTTTAGGTTTAGGATTAGGTTTTGGTTTATTTTAGTTTAGTTTTATTTATATTTTATTTTTAAGGTTTCAGTTTTATTTTTTATTTTCATGTTTAGTTTAGGTTTTTATTTTACTTTTTTAGGTTTAGGTGTTAGGTTTTTATTTTAGGTTTTATTTTATTGTTTAGGTTTATTTTAGTTTTATTTTATTTAGTTTAGGTTTAGGTTTAGGTTTAGTTTATTTTAGATTTAGGTATAGGTTTTGCTTATTTTAGTTTAGGTTTATATTTATTTTTTTATTTTAGGTTTATTTTGATTTAGTTTAGGGTTTAGGTTTTATTTTTTATGTTTATTGTGTAGTTTTACTTAGTTTTATTTTTATTTTAGGTTTGTTTTATTATTTCAAGTGTAGTTTTGATTTTATTTAAGTTTTATCTTTTTAGTTTATGTTTTAAATTTTTAGCTTTATGTTTAGGTTTAGGTATAGGTTTAAATTTTAGTTTATGTTTTTATTTTATTTTATTTTATTTTATTTTATTATTTTATTTTGGTTTAAATTTTAATTTAATTTATTTTTAGGTTTTATTTAGTTTAGATTTTGGTTTATATCTTTTTTAGGGTTTAGGGTTTGGGTTTTATTTAGGGGTTTGGGTTTGGAGTTTAGGGTTTAAGGTTTAGGCTTTATTTAGGGTGGTTTTAGAGTTTAGGGTAGGTTTTTTAGGCCCAGGGTTTAGGGTTTTTTAGGGTTGGGCTAGATTTAGGGTGGGTTTAGGGTTTGGTTTAGGGTGGTAGATTTAGGTTTGTGGTTTTCTTTAAATAGAACAAACATATTCAAGATTTCTCTTTTATTTATTTATTTTATTTTTATTTATTTTAGTTTATTTTATTTTATTTATTTATTTTATTTTTATTTATAGTTTATCCATTTAGGTTTATTTATTTTAGTTTAGGTTTTATTTTAGTTTATTTTTAGTTTTAGGTTTAGGTTTATGTTTATTTTGTTGAGTTTTATTTTATTTTCTTTTAGGTTTAAGTTTTATTTTTATTTTAGGTTTAGGTTTAGGTTTTATTTTATTTTAAGTTTAGGTTTAATTTTTATTTTAGGTTTAGTTTTTATTTTATTTTAGGTTTAGGTTTAGCTTTATTTTATTTCAGGTTTAGGTTTTAGGTTTTATTTTCTTTTATTTTAGGTTTTATTTTTAGTTTATTTATTTTAATTTATTATATTTTATTTAGTTAGTTTAGGTTTAGTTTCATTTATTTTGTATTTTAGTTTAGGTTTAGTTTTATTTTATTTTAGGTTTAGGTTTTAGTTTAAGGGTTTAGGTTTATTTTATTTATTTTTTTTTTGGTTTAGTTTTATTTATTTTATTTTATTTATTTTATTTTATTTTATTTTAGGTTTATTTTATCTATTTAGGTTTTTTATTTTTTTAGTTTAGTTTGGGTTTTTATCTATTTTATTTTAGTATAGTTTTTATTTTTTATTTCTTTTTCTTTTTAGGTTTAGGTTTAGGTTTAGGTTTTAATTTATGTTTCATTTTATCTTGGTTTAGATTTTATTAATTTATCTTTGAATTTATAGGTTTAGGTTTTAGCTTGAGGGGTGGGGTAGGGTCAGGTTGGCCCAGTTCATGGTTTAGGGTGGTTTATGGTTTTGGGGAGGTTTAGGGTTTTGGTGGGTTTAGGGTTTATGGTCTTTAGGGTGGGTGGGGTAGGGTTTAGGTAGGGTTTAAGTTTAGGTTTAGGTTTAGATAGTTAAGGTTTTATGTAACGACAAACCAAGATTCAACATTTCACTTTTGTCTTTAGTTAGTTTATCTTTGTTTTTTATGTTTATTTATTTTATTTAGTTTATGTTTTATATATTTTATAGTATTTTATTAGTTTATTTTATTTTATTTTGGTTTAGTTTAGGTTTAAGGTTTATTTTAAAATTATTTTATTTTAGGTTTTATTTAGTTTAGGTTTTAGGTCATGGTTTTTTTAGGGTTTTAGATTTAGGGTTTAGGGTAAGGGTTTAGTTTAGGATTTGGTTTAGTGTTTAGCTAGGGTTGGGTTCTGTGGTTTTGGGATCTTAGGGTTTAAGGTTTAGGATTTGGGGGTTAAGTAGGTTTAGGGTTTAGGTTTTAGGGTTTAAGGTTAATGTTTAGGCTTTAGGGTTTAGGGTTTTAAGGTTTAGGATTTATGGTTTAGGGGTTGTTTAAGGTTTTGGGTTTGGGTTTAGGGGTTGAGGTTTGTTTATGGTAAGTTTAGGATTTGGGTTTAGGTGCTCGCCTTATTCAACCTTGAATAAGAAAGAATAATTATAATTTAATTAAATGCTATGGGGCCTAAACCCTAAACTAACCTTAAACCCTAAACCTTATACTCTAAGCCCTAAACCCTAAACCCTAAACACTAAAACTTAAACCCTAAACCCTTAAACTAACCCTAAACCCTAAACCCTAAAACCTAAAAACCCTAAACCCTAAAGCCTAAACCCTAAAATAACCCTAAACCCTAAACCTTAAACCCTACAAACCCCAAACCCTAAAGCCTAAACACTCCTAGCTCACCTTAGAAAGTTTTCAGCTAAGTTATGCATATACACCCTTGTCTTATACAAAGAGATGAGGAAATCTCTAATCAAGGCCTTAATTGATCTACAGCATAGCTGCTAACCAGTACTAAAGAGGAGGCACGCCACTCGAAGGATATCTTAGGCATTAGATTCAACGATGAAGACTTACTCTTAGAGATGACTGAGTAGAACCACCTCTTTACATTATAGTGGAGGTGATACATGCTATCCGAGTTTTTGACAGTGTGTATCAATCAACATTATGAGTCTAAGAACCCTTGCTCCTTGAGGATCGACATCTCCAAACTCCAAAAAGAAAGGATGATGTTGAGAGGATTCAATAAATAAGGTCAGAGGGTTTTATGTGTTTATTTTTGGATGTAAGTGGGGGAGGTACTTTTTGAGGTGATCAAGTACAACATTGAGGTATGATATACTATCTTGAAAGATAGAGGCATCACCCTACAATGGACCTAACCACATAATAAAGACTCTAAAGGCATGATGGGTCTTCAAATATATGAGAGATTTTTTCCTACTTTATATGGATGAATAAAGGGGTTTATATTAAACTAGGTTCTGTTCCAATTGGAGGCAAGCCTCCATAGTTAATTACATCTTAGAAATAAAATTTTCTAAGAATACTATTAAAGTAGACAATTATCATCTCCAAAAAATTTCAAGTAGACTATCAAAATATTGGTTTTATTTGGAAAATCAATTAGAAAGCTCAAGGAGAAGACTTAATTTTGGAATCCAAATGAAATAAGTAAGAAATGCTCATGATACTAGGAAGTGAGCATTCCAATCTATCCTATGGTTAGGCTTTATAATTTTGAATTGAGGAGATTTATATATTTTGAGTTGAAATTTAATTAGATTGGTTTATAATCAACCAACACAAGGTTGTGGGAATGCTTAAGAGGTGAGGATTTATGCTCATAGCCTGAAGGAAATAGCTAACTCTGATCCTAAATCTAGGAGCTGCGACCTAAATCTAAGGACATAAGGGTTTACCTCCACAAGTGAGAATAAATTGTCGACTTTTGGACTTATAACTTCCTAAGTGCAAACTCCTCCTATGATTTTAAAATCATGTAGTTTAGCCTTATGAATTGCAAGATAGCTAAGGTACTATGGTGAAAATTTTCAATTTCTAAAATAAATGTGTACTTCCATCTTCACTCTATACGTGATAAAATGAAGATAGAAATATACTTTCTTTTTTTATGCATTTGAACACCATGTAGATCCTGAGATGTTCTTAAGGTGATATGACATTGAGGAGAAGTGTACTATCTTGAAAAGATAGAAGTCACTACCCTACAATGGACCTAATCACCAACAAGGACTCCTAAGGACAATGGGTGCATGTACTGCACTACTACAAAAGTAAAGTGGGTTTATTTTAAAGGTTCATTAAGTTCCAGGGAAAGCTCATAGTTAATTACATCCTAATGAAGGGGATTCCTTTGGAATACTCGATTAAGGTAAATGATCGTTATCTCTAAAGATTGAAATAGGACTATTAATCTATTAGTTTATTTTGGAAGATCAAATGGGATTGGTCAAAGAGGGGAGATATTATCAAAGCCAAATGAAGATAAGTAAGAGATTCTCACGATGATAGGAAACCTAGCAAGCATCTCAAACTATCCTATGATTGGGCTTTACATTTTTGAAATTGATTTAATTTATTTGAATTGAATTTTTCATTTAAAATTTAGGGCTTATGATTCCACAACACAAGATTATGAAAATACCTAGGAGGTGAGGATTTATACTTATGGCCCAAAAAGGGAGAGAAGCAACCTCTAACCTAAATCTATGGATCTTTGGCAGGGAAAAAGCATAACCTAAATCTAAGGCAAAATTGGGTATATGGTTTACCTCCATAAGAGAGTAAACCACTAATGCTTGGACTTAAAATTGCATAGGGTGGTCGCTAATTAACTCCTACAATTTTAAATTCATGTAGGCAAGTCATATGCTTTATGCAAGATAGGCTATTATTTATTTAGAAAGAGACTAAGTCCTTAAACTCACTCCCTAAGAGACTAGATCATGTAAATGCATGAAAATGACCTAGATCTAATGCAAAACATATTACATATTATTTTAATTTTGATGATCATCTTGACTGAGCTTATAGGATTCATATGCCTAATGCATGAGAAGTAAGATTATTGGCCAAATCAATGAGAAGTGAGGAGGTGTGGTTCCACCATGGCTGTCAAAGGTCGAGCCAAGCTTCTCTGGCAAAGGTGGAAGTCCTCCAATCAAGAGTGAAACAAGATGTTTTTGTGCATGATATTATAAAAGAAATACTCATCCAAGGGGGTTGCTAATTCTTTTATCTTGATTTTTAACTTAGGCTTTAAGTGAGGTTATGAGTTGTTTATTTTTACTTTTGATTTGATTAATTTGGTAAAAGATTTATTTTCCCCTAAGAACCTAATAGTCATCCAGGCCATACATCAAGCAAGAAAGAAACTAGGAAAAGGATGCCATCTTAATGCACAAGCTAAACAAATCATCAATCAATTTATAAAGCTAATGTAAAAGAATAAGACCATTTGTGGTTGGGCACCACCTGCACAAACCTGAAAACAAATTGGGTAGCTGAGCTCTACCCTTATACAACCATTACAAATGAATTAATTTACAATCAAGTAAGGAAATTCATGTTATGGGGCCTTCAAGCTTCATTTCTCCATTTTTCATTTCTTCTTTCTTTCTTTCTTCTTTATTCTTTGATTCCTTCTTTTGATGGTTGGAATGTGGATGCTCCAAAGGCTTCACATGGTACATAAGATGAGATCTTATGACCAATGCTCATCTAATCCCATAACAATCATTCTAAAATCCTAATTGCCAAAAAATTACATGAAAAGGCTAACACCTACAAAATAGAGATTAGATAAAACAAACCATACAAATCCCAAGCATGTATATTGGACATAAACTTAACACCCCACACATGGGTGACTAAGTCCACTGCCTATTGGATTATGCTTAGGGGTATAAGCACCGAAAGAAAAGATTTATATTTTTATTTATTACGCCCCTTGAGCACAATCCCAGAGAAGACAATGGTTAGACTAAGATCACCATACCATTCAGTCTATGCATACACCCTAACATCCAGACTAAAACAAAACATCAAAAAATAAAAGCAAACATCAAACCATGCACCACCCTAATCTAAAGCTAGAAGTGGTGACTTAGCCTAATGTGTGTGCTTTAAAGGTTTATGTGGTATGCTTAGCTATGGCTTTAAGTTAGAGTTTTCTATGTGTGAAGAGTGTTCAACTTAGAGAGGGTTTCATTTAAGTTATTTAGTTGTCTTGGGTTGATTTTATTTTTTGTTTTGATTAGGTTCAATTGAATCCTACAATTAATTACTAGGTTATAAAGAGAGGGAAAGAGAAGAAAAAAGCTACTCTTTCCTTCTCTACCTTAAGTAATTTCTAAAGTAGATTCATATTTTAGTTTTTTTAGTGAATATTTTATTATTATTAATTAATCTTAAGTTTAGAACAACTCAAAAGCCTATTCAAAAGAAAGATTAAGATTAAGTAGATTAATATCACAAAACACACATCACTTGATTTCTTTCCCAACATGTATAACATGCACATGGATGAATCCTAAGCATATCTATACACATCAAATGGAATGTTTACCATACTTTATGATGAATGCTAAATAAATTACTTAAGAAAATTTGAATGCTTATGATGCATGATTTTCATTAAGTAGAAAAGGGGAGTTTCTTATCCAATTTTCACATGCACACATGAATGTATGAAAGGCATAAGTGAGTACGGCGCCATTGTTAGCACCAGTGGTGTAAGGTACAAGACCTACTTAGGGCAACTCAAAGCCTCGCAACCCTAGGGTTGTCATGACTAATATACCACTTTCCTTAAATACAAGCATATGTACAAAAGAAATGAATGGAAAAAAGTATACAAAAAGTTATAATTGATTGTTTGATTTGTTTATGCAATTTATATGTGTGAATATGAAGATCCTTCTTAGGTTATAACATGGAAGGGGATAAGAGTAGATTTGAGCAAGTTATGTTCTTTTAAAAGAACTATACACTTTGCAAATCATATTCAAATCCATGTTAAGAGGAAAGAAAGGAAGCAAACATAAGACACATTTTTATATTCACATGCAAACTTATAAATAAAACATAAGTAGCACACTTTCAGTTTTGGTAATTGATTCATATATTTTGAAAATAATTTGGAATTTAATTGTGATAATAGCCATTCATATTTTACTTTAGTCAAAACATGCAATTTGACATAAAGAAAACATTTTCATTTTAATTTTATTTTGAAAAGCATGAATGCATGAAATCCATATGACATACACATTTAGCATGCTAGGAAAGAAATCAATTGATGAAAGCAATGTAAATTCATCCACCCTAATTAATTCCTAAAGACAATCTTATGAAATAAGAGAGCTTAAAGAAATCAAGTTGTTTTAAAGAAGGTTTGATTTTATTTTGAGTTTGATTTAATTTAAGAAATGTGAGGTGATTTTGCTATTCCTAACCCATTCCCACATGTGTATGATATTTAAATTCAATCTTTAGATGATTAGATCCATTTTATATTTTTGATTAGGTTAAGGTATGAATTAAGTGTGTTAATTACCCCTTACTTATACCACCTTAGCATAGTTAATCAAATAATTATGAGCCAATGAGATGACATAAAATCACACAAGGAATTTAAATCAGCAACACCTAGTAATAAAAAAAGGGCTTAATGCATTTGGCTCATGATTAATGATTAATTAAACTAAGGGGTTTAACTTAAGTACTTTCATAAACCCCCTCACACATGTGAGTTGGATTTTTATTTCTTTAACTGTACTTAGGCTCTTAGACACAAGCATCTACCCAAGAAAGATTAATTAAGTTCAAGAAAGTTTTAGAATTTTATGAATTAAGGGGTAATTGAATTACCCTTAATTAAAGATGGATTAAGAAAGAAAAGGGGTTTAGAAAATATCTTGAGGAAAGTATCTCAAAATTACTCCTTAAACCTCATATTCACTTAATCAAATCTTAATTGACTCAATCAGAGGGTTAAACCACTAATTATACCCTTAATTAATCAGAATTACATTAAGGGAGTGATTAAGGAATGAGCTAGCAATTCCCTAATTAAGCAAACCAATAAATCCCAAGAAAATTGGGGAGGTAGGAGTCATCCCACCAATTATATATACAAAGTTTGGGATTAATTAGTGGAGTAATTAAAGGGTAATTAGCATAATAACATTCCTAATAAAACCTAAATTTAGAAAAGAACTATTCAAAATTAATTAAAATTAATTTTAGAATATTCTATGTTCAATTATCTTTCCAATGCAATTTTTCTAATATTGTTTGATTTTTCTAGGCTTAGATATGAATTTAGGAAGTTTGTTGATTAAATAATAATTAAAAAGCCTAATTATATGTTTAATTTGTCACGTTTAACATTGATGGAATATGCTTCACATGGCATGACAAGATTGGGTCTTAACTTGTTCACATCATAATGCACGTATTAACATGTTTTCTTCAACCGTCCGATGGATCGATGGTCGAGATTAAAGCTATGGTTCTAAAGGGTGAAACATGGGATGCTACGTGTTTTAATCTCACCTGTCCATCCAAAATGCTCGGATGGATGGTCAGAGATTCATCCTATAATTCCTAGTGAGCAATGGAGACCCCATGTTCTAGGGCAAGATCGAGTTCGATTGAGCTAAAATTTCCCACACCTTCATCATAATGGAGATCATATCCAATAGCTTATCATGCAATGAAATATTCTTTCACAAAGCTCCACACTATGGCTAGATTAAGCTTAGAAAAATGGTTTACCTCATCCGAGGTGATCACCGGCACTTGATTCCTTGGAGAAGCTTCATCTAGTGGAGATGAAGCTTTGTTGAGTTTGAGGTCTTGAGATTGGGTGGTTTCTTCTGAGGCCAACTCCACCTTGAACTCCTTGTGATTTGATCAACTAGCCCTCTTGCCTTTGGAGCTTGGGAAAGAGCTTAGACAAGTTTGATTGGGGTCCCTAAGGGAGCTTGCAAAGGGAATTGGGCTAGTTTTAAGTGTGGAGTGAGATTGGATTTTGGTTTTCTTCCCCTATTTTTAGCTTGAGAAATCAAGAAATGGGAAGTTCAACCTCTCTCTAAGAAGCTTGGGAAGAGTAGCTAGGGCTTGCTCTAAGTTCCTTTGCTTCAATTGAATTAGCAAGAGTTAAGATCGAGTTGAATTAGGGGAGTATATCTCCCCAAGGGCAATCGGATAGCCATAGCCTCCTTGCCATTTTGATCCAATTGAACTTATGCCATGGGTTTGTTATTTAGGATGTCCTTGAATCCGATTTTGGCTGGGAAGAAGTGGGTGAGGTGGCCATGTGCTTGAATTGAGTGGAAGGAGGATTCCATGTGCTCCATTTCAAGGCATGTGTCGGTTTGTTGGCTCTGACCCAAACCCATTGGTGCACCACACTCTAGTGTTCACTTGATCCACTAAGAGGGTGCTAAGTTATGGAGTGGATTTGACCAAATTCCAAGTGGATATTACCTTGGGGTAAAATGGTCATTTGAACTTGATTTTAGTTTGGGCATATTTGGTATGATGAGAAAATAGGTTTGGCCATGTTTCATTGAATTTGGAGTTGATTTGATGTGATTTGGCTCATGTTGATCCATTTAGGTCAAAATGGGCCAACTTGGGTCAAGTAGACCAATTGGTCAAATTAGGTCAAACCAAAGGTTGGGCCAAGTTCATATGACCATTAAAAAATGTTTTGGCTTTGGTTTGATGCAATTTGGTATAGTTTTGAATTTGGTTCAATTGAATTCATTTAGGTCAAATGGGTCAAGTTGACCAATTTGACCTATTTGACCTATTTGAGTTAGTCATGGGTTGGTTTAGGTTTAGTTAGTCATATGAAATGGATTGGTATCTTTGTTTCCAATCAATTTTAGTTAAGATTGAATTTGGCTCAATATGACCCTTTAGGTCAAGTTAGTTCAAGGTCAATTAGGTTAGGTCTTTGGCCAATTGAGGCTTTGGTCAAGTTCAACAATCATTTTGGGATGAACTTGACCCATTGATTTCAATCAATTTGGCTTTGAGATCAAGTTTTGATACATTTTGACTTTTTTAGGTCAAGTTGGATGCTGGGTCAAGTGGCCAATTGGGCTAGTTAGCTCAAATGTTGACTTGGTCAATTTGAACATTGATCATGAATGAACTTAGATCATTGGTTTCAATCAATTTGTTCCTATCGTGGATTTTGGCTATGTTGGGCTTTCATTTTGGCTAAGTGTTGACTTGGTCAACCTTAGGTTTGACTTGGTTTGACCCAATTTGAGTGATTGATCATCTCATGATGATTGTTGTTCATAATGAGGCTTAGGTGGGCTTAGTTCAATCCAATTTGGTTAGGATTAGAATTTGGCTCATAAGGGTACTTTAGGTCACTTTGGGTCAAGTGAGCCTAAGTAGGTCAAATGGCTTGGTCAAAGCTTTATTTGAGTTTGGTTGAACTCACATATGGACTTATGATTGAAATATAAATCCATTTGCAAGTGGTTTGAAGTCAAATGGGTTTTGATTCATTTGATAATTTCATGTTCGAAGGGTGAACATGAGATGGATTTTAGCTTGATTTTGAATTGAGTTTTGGTTAAGTGTTTGAAGTTTGTATTTATATTTGCATTCATGATTGAAATATTAATTGAATCATGAAGAAAAATCAATAGTTTGGCTTGATTTGAAATTGATTTGGCTAAGTTTAGGATTTTGACTTTAAAGGCATAGGTTAGATTTTGAATGAATTTGTGTTTGATTTTGATTTGGTTTTGGTTGTTTGAATTTATTTATATATAATATAAATAGAGAATATAAATGGTTATGAGAAAATTTAAGGATTTGAAGTGATTTGATGAAAAAAGAGAGGATTAAGAGAATTAAAGAGAATTTGAATTTGGATTTAGTTTGATTGATTTGAATTTATATTTCATTTATATATGTGAATATAAATGAGAATATAAATGGCAGTGAGAAAATTTTATGAATTTGAGATGTTTTGAACTTGATTTGGGCTAAGTTCTTAAGAGGAAATCAAAGAACTTAGGAAATATTTCAAACTTGGAATTTCAATCATGGGTTTCAATCATGGATTTCAATCATATGGAATTGATTTGAGTTTGAAGAAAATCAATTAGAATTGATTTAAGTTTGATGTTGATTTGATTTGGAGTTTGACTTGAAGGAAGGAAGTGAGGAATGTGGTTCAAGCTATAGAGTAAAGACATTTTCTTAACACCCCAAGGCATGACCTATTCTATGGCTAACTCTTCTAAGTCTCTAGGGCTAGGTTGAGTGTCCACCTAATCACTAGATGTGTCTTAAGACTAAGGAACTCTTAGTATCTAAGAGAAGCACTATGTCTAAGAGGGAGGGGTTGAGAGCTCATTCTAAAAATGAGATCAACAAAAGGCACCCAATAGGTTTGGTGTGACTGACAAGGAACACTGCATGTATTGGTGTTGACCGAAATGATCAACAACACCGAAAGATCACAAACACTAACATAAATAATCTACCCCTAAACCAAGGTGTAGAAGGAATCTAGAGTTTAGTGCAATGTGGCTCTACTTATGTCAAATAAGAGAGAAAAGGAGAAATCCAGGATAGATATGAACCTTCCACTGGGAAGGGTTCAAGTCATCCACAAGGGGATGAGAGGTTTGATTTGATTTGAGTCTCACCGGGAGAGAAATTTGATTTATTTAAGTAAGTTCAGGGAAGAGGTTGAATTTGTTTAAATTTGTTTATTTTTAATTTGTGTTTGTTTTGACTCCACATGGGATAGAAAAGTTAACTCTCCACTAGGGAGGCAAGTTCAAGTCATCCACAAGGGAGGGGTTGTGAAATCTACTGAGGGATTAGAATTCTAGATCTGCTGGGGGACTAGAAAGATTTGCATCTCATTGAGGAGAAACAAAAGATTTGATTTAGATTGATTGATTATTTTGTTATGTTTGTTTCAGATTTTGTTTTGTTGAATTTTTTTTAGATTTTTAGATTTTAGATTTTGAGATGAACCCTATTGATTTGTGATGGATCGCACTGAGTAGGAGTCAAAGAGGCCTAGACTTAACTCAGATTTACCAATCTAAAGTGGTAGTCTACTAAACACATGGTAGGACTAACCAACCAAAGGGATGCCTTCGTGCAACAAATGCATTTGAAGAAAGTAGAGTAGACTTACATCCTCCAAAGTAGGGACCGATCGGGTAATCTATTGACAAGGCAACAGATTGAACCCAACCTAGGGCTAACTATTGAGTGAATGATACTAGGGAACTTAGATCAACTCAAAGATAGCCAAGATTAATTTCATTTCTAGATTTGTTTTGATTAAGATGGATCCCATTAATTTGTGATGGACTGCACTGAGTAGGGGCCAGGGTGGCCTAGACCTAACTCAGACTCACCAAAGCCAGTAGTCTACTAACCACAAGATAGGACTATCCAACCAAAGGGGTGCTTTTTGGTGTGCAATGGTCAAGTTAAGAAGAAAGCGGGACTCACATCTTCCAAAATAAGGAACCACTAGGGTGATCGGTTGCTTTGGGCAACAAATCAACTCAACCTAGGGTCCTATGAGTGAATTGTGTACTTAAATCAACTCAAAGATAGTCAAGATTAATTTCATTTTTATATTTGTTTCAATGGATTCCATTGGTTTGCAATGGATCACACTGAGAAGGAGCTTATATCAGCCCAGACCTATCTCAGATTTACTGAACCAAAGGGAGTAGCTTCCCGACCGATGGGAGAATTATCTGATCAAAGGAGTGCCTTTCAGTTTGCAATAATCAATTTAAGGGAAGAAAGCTGGACTCACATCTTCCACTACAAAAGACCACTGGGGTGATGCTTTGGGCAACAAATCAAACCACCTAAGTGCACCCATAAAATCATGCTAGAAAGAATGCATCATAGTCTTATATCTTCCAAAGCAGAATGACTATCGGGGTAACCTGTTTGTCGCAAAATAGATTGAACCTGACCAAATGGTGACTATAGAGTGAGTACCAACCTGGGGATTTATCTCAACTCAGGTAGTCAGGCAAATCCTATAGGGAGTTCTAACACACCCTAAAGATAGGATGTCCGCTTGGAAAATTTTTGGGACTTGAATTCTAATCCACAAGTGAATTAATTTGTTTATTTATTTAATTTGTTTTAATGTGGACATTGAGGGATCAAACCGAAGGAGCTTATATCACACCTAACTGATTTTGAACCAAGGGAGAATCTGCATCTGCTAAACATATTCTTCAACCATGGGTGGCTACTAGGAAAGGGGACCGCCCAATCCAAGGTAACCCGTAGTCTAAATGGGGTCAAAAGGATGTGATCCAAATAAAATGTGGGGAGAAGGCTAAGCGCTTAATCCAACACCTAGAAGATGACATGGCTCATATATCCAAAGTATTTGGTGTCCAACTCAAGGACAAAGCTGACTCAAGAGTGGTGTACCCGTGATGAGTCGAGATAGAAAACATCAACCAACCTAAGGTGCCCATCATTTTGCAATAATCTAGGAAGAAAGCTCGGGACTCACATCCTCCCATATGGAACCGATTGTGGATAGTCTTTAGCTCGACAGTGCCATCCGACCTAGGGTGATTATGAGTGAATGCCGGAGGACTTATATCAACTCAAATGTAGTTAAGGAAAAGGAGCCTCTGGGACTTATCCTAAACCTCAAATATACTTGACCTAGTTAGATCATGATGATTAGTTCAAGAAGAAAGCTCAGGGACACACATCTTCTTAAACAAAATCAACATGAGGTAGTTTACCGCAGGAAATCTACCATACTAACAAGGTGCTATTGGTTTGCAATGATCAAGTTAGAAAGTGTGGACTCATCATCCAACAAATGACCACAGGGTAACATACTAGCAAGGTAGCATGTAAACCGACCTAGAGCAAACTAATGAGTGAGTGCCACAAGGGCTTGCTCCCATATCAACATCCCAAGACAAAAGATATTTTTTGTGCATGTGTTAAAAGGAATATGATGCCTCCTAGGTTCTCTCACACATATCCTAAACATGTTGGGGAGTTTGATGAAATAGCACCACAGATGGAAATCAGTAATTCCCACCAAGAAAGGATGTCGCTCAGGTTTTCTTATACTTAACTTAGTTGTGCTAATCAAAATAGGATGCCTCTTGGGTTCTCTCACATGTATTTTAATAGTATCAAGAGGTTGTGTTCGTGATGTGAAAGAGGGATAGGATGCTGCTAGGGGACTCTTACACATACCCTAAACACATCATGGTAGATTCGTAAGACAAACAAATAATGCTTAGAAAGAAGACAGGATTTGATGAATGGAATCTAATTTTGTTCTTTTTATTAATAATTATTTTCAAATATGATTTATTTTATGGTTAATATTTCTTTAGATAGAGCCCATTAATTGGAAGCATTGGTTGTTACCCTTTACAATCGATGAGCCGATATGATCCTCCTTGGTAGGCCTTCTATAGCATAGGGCCTTCCCAAGTGGGTTCAAACTTGCCTCCCATCTTTTGACAAGAAACAATTGGTCTCCTTAGGACTAACACAAGTTCTCCTACATGGAAAGACCTAGGTCAGACCAGCTTATTGTGAGCTTGAATCATTTTGGCTTTATACAACTCGAGGTTCTGACATGGCCATAGGTGACTCTCCTCTAAACCTTTGAGTTCTTCTAATAGCAACTTTGCATTCTGATCTGTAATGATCTTGCTACCCAATGCTATCCTTAGTGATGGGAGTTAAACTTCTAAAGGTAGAATGGCTTCAGACCCATACACTAAGGAAAATAGGGTAGATTGAGTTGGAGTTTGGTAGTGGTGCACAGGCTTCAACCAACCGCTCATTCCATCGCCTTGTTGTCAAGAGTCTTCTTAAATATCTGGATGAGAGTTTTGTTGAATGCTTTTGCTAAGCCATTTGCTCTGGGGTAGTAGATGGTGGAGTATCTCCAATCTATATTGTGTCTTCTAGAGAAGCTATTAATCTTTGTGCTTTTGAATGCAATACCATTATCGGATATAATTTTTCGAGGCACCCCAAACCTATATATGATATGGTTCTTGAAAAATGAAGGTTGTGAGATGACCTCTCAGTGAGATTTCCTTGCCTACACTTGGAAAAGTAGGGCCTAAGATGAACTGGTGACCCTTGGAAGAAGGAAGATCAATCGGACCCATAATGTCGGTACAACACTAAATGGCCATGCCAAATGTACGGTGTAGAATGTAGAATGTTGGGTGGTTGGTGGAGGACCACACCGTGTACCTGACACTTGATGGCATCTCCTAGCTACATCCATGCAAGTAATCATTGGAAGGCCGTAGTATCCATTTTGATCTTCATCTTCATCTTGACCGACCGATGTGCTCCACATGTATGAATGCACCTGCCATAATGCCATGGGCTGTTTGTCTAAATAATGTAACCACATTTAGTCAAAGGAGACAGTGCCATCAACATAGAGAGAGGTCTCCACCCGATGGGCTTGTGACTTTTCTTGAGGTAGTTTACTAGTGTTCAAATTGTGATGAATGGTTTCTAATCCAGCTCCTTGTCCATTTTGGCAATGACAACCTCCCTTCAAGAGAAAGTCTCTCGATGAGTTTGATCAATAAGGGATAGACTTGTCAATTTTGGACCCTTATTGAATGGACTCTTCTTCCATATGCCAATTCTTTGGCAAGTTTGGCCAAAGCATCGCATTATGTTCTCGCTAGGGAACCTTGTAGATGGTGACTTCAGGAATTTGGGCCAACAACTTCATGGTATATTCGTGGTAATGATGAAGCTTGAGTTTGAGAACCTTGTAAGACCCGACGGTTTGGTTGATGACCAACTGACATCCCCGTAGATGCTGATGCTCTTGACAATCGAGATAGCTAACCTACACCGCAATCAAAGCCTCATACTCAGCTTCATTGTTGGCAGGGGTTGGATAGATAGTATGAGAATCTCATCACATCATGGTCTAGAGTTAGAAGAACTATTCCTACCCCTTCTCGAGAGAATAGATCGTGATGCTTCCCCTTTATGAAAAGAAGCACACCATCAAAATACATCTCCCATCGAGGTTGTGCCTCCCCTAAGTTCATGATTTGTTCATCGGAGATCACTAAGTGTGAATCAACAAAGTAGGTGTGTCGCTAAGAAATTCTATCCTTTTAATGCGGAGGGGCATGAATGTAATGTCAAATTGCAAAAGTATCATAGACCATCGTGCCAACCATCCGGATAACATTGGCCGTGTCATGAGATACTGCAGTGGATTAGTTCTGGAGATCAAGTTCACCTTATGAGAAAGCATATAATACCATAGCTTTTGGGAAGCAAAGATCAAAGCCACAATGTTTCTCAATAGGTGGGTAGTTCACTTCAGAGGGATGCGAGGTAAGAGAGCGCTTTCCTTTGTCGCTTTTGGGCCAACAAAGTGTCAAGCAAGTCATCAATGTAGCAAGGTAGATGAGTGGCCTGATAGGGTAGAACTATGCTTCACCAAATACGCTTGATGTCTTCAAAGGCATGCAGCACTTATCATCCCAGTTGAACTTGGCATCCTTTTTGACAATTGCAAAAAATGGCTTGCATCTCCATGATAGGTTGGAGATAAAGCATCTCGATATGCCATCCTTGGAATTTGAGTTGTGTTAAACTTTAGTAGATAACATTTCTAAGATAGCTTGATTAGATCTATCTCTATTCTCAAACAACAAACCCAAGGAGTTTTCCTGAAGCTACTCTAAATGCACATTTCAAGGGATTCATTTTGAGGTTATATTGTCTTAACCATAAGAAAACTACTCGTAAGTCAAAGAGATGGTTTTCCTTTTCTCTGCTTTTGACTACTAGATCATCAACATACTCAACCTGATGATGGATGAGTTTGTTGAAGATCTGAGTCATGGCCCGTTGGTATGTAGAACTAGCATTTTTAAGGTCGAAAGACATGACCTTATAATAAAAGATTTTGATCAAGGTTCAAAAGTGATGTTTCTTTCATCTTCAGGAGACATTTTGATTTTTTGTAGATGACCATCCATGAAAAGAAAACACATGAGATGAGGCATTATCCACCATTAACTATATTATAGGAAGAGAAACTCATCCAAGACATGCCTTGTTTAAGTCCTAAATTGATGCAAATGTGAATTTGGCCATTCTTCTTCTTAACGGTATGACACTAACTAAGTAGGGTACTTTTCTTCCCATGAAACCAAAGATCGATCGCTTTCTTGACTTCAAAATGACCTATTGTTTGATTTCTAATCGCATGCATCTAGGAGCTTGCTTGATAGGGATAGTTAGGATCTATTGCTAATCGGACGCTATGTTTGGAGATAATGAGCATCTCTTCATAACTCCATGTGTGCCTTTAAGCTCCCAATAGCCTAACTAATTCATTGGTTTCTTCTTCATTCAATAATGAGCCGATGTACGCATGGATTTTCTTCTGTCCTGAGGTTGATTTCTTTAAGCTTGTCTATTGTTGAATGAATCTCCTCTTCAAATTCTGGAGGTACATCCTTGATTTGGAGATCTTTTGAGGTTTCTAAACACACATTCTCATAAGAGCTTATGTTGTGTGAAAAGAACCTATCAGACTCCAAATGATTGGTAACAACTAAGCAAGAATCATCATCATCGACCCACAGATCAATCCTAGTCCCGCTTGATTTGCTTTCCTTGCCTATATTGTTCCATAGCTTTTCAAAATACCCATGCTTCGACCATGTATGAGGAACCAAACCTGTATAAGATTATGAACACAAAGTAAAAGTCAAGTGGTAATTCCATTAATTCTTTAAATGAATCTTCCTTAAGCTCTACATCAACTTCGTGACTTGAGGATGGTGATCCCAAAAAAGAATCTCTTCAGCTTCATATCTTTGGAAGACTTAGGGCTTCTTTAATTACTAAACCTTTAGCTTTTGAGATGAAAGTGAAGAGCTAAGGCCATGCTTTACCTAATAGTTCTAATTTGAATACTTGCTTTGTCTGAGGCCGCCTTTTCATCATTGGGATTGAAAGTCACCTCCAATGGAACCATGTGAGGGGTTGGTATGCTAATCACATAAACTCATCCTCCGAGGGATTCCACGTCTATGTGACTAGTAGGTGTATTCCTATGAATTGGAACATAACCCCCTATTGGCTGATGGCCAACCAGGGGTCTTCCACACCGAACCGCCTATTTATGCCTCTCCGCCCAGTGGAGGTTGAGCCATCCTACCCACATGTCCATATGATGGAATGAATTGTGGGTGGAATGTGATATGCAGATCTATTTCTTCTTCAGTTCCCCTTTCTTGTTCACTTGGATTTTCATTTTTCTTTTCTTTTCTTTACTTTTCTTTTCTTTTTCTTTCGCATTTGCATTTGAATTTTGTCCAAGTTGATAAGAAAGGGTGTTTTGGAGAAGATAGTAGGTCGCATCCTCATAAATCTCAACCTCTCTAACTAAAAATGACTTTTCATCCCCATTGACACAGTATTCAATCCCATCCTTTCTAAATTTGATGCACTAATGGAGGGAGGATAGAATCATCTTATTCTGATGTATCCAAGGCCTACCAATCAAAGCTATGAATGAAGTATTCGAATCAATTATGTAAAACTTGGCTTCAGCCTCTTCCACACCTATCTCCATGGGTAACACTATGGAACCCAAAGCCTCTCACCTTGTTCATTGAATCCTCTCAACATCATCCAATCTTCTCGGAGTGTGGAGATGTCAATCCTCAAATAGGCAAGAGTCTTTAGACTCATAATGTTCATCGATGCATCTGAATTGATGAGAACTCTGGTAAGTTTGAATCTTCCCATGTCAACTGTGATGTAGAGGGGACGGTTGTGCTCCAAATCTCCTAGAAGAAGGTCTTCATCTATGAAAGTGATCCCTTGGGATTCTTTTGCATAATGTGCCTCTTCACCAATAGTGATTATCTAAGCTAAGCATATTTTAGGATCAAGGAGAGTTTTGATTAATGATTCCCTCATCTCTTTGGATAAAATGAGGCATCATATACCTAGCTTAGATGGAAACTTTCTAGATGAGAGAGAGACATTGTAGTCCACCTTGGGCTAATCCTTACAAGCATATCCAAAGGTGGATCATTCTGGAGGGGATTCTCAATCCTCATACCAATGTCTTCTTTCCTCTATCTTCGTGTGCTAGAGGTAGAACCTGCCACTATGGAGGTTGACGGTGATCTCTTGTGGAAGGGTAATGGAAGGTTCTACCTTCACCGCACACTCCTTCTTTTATGGGACCCTCAGAATTGGATGATTCCAAGTCTATCTCAAGAGGAAAACTCATAGTGTTCAGAGTGGGAAAGTTTGACTCTG
Source organism: Cymbidium sinense (assembly GCA_021442155.1). NCBI lineage: Eukaryota > Viridiplantae > Streptophyta > Magnoliopsida > Asparagales > Orchidaceae > Cymbidium > Cymbidium sinense. The sequence goes on along the minus strand of CM038214.1, from coordinate 99,905,682 downwards.
AATCAGAAAGAGGGAGATCAAAATTGTTATAGCTATTATGACTTGAAGAGTTATCATTAGGAATAGAAGAAGACAACCCATCAAGAGTGATGTAATTCAAGCTAGATTTATTCTTCAATTTCTTGGATTTGATAGGAGGTACAAAGTAGAAGTCAAGTAAAGTAAGAGGGGTAATGGAAGGGCCCTTATCTGTACAAGTGTTTAAAGTAGTAGAAGAGAATAACTAGAGAAGTCTCATGTGGTAGCAAAGGTAGACGGTCGGTGCACCACCGACTAAGTGCATACCGCTACCAGCCCCCTCTTTCCCTAAGTACCGGTAACTTGCAAACCTTCCTTGATATTGGAGGTTTGAGCCAAGGCACCCAAGGAAAGTTTCTTGATCTTCAATGATCTTTTAGAGGTTTTGGATAAGGAGATATCCCAACCTTCTTTCATTTTGAGAGATTGCAAGTATCCCCAAGGATTACCTTGATGGAACTGATGGTTGTTCCATAAGGTATTCCTTTAGATAACTATAGCATTGGTCTTGAAGCTATGTTCAAGCCAATCCTTGAAAGTGAAACAATCCTCCAAAACATGACCTAGCATATGATGGTAGGGGCAAAAGTTAGGATCATGGCTTTTGCCTACTTCCTTCAATATTCTAGGTTTGGGTAGTTAAAAATTAGGCTTCTTTAAGAGGTTCTTAAAGATCTTCTTGATTATCTCCCTCTTAAATGAATAAGAGCTTATCTAAAAGAGTAGGTGAACCATATACCTAGTGTGAATAAGTGTACCACGCCGGTGATGATATGGCTAAGAGGCAATGATGTAGGCCATGGAGGCTATGGCGTAGAGCACCCTGTGGTGGTGGAGGAGGTGGAAGGGTCGCTGAGGTTGTGGTCTCACAAACCGATCTCTAGTCGGTTGCTTATCAACTATCATTGTTCGACTTCTTCTCATAGACCTTCGTGGCTTTAGCAAAATGATCTTGAAAAGGCAACTATTTGGCCTCTCCTTGGAGACTAGTCTTTGTTGAATAGCTTCTCAAAATTTTGATAGTGAAGCCCTTAAACATGAAGGTGACCAAGCCATGGATATTCTTTAGAAGAATCTTAATGGCATGCTGTTCAGATAGCTACGACTTGCATTTCATACTCAGGTTATGCCATTTGAGAATGTAGTCAACAAAGGAGTCACCTGGGTGTTGTTGTGCTACAACGAGATCTCACAATAATCTTTTTGACAAGATACCTTTTGATGAAGAGTTTCTCCAACTCATAAATATCTTCACCGAACTATTGGAAGAAGTTCATACCAATAAAAGCTATCCTTATTAGGCTACTAACAAAGACATGAAAAGCAAAGCATCACCACCTGTTGCAACAACTAGCTAAATGGGCGTCTAAGTTTCCACCGCCATCAAAACTCTTAAAGGAAGGTGGCACAAACCCTTGGGATATTGGATTGCATCAAATTCCTCCGGTAGGTCTACCCTTTGGAACTGATGATCCTCCCCGAGCTTGAGCCAACACTTCCTTCACCTGCTGCTCAACCATGGAATTTATATCTTTTTCTTGTATGGAGGTACTTTCTACTACCTTCCTATACATGCTAGTGCTACCTTGCTCAATGGAGGTAAGGTCTTGGTTGGGTCCAAGACATGCACTAACTCGGTCAATAGTCTCCTATGGTAGGATGAACGCCGGTGCTTATTTTTGAAGCTCAGACTGCGCTAATAAGTCCTCAACCTATCTCCATCCTATCTATCTTTTCATCTTTCTACTTTATTTATGCTAGAGGTGTTGGTGCAGTGGGTTGTTCTTCTCGCCTCACCTTCCATAGCCGCTTCTGAGGAGGGATCCCGTATCTACCATGCAAACCCCTACTAAGTCTCCCAATAAATAATTTTAAGATCAAATTTCTTCTTCACTGATCCTAGAATTTTTTTTTCTTCCATAAGATAATGTGCCACTATGTCCTCTAGAGAATGATCAATAATAGGCATGAATGATTTTACCGGCAGATCACTATCATGTACGAGACAAAGACTCCCCGCTATTGGAGAATCAATCCTATGAGGACTATACTCATTAAGACAGACACACCACTATCACGACTCTGAAAGTGGTGACACTCCTAGGAGGTTCTATGATCATGGATGCAACTAGGCTGTCATCTGCTCCCTCTATAATAGCTGCAACCATCTCTATGTCCTGCTGAATTGGTGGTGTTGTAGGGACAACCACTTTGCTTCAAGGTCCCCATTCCTTCGCATATAATGAGGATAAGGTTGAGTGGGAGAGCTGCCTCACCACAATAGGTGGTGTAGATGGAATGGGATCCTTGGCCAAAGCGGATCACCAACAGGCACGCTTCTCCCTATGTGGCCTTCATGGCCTTCTGAAATTAGAAGCTAGAATGAAATAGGACATGGGTGGGAGGTGGTGTGGTGGAAACACCACCGACTTTGGAACAGGACCCTTCTCCTATGATGGGTCATCCCCGTAAGAAGAATTGCCTATGTGATCAAAGATGGCAAGATGCTAATCAAGAGAATCAATAAGCACAGAGGCCGCTGAATGTTGACCAAACCTTTGCTTCTCTCGGCTAGTGACCTGAACTATAGTACAGGCCTCCCTGGTCCTCTCTTTCCATAGATGTTTCCCCACACTATGGGGGATAACAGATCTAAAGTCAAATTGAGCTCCAGATTTAGAACTTTCGTATGCTCTGCCAACCTGGCGTAGAATTGAATGGAGGCTGGCATACGACCTCCTACTCTGGCTAACTATGGGCTGGTACTGAACCGCTGGTGGAGGTGAAGTAGGGATCCTCTTAGCATCCTCTCTGTCAGACCTAGAGAGAGGATGAAATGGGTTCATTGTAACCAGCAGGGAAATCAAAGTGGGCAACTCCTCCATAATTGACCATATAGCAGCCCTCATCTCCCTTGCAATGCGTGTATGGTATCGCTTAATCATGCAATTTTTGTTCCTCCTCTGAGTCTTGGTAGGGTGAGTGGAGTAAGAGCTAGAACCAACCTTAAAAGCTGGTGAGATAATCTCTGGGTTCAAAGGAGCATTACCCTTCGAGGGTGCTAATGAGTGGGTACTATCCCTCACTAGGGTAGCACGAGAACCAACTGGACACACTAGCATTATCACAAATGCTGGCATTGACACTGGCACTACTGTAGAAACTATCACTACCTTCCTCTTTAGTGAGGGGATATCAAAGTTTGATGGCAAATCAATTTGAATGACAGCTTCTGCCCGGCCACTGCGGTCCTACTAATAGTTATGAGGGGAGTGCCCTCATAGATAATCCTCGCCCCCTCAAAACTCTTTCTAAAATGGTTGAGATGGGTGTAATCATCTTGGGGGAGATTGGCCATCTAAGGCCAAGTCCATGCCATAGGGAGAGTAAACACATACTTGATGCTACCATTATAGTTAACTAAAAAATTGGAAATAAACTGTAGTTTCAACCGAGATTGATCGAAAATATGCAATGATAGAAACAAACTTGGATCGATTTCTATTTTGTTGACTTCTAAATTTGAATTTAAAATTTGAACCCACATCCAACATATTGGAAGTGTTAAGTGGGGTTCATTGGATTTAGATAAGATTTAGAGATTTTATTGGAAAGATGAATTTTGGATATGGATCTAATTTCAACAAATTTGGATATGTTGAAAACATGTTCAAATATTTTAGAAAGATGCTTCCATAGGTTCATGGTTGAAATTAGATTTTGATTTGAGGACTTTTCCTTTAACAAAATTGAGTAAGTTAAAACAAAGGGTCAATTGGTTCTATTTTGATTTGATATTTTGAATTCACTCACTTAGCAAATTTGGGTATGCTATGTGAGGTTTTTAAAAATAATTGTTTTTTTCTTTGTTTTCTTTGTGAATCTTTGGTGACTTTGAAAATTGGAATTCCCACTTAGCAAATTTGGGTATGCTAAATGAAGAACCCAAGTGTGTTTTATTTTTCTGGAAAATTTTTGAAAATAGGATTCTTAGAAAATTTGAGTATGCTAAGAAAATCTTAAAGTGTTTCATTTATTTTGGATATTTTGATTTTGAAAAATAGGATCCTTAGCAAATTTGGGTATGCTAAGGAAATCCTAATGTGGTTCTTTTTGAAAATTTTGATTTTGAAAAGTTGGATCCTTAGTAAATTTGGGTATTCTATGGAAATCCTAAAGTGTTTCTTTTGGTTTTGATTTGTTTTTGAAAAGTAGGATCCTTAGCAAATTTAAGTATGCTAAGGAAATCCTAATGAGTTTCTTTTTGGTTTTGATTTGTTTGTGAAAAATAGGATCCTTAGCAAATTTAAGTATGTTGAATCCTAATGTGTTTCTTTTAGTTTTGATTTTATTTTTTGATTGAAAGTGGAGACTTCACTTTAGCAAATATGGTATGCTAAAATGAAGTTCCAAATATGTTTTGAAAAGTTTTGTGAAATGGAAATTTCACTTAGCAAATTTGAGTATGCTAAATGAAATTCCAAAGGTGTCCAATTTTTTTTTTTTTAGAAAAGGGAGACTTCATTTTAGCAAATGGGATGTCTACAATGAAATTCCAAATATATTTTGAAATTTTTTTTTTGATTGATTTTGAAAAGAGAAATTTCCATTTAACAAATTTGGGTATTGTGGTAAAATATTCCCCTTCATCTATCCTTTCTGAGGGATAAATGAAAATAGAAATATATGCCTTTAGTTGGGACACATGTAGATATGCATATGCTCTTATTGAGGGTGATTGGGTTCGACATTGGAGAGGTGTACTATCTCAAAAATAGAAGTCATAACTCTACAATGGACTTAATTACATAAGGACTCCTAAGGACAATGGGTATGCATATGTACCAAAGTTTCTTCCCCTATTTTACATGGAAAAGTATAGTAAGGTTTATTTTAAATTGAGTTCGTTAAGTTCCCTACAGGGGCAAGCCCCATAGTTAATTACATCTTAAGGAATGAGATCCCTTAGGAATTCTCGATTAAGGTAAATGATCATTGTCTCCAAAGATTTCAATAGGTTGGACTATCAATCAATTAGTTTATTTTGGAAAACCAAATGGGATTGACCAAGGAGAGGGAGTTGTTGAAGCCAAAGGAAGATAAGTAGATGCCCATGATGCTAGGAAACCTAGCAAACATCTCAAACTATCGTATGGTTGGGCTTTACATTTTTGAAATTGATTTAATTTGTTTGAGTTGAATTTTTCATTATAAATTTAGGCTTATGATTCCACAACACAAGATTACAAAATGCCTAAGAGGTGAGGATTTATGCTTATGGCCCACAAAGGAGAGAAGCAGTCTCAGAACTTAAATCTAGGGAGCTTTGGTGAGGGAAAGCACAACATAAATCTAAGGAAAATGGTCATTTGGTTTGCCTCCAAAAGAGAGGACAAACCACCATCAAGTAGACTTACAGCCACCTAGGGGTGGCTGCCAACTAACTCCTCCTATAGTTTTAAATTCATGTAGGCAAGTCATATGCTTTATGCAAGATAGCTAGACTATTATTTATTTAAATAAAGACTATGTCCTTAAACACACTCCCTAAAGATACTAGATCATGTAAGGGCATGCTATAAATGATCTAAATCAAATTCAATATATCATTTTATTTTCATTTTGGACAATCATTTTGACTCAAAGCTATAGGATTCATATGCCTAATGCATGAGAAATAAGATTATTAGCCAAAATCGGATAAGGGAGGAGGTGTTTCCACCATGGCACTCAAAGGTCAAGCCAAGTTTCTCTAGCAAAGTTGGAAGCCCTCCAATCAAGAGTGAAAATAATATGCATTTTTGCATGATGTTATAAAAGAACTCATCCTAAGGGTTGCTAATTCTTTTATCTTGATTTATAGCCTAAGCTTTAGGTGATGTTATGAGTTCTTTATTTTTAGTTTTAAATTGTTAGATTTGGTAGAAGATTTAATTTTCTTGTAAGAGCCTAATCCACATCTAGGCCATACATAAAGTAAGGAAGAAACTAGGAAAAGGATTCCACTTAATGCACAAGCTAAACAAATCATCAATCAATTTATAAAGCTAATCGCAAAAGAATAAGAGGCCAATATGGTCACGTACCACCGCATAAACCCAAAAATAAATTGGGTATCCAACTCTACCCTTATACAACCCGGATTACAAATGAATTATATACAATTAAGCATGGAACTCAGTGATCATTTAAAGACAATCAGAAGTTGTTTAAAGAGACTTTCATTTTTTCTTTGAGTTTGATTTGAATTAGGAAAGTGTGAGAAGGTTTATTGGTCCTTACCATTCCCACATGTGTGCATTATTTTAGTTTAATTTTTAGGTGATTAGATTAATTTTATGCTTTGGCTAGATTAAGGTGTAGATTAAGTTCATTTTACCTACCACTTTAACATACTTAATCAAACAATTATGAGCCAATGTATGACATAAAACCACAAGGAATTTAAACCAGTAATGCATCCTAGGAAAGAAAGGTACCTAATGCAAATAGCTCACAATTAATGATTAATTAAGCTAAAGGGTTAGGTATGATTTCCATATGTTTACTTACGTTATTGAACTCCTAAGTATCTACCCAAGAAGGATTAGGTTTAGGTGATTAATTTTCTAGATTAATTTTGGTTTTGAGAATTTGATTTGATTAATTAAGTAGATCATTAGTGGATTAACACTTAATTAGATTTGGATTTAAGGAAGAAAGGGGGTTTAGGGAATAGCTTAAGGAAAATATCCCAAAATCATTCCATAAACCTCCTAATCACTTAAAAAAAGTTTAATTATCTTAATCAAATAATTAAATCTTTTCACATGCTTAATTAACCTTAATTAAAGAGTGATTAGGGTTCATTAGTTAATTTCCCTGGTTAACTCATTAATAAATTCTAAGAAATTAGAGGAGTTAGAAGTCATCCCACTAAACATGCCTGAGAAGTTTAGAATTAATTAATGAAGTTATTATGGAGTAATTAGGGTTATTAAGTTTTTAAATTAACCCTAATTAAGGAAAATCTATAATCAATATTCAATCAAAAACAATTTTGTTGGATTCTCCTCTGAAGTATCTTTAAAATGAACTTGAGTATGTATTTTTGAATTTTCTACAATTACTTATAAATTTAAGAAGTTTTAATTGATTTAAGTGATTTTTATAAATTCTACTAATTTAAATTATTAAAATAAATCATTTGACACTCAAAATTCAATATCTTTTAATACAAAGGTCATTTTGATGGAAGGTTACCTCACAGGATGATTTTCATGGCTGGTGACTTGAGCACGCCAGTGAGGGAAGAATCCTTGACCATTAGATCTCGTCATGTTGAAATGATGTTTCCTTCACGATCATTTCTCAATGAAATCATCTTAGTTTGGAGTATTTCTCCAAAATGAAGTGGATATTTAATGGCTTTGGGAGCTAGAGAGGGAGAATGGGAAATAGGGTTTCTAGCCAAAGCATTAGAATGAAAAGTGAAGTAAAATGAACTAAATTTTTGTTAACTTTGGCTCCAAACTCATGTCATTTGGCTTTTGGAAGGAAGGAATCATCTAGGTTGCTCTCTATAAAGGGTAGCCATGAAGGATGGGTGCCCTAGCCAAAGAGAGGTGAGTGTCCTTCATGCCAAGTGTTTCAATGGGAGAGGTGAGGTGATTTTACCTCCCCATGAATAACCACTCCTTGGGTCAAAAATCAGTATCCTTGGTGCTTATGTGGACTAATGGATGAGTGCCAAGTGGCCAAGGAAGAGAAGTGACCACTTGGGAAAGTGTCTTTTCTCATGGAACACCCTTGACCCAAGGGAAAAGTGGTCATTTGACATTGAATTTGCTTTAGTAGATTTTAAATAAGTCAAAAGTAAATTGACTAAATTTTATGTCATTTGAAGTTCAATTGGTTTAATTTACATTAAATTGACCCATTTGGGTCAAATGTCAATGTTAGTTGACCAATTAGTTAAATTAGGTCAAACCAAGAGTCAAGTTTAAAATGGCTATTTGGAGTATATTGGTTCAATTAGTTTCAATTAATTTTTTAATTTGGATTTAATTTATATTTTGGCCAATTTGATCCTTTAAGTCAATTTAGGCTAAGTTGATTGATTTGACCCAATTGACAAATTGGCTTGAATCATGGATTGGTTTGAGTTTGGTTGATCATTTGGAATGGATTTTTTTTTCCAATCAATTTGGTTTATATTTGATTTGGCTTGATTTGACCTTTTAGGTCAAGTTGGGTTCATGGTCAATTGGGCTAAGTTCTAGTTGGTCAATTGGCCAAATTGGGTTTAATTAAGCTTTTTCAAGTTCAATAATTAATTTGGAGTGAACTTGAGCCATTTGTTGCACAAATTGGGTTTTGGTCACAATTTGGCTAGTTTGGGTTCATGTGGGTTAAAGGGTTGACTTGGTAATAGTTAGTTGACTTGGTTTGATATTTCACAATTTATTAACCTATGATGATCAAAAGTATGACATGAAGTTTGGATTGGCTTAATTTATTTTGATTTGAATTAAATTTTGGTTCATGTAGGTCAAATTGGCCACTTTGGATCAAGTAAGCCAATTCTTATTTGGCAAGGCTTGATTCAACTTTGGTTGAACTCACATATGGATTTATGATTGAAATATAAATCTATTTAGAAGTGATCTAGAGTCAAATGTTTTGATTTATTTGAGAATTTCACTCTAATTAATTCTTAAAGACAATCTTATGAAGTAAGATCATTTAAAGAGAATCAAAAGTTGTTTAATGAGACTTTCATTTTTGCTTTGAGTTTGATTTGAATTAGGAAAGTGTGAAAAGGTTTACTGGTCCTTACCCATTCTCACATGTGTGCATTATTTTAGTTTAATTTTTAGGTGATTAGATTAATTTTATGCTTTTGGTTGTTGTAGATTAAGTTCATTAATTACCCCTTACCTCACTTTAACATATTTAATCAACTAATTATGAGCCAATGTATGACATAAAACCACAAGGAATTTAAACCAATAATGCATCCTAGGAAAGAAAGGTACCTAATGCAATTGGCTCACAATTAATGATTAATTAAGCTAAAGAGTTTAATTTAAGTACTTTCATAACCCTTCCCACACATATGGGTTAGGTATGATTTCCTTATGTTTACTTATTGAACACCTAAGTATCTACCCAAGAAGGATTAGGTTTAGGTGATTAAGTTTCTAGATTAATTTTGGTTTGAGAATTTGATTTGATTAGTTAAGTAGATCATTAATGGATTAACGATTAATTAGATTAAGGAAGAAAGGGGTTTAGGAATAGTTGAAGGAAAATATTCCAAAATCATTCCATAAACCTCCTAATCACTTAAACAAAGTTTAATTATCTTAATCAAAGAATTAAACCACTATCCACATGCTTAATTAACCAATTACATTAAAAGAGTGATTAGGGTTCATTAGTTTCCCTGTTAACTCATTAAGAAAATTAGAGAGGTAGAAGTCATCCCACCAAACATGTAGAAGTTTGGAATTAATTAATGAAGTCATTTGGGAGTAATTGGTTATATTTTTTAAATAAACCTTAATTAAGGAAAATCAACAATCAAAATTCAATCAAAAAATTTTATTGGATTCTCCTCAGAAGTATCTTTAAAATGAACATGAGTTTGTATTTTTTTTAATTTTTCTACAATTAGTTATGAATTTAGGAAGTTTCAATTGATTTAAGTGATTTTTATGAATTATACTAATTTAATTTATTGAATTAAATCATTTGACACTCTAAATTCAATATCTTTTAATCCAAAGGTCATTTGACTTGAAATGTTTATGGTAGGTGCATTTTAACATCAATTGTAATCTCTGGAAATTTCAACTTAATCTGATATGGATTTTTGGTTTAATTAAAAAAGTTTGATTTTTACTAAAACTCAAATTAAGCTCAAAATATAAGAAAATTTGATTTTGGGTTTTTAAAGGTGAATCCAACATGCCCTTGTTTGCAAATTTTGGTTGAGTATTTTATTTTCTATATTTATGAAGTTTTAGTTGATTTAAATTAATTTTTAAATCAAAAAAATGCAATGAACGAGGTGCCATATGGCACCATGCGATTGGACACATGCACCATACAGTATCATGCGATTCACGTGCAGTGCCAAGTCATCCATATGGGTGGGAAATGACCGGTCAACCCACAGAGAGTGACCAGAGTTTCCTTGCTCAACGATCGCAACGGTAGATTAGATCGACGCATCCGAGGCCGATCGAAAGGTACATATCTCATTAGGTGATTCAAGGCCCGGGGCGATCGAGCCGTTGATCCAAACTATGGGATCGGATGGTATAGCCGCCAGAATGAACAGTGATTTTAGGATTTTTTTAAGAAAACAATAGGATTTCTAAGTCAAAACATGTCCAAATGGACTCATTTTTGGATTGAATCACACCAAAAATATTCTATTTTCTAATTGAGATGATTTAAAATAAAAATACGGGATTGTCTAGAATAGATTCTTAAAAATTATGCAAAAACCTTCATAAAAAGAGGATCCTAAAGTCGGCTATAGTTTTTGAAGGTTACCGTGGATATTTTTGGCGTGGTGATCGAAGACTATCGAAAGTGATGGAAGAATCCTTGACCGAGCTTAGATCCTCACATCAAAATAATGTTTCCTCTGGTGATCATCATTTCCTCGCTGAAATCCCCTTAGTTTTGGAGTATTTCTCTCCAAAATGAAGTGGATGTGATTGCTAATTGCTTTGGGATCTCTAAGAGAGGGTGAATGAGAGGAATGAGGGTTTCCTTCAACCATTAAAGCCTTAGAATGAAAAGTAAAGTCAAATGAACTAAAATCCACTTTTTGTTTAAAATTTTGGCTTCAAACTCATGTCATTTGGCTTGGGGTGGTTGGGAATGGAAGAAAATCATCCTTGGTTGCTCTATTGGCTATGGTAAAGTGGCCATGAAGGACAAGTGGGTGTCCTAGCCAAAGGGAGGTGAGTGTCCTTCATGCCAAGTGTTCCAATGGGAGAGGTGAGGTGATACCCTCCCCATGAGTCATGCCTAACCACTGGGTCAAAACATAAGTGTCCTTGGTGCCTATGTGGACCAATGGATGAGTAAGTGGCTAAGGAAGAGAAGTGACCACTTGGGAAAGTGTCTTTTCATGGATGCCCAACCCAAGGGCAAAGTGGTCATTTGGCATTGAATTTTATTTGGGCAGATTTTAAATAAGTCAAAGTAAGTTGGACCAAATTTTATGCTATTTGAAGTTCACTTGGTTTAATTTGGGTTAAATTGACCCATTTGGGTTAAATTGACCCATTTGGGTCAAATCGGGTCAAAATGGGTTAGGTTGACTAATTGGTCAAATTAGGTCAAAAGTTGGGTCAAGTTCAAAAGGCTATTTGGAGTATATTGGTTCAATTGGTTTCAATTGATTTGGTTTAATTTGGATTTAATTTAGATTTTGGCCAATTTGATCCTTTAAGTCAATTTGGGCTAAGTTGATCGATTTGACCCAATTGACCAAATTAGCTTGAATCATGGCTTGGTTTGAGTTTGGTTGATCATTTGGAATGGATTGGTATCTTTGTTTTCAATCAATTTGGTTTATATTTGATTTGATTTAACCTTTTAGGTCAAGTCAAGTTCATGGTCAATTGGGCTAAGTTGCGTCTAGTTGGCCAATTGGCCAAATTGGGTTTAATTAAGTCTTTGGTTAAGTTCAATAATCAATTTGGAGTGAACTTGAGCAATTAGTTTCACTAATTTTGGTTTAGGTTGCAATTTGTCTCATGTGGGTTAAATGGTTGACTTGGTCAACAGGATAGGTTGACTTGGTTTGACCCCATTTCATGACAATTGATTAACCTATGATGATCATCAAATATGACAAGAAGTTTGGATTGGATTAATTTATTTTGATTTGGGTTGAATTGAATTTTGGTTCATGTAGGTCAAATTGGCCACTTTGGATCAAGTGAGCCAATTGGGTTTAGTAGGTTTGATCAAGGCTTGATTCAATTTTGGTTGAACTCACATATGGATTTATGATTGAAATAGAATCCATTTGCAAGTGATCTGGAGTCAAATGAGTTTTGATTCATTTGATAATTTCAAGTCAAAAGTTGAACATGAGTTGACTTGGGCTTGATTTTTGAATTTAGTTTTGGTTTGAGGATTGAAGTTTATGTTTATATTTGGATTCCTGATTGAAGGATTGATTGAATCATGAAGAACAATCAAGATTTTGGCTTGATTTGAGTTTAATTTGGCTAATTTCAAGAATTTGACTTGAAAGGCTTAGGTTGGATTTTGAATTTGAGTTTGAGTTTTGAATTTAGTTTTGGATATTTGAATTTATAATTCATTTATATTTGTGAATTTAAATGAGAATATAAATGGGTTATGAGAAAATTTCTTGACTTTGAATTGATTTGGATTTAATTTGAGCTAAGTCCATTAGATAGAATCAAAGGCTTAGGAAAGATTTTTGGAATTTGAATTTGAGTTTTGGATCATGGATTTCAATTATTTGGAATGAATTTGAGTTTAGGTTAGGTTGGAATTGATTGTTGATTTAATTTGGAGTTTGACTTGAAGGAAGGAAGTGAGGAATGTGGTTTAATCTATAGGGCAGGCAAATTTTCCTAACACCCCTAAGGCATGATCTATTCCTATGGCTAACTCTTCTAAGTCTCTAGGTTAATTGTCCACCTAATCACTAGATGTGTCCTAAGACTAAGGAATTCTTAAAGTATAAGAGAAGTCCTATGTCTAAGATGGATGGGTTGAGAGCTCATTCCAAAATGAGGTCAATAGAAGGTTTGGTGAAATAAAAGCCTAATTATATGTTTAATCCCATCACACCATGTATGAACGCAAAGATGCGCCACATGGTGTGAAGGGATTGGGTCTTTAACTTATAACATCATAGACCCACATCAGGGGCGACGTTACGTGCTTTTCCTCATCAAGGATCTGGATGAGATGATTAAAGCCAGCTCTAAAGGGTGAACATGTGGATGCTGTTTTAATCTCAGCCATCCATCCAAAATGCATGGATGGATGGCCAGAGATTCATCCCTGTAATTCCCTGTGAGCAATGGAGACCGTCCATGTTCTAGGGCAAGATCCAGCTCGACTGAGCTTGGATTGGGCTAAAATTTAGACTACACCTTCATCATATAATGGAGATCATATCCAATAGTTTATCATGCAAATTCCTTTCATAAAGCTCCACACTATGGTTAGATTAAGATTGGAAAAATGGTTTACCTAAGAGGTGATCACTGTTTTGATTCCCTTGGAGAAGCTGTCTAGTGGAGATAAGCTTTCGATAGTTTGAGGTCTTGAGTTGGGTGGTTGCTTCTAGAGGCCAACTCCACCTTGAACTCCTTGCGACTTTGATCAAACTAGCACCCCTTTTGCCTTTGGAACTTGGGAAAGAGCTTAGACAAGTTCGATTGGGGTCCCTAAGGGAGCTTGCAAAGGGAATTGGGCTAGTTTTAAGTGTGGAGTGAGATTGGATTTTGGTTTTCTTCCCTATTTTTAGCTTGAGAAATCAAGAAATGGGAAGTTCAAACTCTCTAGAAGCTTGAGAAGAGTAGGGCTTGCTAAGTTCCTTTGCTTTAATCAAATTAGCAAGAGTGAAGATTGAGTTGAATTAGGGGGAGTATATCTCCCCCAAGAGAAATCAAACAACTGCAAGCCTCCTTGCCATTTTGATCCAATTGAGCTTATGCCATGGGTTAGTTAGGTCATTTAGGATGTCTTTGAATTCGATTTTGGCTAGGGAAGAAGTGGGTGAGATGGCCATGTGCTTCAATTGAGTGGAAGCAGGATTCCATGTGCTCCATTTCAAGGCATGTTGTTGGTTTGGCCATTGGCTTATTGACCCAAACCCATTGATTTTGGTGCACCACACTCCCTAGTGTTCACTTGATCCACTAAGAGGGTGCTGAGTGGTTATGGAGAGGATTTGACCAAATTCCAAGTGGATTTGGCCAAAATTTACCCTATGGACTAAGGGTAAATTGGTCATTTGACCTTGATTTTAGTTTGGACATATTTGGTATGATGAGAAAATAGGTTTGGCCAAGTTTCATTGAATTTGGAGTTGGTTTGATGTGATTTGGTTGTTGACCCATTTAGTCAAAATGGATCAACTTGGGTCAAGTTGACCAATTTATCAAATAGGTCAAACCAAGGGTTGTCAAGTTCATATGACCATTTAAAATATTTGGCTTTGGTTTGATTCAATTTGAGGTTTGAATTTGGTTCAAGTGAGTTCATTTAGGTCAAATGGGTCACCAATTTGACCTATTTGACCTATTTGGGATAGGTCATGGGTTGGTTAAGGTTTAGTTGGTCATATGAAATAGATTGGTATCTTTATTTCTAATCAAATTTGGTTAAGTTTTAATTTGGCTTAATATGACCCTTTAGGCCAAGTTAGATTCAAGCAATTGGTTAGGTCTAGTTGGCTTATGAGGCTTTGGTCAAATTCAACAATCATTTTGGGATGAACTTGACCCATTGGTTTCAATCAATTTGGCTTAGATCAAGTTTTGACATATTTTGACTTTTAGGTCAAGTTAAATCCAATGGGCCAATTGGGCTAAAGCTCAAATGTTGACTTGGTCAAGCTCAAACATTGATCATGAATGAACTTAGATCTTGGTTTCAATCAATTTGGCCTATGGTGGATTTTGGCTATGTTGGGCTTCATTTTGGCTAAGTGTTGACTTGGTTAACCCTTAAGTTTGACTTGGTTTAACCCAATTTGAGTGATTAATCATCTCATTATGACTGTTGATCATGATGAGAGGCTTTGGTAGGCTTAGTTCAATCTAATTTGGTTAGGATTAAAATTTGGCTCATAAGGGTATTTTAGGTCACTTTGGGTCAAGTGAGCCTAAGTAGGTCAAATGGCTTGGTCAAAGCTTGATTTGAGTTTGATTGAACTCACATATGGACTTATGATTGAAATATAACCATATTTACAAGTGGTTTGAAGTCAAATGGGTTTGATCTATTTGATACTTCATGTTCAAAGGATGAACTTGAGATGGATTTTAGCTTAATTTTTTGAATTGAGTTTTGGTTAAGTGTTTGAAGTTTGTATTTATATTTGGATTCATGATTGAAGGATGGATTGAATCATGAAGAAAAATCAAGAGTTTGGCTTGATTTGAAATTGATTTTGGCTAAGTTCATGATTATTCACTTGAAAGGCTTAGGTTAGATTTTGAATGAATTTGAGTTTGATTTTTTGGATTTGGTTTTGGTTGTTTGAATTTATATTTCATTTATATATGTGAATATAAATTAGAATATAAATGGTTATGAAAACTTCAAGGATTTGAAGTGATTTGAATATGATTTAAGCTAAATCCTTAAGAGAGGATTAAAGGACTTAGGAAAGATTTGGAATTTTGTATTTGAATTTTGGATTTATGATTTGAATTTATATTTCATTTATATACATGAATATAAATGAGAATATAAATAGGTTGTGAAAATTTTATGAATTAGAGATGGTTTGAACTTGATTTGGGCTAAATTCTTAAGAGGAGATCAAAGAACTTAAGAAATATTTTAAACTTGGAATTTCAATCATTGGTTTCAATTATGGGTTTCAAACATGGATTTCAATCATATAGATTTGATTTAAGTTTGGAGAAAATCAATTAGGCTTGAATTGATTTAATTTTGATGTTGATTTGATTTGGAGTTTGACATGAAGGAAGGAAGTGAGGAATGTGGTTCAAGCTATATAGGATAAGAAATTTTCTTAATACTCCTAGGGCATGACCTAATCTTATGGCTAAGTCTTCTAAGTCTCTAGGGCTATGTTTATGTGACATAAGACTAAAGAACTCTTAGTGTCTAAGAGAAGTCAATGTCTAAGAGGGAGGGGTTGAGAGCTCATTCTAAAAATGACGTCAATAGGTACTTATTTAATTTGAAAAAGACTAAAGTCCTAAGAGACTAGAGCATGAGTGGTATGAGCATATGACTTAATCTATAGATGCAAAATCATTTCAAAGTTTATTTCATTTTAGAAACATCATTTTGACAGAGGCTTTAGGATTTCTTATGCCTAAATGCATGATAAAATAGGTTATGGGTCAAATCAGTTAGAAGAAGGTGTTCTCCACCACAAGGGATGCCCTCACCAAGCATTCCTTTATCATGCAAGGATGGAGATCTTTCATGTTCAAGAGAGAAAGAATATGCATGCATGATATGAAACATACAACCATACATCTAAGGGGTTGCTAAATCTTTTAATTATCTTATTTATGTTGTAGGCTATATGATGAAGTTATGAGTTGTTTAAAATTAAGTTATGAGTGATTAGTTTGGTAGAAAAGTTATTATTATCCTAAGAGCTTAATCATCCAAGCCATACATTAAAGCATCAATCATTTAAGAAACTATGGAAAGCATGTCATCCACAATGTAAACATAACTTAAAATAATTATATAAACTATCATAAAAGAAAAAAAAAAGTGCATGCAACCTGAAAGAGAGAAGATGGGTAGCCAATTTCTACCCTTATACAACCGAATATGAAAGAATAATTATAATTGTATTAAATGCTATGAGGGTCTTCTTTCTTCATATCTCCATTTTTTTATTTTGGTTCCTTCCTTGATTTGGATGGTGCTTGGTTCAAAGGCATCACGGCACCCAGGACAAAGCCTTCTATCCATGGCTCATCCAATCCCCAAAGCACTAATCCTAATTCCTATTGTAAAAATTATACTTATGTGGGAAAAGTAAATCTAGCTACACCGCAAAATGGAGGTTAGCTAAATATATAAATAATCCCAAATTTGTATTTATAATTTGGACTTAGCACTCTACACATGGGTAACTAAGCGTCCTAACTTGAATTATGCTTAAGGATTTAAGCAATCTAAAAAAATCATTCACCTTTATTTTTAAGCATTCCTTAAGCATAATCACATGAGAGAACATGATTAGGCTAATATTGGCCTATCATCTAGTCTAAACATACATAATCTAAATAATACATCATGAAAGAAAACATACATCATCATACACCATCCTAAGAGCTAGAAGTGGTGACTTAATTCTAATGTGTGTATTAAGGCTTGTGTGATAAGTCTTGTTAGACATTAGTGTTGTATTTTCTATGTGTAGAAGGCTTCAATTTAACATGAAAGGTTGATTTCACTTGAAGTAGTTTAATTGATTTGAGAATTTTAATTTGTGTTTTATTTTGTTTCATGTGATTACACTTAACTAAGTGGTATAAAGAGAGGAAAAGAGGATTGCCCTCTTTCATACCTTAACTCACTTTCTAAAGTATATTAATTTAATTTCATTCTCTTTTGGTAAATGGTATTAATTGATTTAATTATTCCTAAGTTTAGGTTTACTTTAAATAATCCTATTCAAAATGAAAGCCATCTTAAGATTAACTTAATTTAATTACTACCACATGAGATATATTAAATCAATCCTTTCCATCACATGTAAATTATTATGATTTAATTATAAGCATATTTATACATGCAACATATTTTAGCACACTTAAATGATGAATTTATGTGTATGTTTAAGATTTATATTTTATTAATTGAATTATTTAAACATATTAATTTAAAACTTTATCCAAATTCTTATACAAAAATGACATAAGAATGAAATTAAATAGGCATGAGTTTGTTAAACTAGGGTGAGGTAATCAAATGACCTCCTTGGAGTTAGCTAAAACCTCAGATTCTTGAGATGTCAAGACTATATACCCATTTACATTGAAACATATGTAAATTAGTATACATGAACATAGAAAGTAAGCTCCAAATCATATGTAGAATTAATTCAACCACTTAGTCAATTATGAATGCATGCAATTTTAATGTAAAATGGGATTTTCATTCACTAATCACATATACATATACATGTACAAAGATATAAGAAAGTACTTATCATTGTTAAACCAGGGAAGTGAGGTAATCAAATGACCTACTTGGGGCTAACTAAAGCCTCATATTCCTAGGATGTCTAAACTATAAATTACTTTTCTTGGACACACATGGATGTATACATAAATGGGAGAAAGAAAACCATGCATAGATTGAAATTTTTTATTGAATCATATATATATATATATGAATTAAAAATCTATCCAAATTCTAATGTTGAAATACATAAGAATGAAATCAGATGGGTACATTCCTTTGTTAAACTAGGAAAGTGAGGTAATCAAATGACCTCCTTGGGGCTAGCTAAAGCCTCATGTTCTCGAGATGTCCAGACTATATACCCATTACCATTCAATCTTATTTAAATCAAGACATGAATAGAGGACAGAGAACTCAAAATTCATACACTTAAGCTATAAGCACATGCATTACTTATGTATTTATAACTAGTACACATATTATTATTCATTTATAAGCTTTTAAGAAATACATTTAGATTTAATAGTAATAATAGCCACACATATATTAAATTAAATCAACAAATTCAAGCTTACATAAAGGAAATCCATTTTATTTTACTTTATTTTGAAAAGATGGATGCATGAATTCAGATGACATACGAAAGTTAACATGATTGGAAAGTGGATAATCAAATATAAGCATGTGATTCATTCAACCAAGCTAGTTATTAAGGACAATCAAATCAAATCAAATCAAATTATTTAAAGCAAACCAAAGCTCTTTTATTAATTAAGTTTTGGATTTGATTTGATTTAAAGAGGAGAAGAGAAATCATCACTTGCTATTTTAAACCCATTCCCACATTAGTGATTTGATTTAAATTAAGGAAATGTAATTAAGTTGATTTTATGGGTTAATTAAGTTGAACCCTTAATTAAATGAATTAATTACCCTTATGTATGTCACCTTAAAGTAATTAACTAAATAATTATGAGCTAATATGATATGCATGGAAAATAAACTTGCAATGATCCTAGGAAATAAAATAGGCCAAATGCAATTGGCTCATGATTAATAGTTAATTAGATTAAGGCACTTAATTAATTACTCTTAGGTTTTTCTGACACATGTGGACTAACCATAATTTCATTAAACTCATTTAGGTTTTAAACACCTAAAGATCTACCCATGATTTAATTAATTAAGGTTTGATGTGATTATAATTTCAATTTGATTAAGTTATTTAATTAATTAGTTAAATCTTAATTAATTTCATTTTAAAAAAGGGTGAAATGAACTTGGGAAAGGGGTCCCAACCTATTCCTTAGTTCACTATTAAATAATGATTAATAAATTAATTAACCAATTTTTTTATTGTTCATAGGATTAATTAATCATTAATAAAAAAAAAGTTTAGGTTTTATTAGTCAATTTTCTAATTAAGTGAAATCCAAATAAAATTATGGGAGGTAGAGGTCATCCTATTAAATTAATCCACAAAATTTGGGATTAATTACTGAAGTAATTAAGGAGTAATTAAACAAATCAATTTTGCAAATAAATTGTAATTACTATTTAAAATTAGTTAAGATCATTTAAAATTTAATTCTCCTTTGAAATATCTTTAAAATGAGTATTTATTTGCATTTTTTTTATTTCTCTATGATTTTTAATGATTTTTAGAAGTTTCAACCATTAAAAATGATTAATCAAGCTTAATTGCCTAATCCTATTGGCGCCACATGGCATGTTGACATGACGCGCTTTCCACATGGCATTGCAAGATTGGCTACATAAAACTTATCTGACTCAACGCCTTCGTGATGGTGGTGGACATGCTTTCTAGTCCATCGTTCGATCTAAGATTGGACAACTATGATTAATCTCACAAATTAATAGGATTAAATCAAATCAATCTAGCTGATCTAATCATGACCATCCATTTTGATCATGCGAAATGGAAGATGCATGAACTAACATCATATGAGTGAGGGAGAATGGAGTCCGTCTACCATTGCTCACTTGATCTGATCTTACTTGAGCTCAGGTCAACTCCAAAAGGATCTCACACCTTTCATGAGGATCTGGTCAAGATCACACGAGATGCAAGTTTTCTTCAAAAAGCTTCAACATAATTTTCCTAATGATTAGTTTTGGAAGCATACCTTGCAAGATCTCAAGATCGACAACTTAAATGATTGAGGAAGCTTCATCTAGTGGTGATGAAGCCCTATTGAGCAGCAATTGGATCAATTCCTCGATGTTCACTCAGAAGGCCATGAATTAATGATTTAGTGCTCGGCTTTGATTGAAATCCCACCTCTAGTGCTCAAAAAGCTTGGGAGATGATTCATTCTTGCTCAACGAGGCCTAGGAAAGGTGCGTGCAAAGCTAATTTTAGTTTGATGGAGAAATAGGGAAGTTAGGTCAGAAATGGGAGTGTCCTATTTTGGGACAGAGAGGAATGGAATTTTCTGATCGAAGAATAAGCTTGGGAGCTTAGAGAATGGCTTTAGCGGCTTGACTTGGGTAGCTAGGGCTCAGGAATGATTTTTGTATGTGTTTGAGTAGAAATGAGGGGGTGTATACCCCCCTTCATCTTGATTGGATGGTGGGATCTGGTTTGGCTTTTAGTGGCCATCCAACCATCTCATGGAGTAGTGGGTTGTAGGGAGGGGGTGAGTTGGCTCGGCTTGGTTGGTTGAAGGTGTGAAGGTGGCTACCAAGGAGGAATCATGTGTCCAATGGGTTTTAAATGCTCCAATCAGGAGGGTGAGGTGATTTCACCTCCCATGGTCAATAACCACCCCTTGGGTTAGGTTGGCGTGTCCTAGGTGCCTAGGTCGACCATTGGGAGAGTACAAAGTGGCCAAGTAATGGAAATGACCACTTACATGGGTGATTTTCTTATGTGGACCAAAGGTAGAATGATCATTTGAACATTGTATTTGATTTGGGTTGCAATAAGCCAAAAGTGGGTTAAATTTCAAGTCAATTGGATTTGATTTGGTTAGGTTAGCCTCAATTTGACTCATTTAGGTCAAATTGGGTTAGGTTGGTCAAGTTGACCAATTGGTCAAATTGGGTCAAACCAAAGGTTAGGTCAAGTTCATATGATCATTTGGGATGTTTTTGTTCAATTGGTTTCATTTAGTTTGGCTTAGATTTGATTTTGCCTCATTTGAATTCATTTAGGTCAAATGGGTTAAGTTGACCAATTTGACCAAATTGGTAAAATTGACTAGGGTTGGATGTTGGTTTGGGTTTAGTTGACCAATAGAAGATTATTGTAGGCTTTGATCTCAATTAATTTGGTGTTGGTTTTCTTTATACCAACTTGAATATTTAGGTCAATTTGGGCTAAGTAGGTCAATTTGGTTCAATTGGGTCCAATCATGGCTTTGGTCAAGTTCAACAATCAATTTAGAATGAACTTGAGCCATTAGTTGCAATCAAGTTGGTTAATATTTTTCTTTGACCCAATTTGATCTTTTAAGTCAATTTGGGTCAACTTGGGTAAAAAGGGACCAATTGGGTTTGGTTTCACTCAATTGATGATCATGTCATATTCCAATAATGATTTTTATTTGGTATGAAACATTGGTTTCAAAGGATTTGAATCTTAGGTTACAATTTGGCTAGTTTGGGTTCATATGAGTTAAGGGGTTGACTTGGTCAAATGACCAATTTGACTTGGTTTGACTCAATTTGTGATAATTGATCAACCTAGGGTGATCAGCAATCATGATGGGAGGTTTTGATGGGCTTGGTTCAATCCAATTTGGGAAGGATTAGAACTTGGCTCAAATAGTCAATTGGCCACTCAAGTGGACCAATTGGGTTTAGTTGGTTTGATTTTGGGCTGAGTTTGATTTAGTTGAGTTTATATATGGATTTGGGATTGATATATAAATTCAATTGCAATTAGCTTGGGTTCAAATGGGTTTTGGTTCATTTAAACATTTCAAGTCAAATGGATTATGTTGGGTTTTATTTGGGTTTATTTAGTTTAGCTTGATGATTGTAGATTTCATTTATATTTGTGAATATGATTGAAGCCATGATTGATTCATGAGAAAATCAATTGAAGTTGGGTTTTGGAATGCTGGAATTTGGCTAAGTCCATGGAGTTGAGTCATGTGGTTTAAGTTTGGATTTTGATTTGGTTTGATTTAATTTTGTTGATTTAAATGTATTTTTCATTTAAATTTATGAAGATGATTAAAAATATGACTAATTTAGAAAATCAATTGAGTTTGACTTAATTTGGATTAAGATTTGGCTAAGTAGGTGGGATAGGTTATATGGCTTAGGAAGGGTTTTAATTTAATTTAATTTTGTTTCATTTAGTTTTGATCATTTGAATGTAGATTTGATTTATATTTAGGAAGAGGATTGAAAATATAAAATGATTATGAGAAAATAAATTGATTTTGGATTGATTTAGATTAAAATATGGCTAAGTCTATGGGATAGGTCATATGGCTTAGGAAGGGTTTCAAGTTTGGATTTGATCTTGGGCTTCAATCATTTGGTTTTTGAATTTGGGTTTGGACTTAGGTTTGAATTTGATGTTTGAATTGAACTTGATGTTTGGCTTGAGAAGGTGAACATGGATTGGGGATTTGTAGGGTAGGTGGGTTATCCTAATCCCAAGGCATAACCTAACCCTATGGTTAACCCTTCTAAGTCTTTAGGCTTAGGTTAAGTGTTTACCTAATTGTTATAAGTGTCTTATGACTATGGAAGTCTTAGTATCTAGAAGACTCTAAGTCTAAGATGGGAAGATTGAATCACTCCAAAAGTGTGGTCAATAAGCCTTAGGCTCCATAGTGTTGCCCTGGAGATAGATGATTGGAAGATCAAGCCAAGTTTCACATTATATACTGATACATCTTTCAAAGCTTTGCTTGGGAGACCTGATACATGAGAATAACATAGTTCCATCTTCTCATCATGATATAAAGTTTGTCTAAGGTGGGATCTATTATGTCAAAGGAGATCTCAAGTCATTTACAGTTCATGAGGTCGCATATATGAGGATGCGACTTCTACCTCCCTCAAAGTCAACAAGTCTATTCTCATGAACTTGGCCAAAGTTTAAAAATAAAAGAAAAAGAAAAAGAAAGAGAAAAATATAAAGAAAAGAAATGAGAAAATGAAAAGGAAAATAAAAGGGAGCGGAAATTGACTTGGAGGATGAAGTGGAGCGTGACATTAGATTCCATCCACATTTCTTTATTCCATTTGGACATATGGGTAGGACAACCTGACCTCCACCGAAAAGGCCGTTGAGTCCCAAAGGTGGAAAACCTCTTAATTGGTCATCTAATAGAAGATATATCCCAGCTGCCAAGAGTATAGTTGTTATCCATATAAACTTAGAATCTAGTCAATAGGATAAGTATTTTATGGTTAGCATACCAGCCAGATCTTCTCAGTAGTAGATTCTCTTAGAGGTGGCACTTGAGCCAGATAGCGATGAAGACCAAGCTCCAAAGCAAAGCATAAGTTTATTCAAGTCTATATGTGAAATAGTTAGGCATCAGTTGGGAACCTTAGCTCTAACCCCACTTTCCTCTCAAAATACTAAAGGTTTGGTAGTTAAGGAAGCCCCTAAGCCATCCACAGGTGTGAAGACTCACAAGTTCTTTCTGGGAGCATCATCCTCAAGTCAAGAAGTTAATGTATAACTTGAGGATGATTCATATAAAGATTTAATATAATTTCCTTTTGGTTGGTACTCGCCTTGTGTTCATAATTTAGCAAAGAAAGGGTTAATCCCACATACTTGGTGAAAGCATAAGTTAGACTACTTCAAAAGAATATGGAAGAACAGATACAAAATCTCCCAATCAAAACCAAGACTAGGATTTGGTACAATGGGTCCAGTTGATGATGACGATTACTACTTAGCCATCAACAATCATTTGAAATATGATAGGTTCTTTTCAAATCACATTAACTCATATGAGAAGCTATATTTAGAAACTTCAGATGATCTAGATGATTTTGAAGTAAAAGATGCACTGCCAGAGTTCAAAGAAGAGTTCAAGTCAACCATCAATAAAAAATGAAACCTAAACCTAAACCTAAAAAAGTAGAACATAAACCTAAACATAGACCTAACAATAAAAAATGAAACCTAAACCTAAAAATAAAATAAAAATAAAAATAAACTAAAAAATAAGCATAAACCTACACATAAACCTATAGAATAAACTAAAATAAAAATCCTAAACTAAAATGAATAAACTTAAACCTAAATAAAAATTAAAATAAAAAAAAATAAAATAAAATAAAATAAATAAAACTAAAAATAAATTAAATCTAAACTAAACACTTAATTTAAAAAAAAAACCCTAAACACAAAACCCTAAACTCTAAATCCTAAACCCTATGCCCTAAACATAAAATGCAATACAAACTGAGCCCACATCTAAACTCCCTAAAATCGGGGTCTAAACTCTAAACCTTAAACCCAAAACTAAAACTAAATTATACACCCTGATCCTGGATTAAACTAACCCAAATCTAAACCCTAAACCTACCACAAAAAGAAACCTGAGCCTAAAACCCTTAAGCCACCAGGCAACACAACTAGGCCCAAGTGACAAGACCTTAATCCATAACCAGGACCAAGGAAAGTCCATAGGCCTAGGCCTGAGCCTTATGACTAACTCTTATCTTGATAAACCCTAACAAAATATGATAGACAACCAAACCCTAAACACTACCTAACAGATCCTAAATGCTAAACCCTAAATGTTAAAACCCTAAACCCTAAACCATAAACCTTCCCTACCCAACCTAAATAAACCTAAACTAAATAAAACCTAAAATAAAATAAATAAAACCTAAACCTAAATATAATAAAAATAAAATAAAATAAAACCTAAACTACAATTTGGTCCTAAACCTAAAATAAAATTAATTAAAAAAAATAAAATAAATCTAATAAAACTAAAGCCTAACTAAATAATAAATATACATGGAATAAAAAACTAAATAAAGAAATAATAAATGTAAAATAAAATATAATTAACCTAAAATAAATTATAATGAAACCTAAACCTAAAAAATAAACATAAAAAAATAAATGAAATAAAACAAACCTAAAATAAAAAAACCTAAACCTAAAATAAAATAAAATAAACAAAATAAAATAAACCTAAACCTAAACTAAAATAAACTAAACTCGAATAAATAAAACCTAAACCTGAACTTAAAATAAACTAAACTTAACCTAAAGATTAAATAAAATAAAATAAACTAAAAATAGACCTAAATAAAAAAATAAAGCCTAAAATAAACATAAAATAAAACCTAAAACCTAAACCTAAAAAAATATAATGAAAACCTAAACCTTAACCTAAAAAAAAAAAAAAACCAAAATCTAAAAAATAAAAATAACTCAACTAAAAAATAAACTTACACCTAAACCTAAACCTAAATGATAAACTAGAATAATAAACATAAACTAAAATAAATAAACCTAAAATAAATAGACTAAACTAAATAAAAAAATAAACATAAATAAAACTACAAAATAAAGTAAACTAAAAAATTAAAAATAAACTTACTATACTAGATAAACCTAAACCTACTGGTTTACTTAATTTTTTTTTTTTTAAAAATGTTAAACCCTAAACCCTAAATCTACAACTTTAAGCCCTAAACCCTAATCCCCAAAAAACACTAAACCTTAAACCTTAACTCTAAACATTAAACCCTTAAAGCATAAACGCTAAAACCTTAAACCTTAAACCTTAGACCCTAATCCTTAACCGTAAACCCTAAACTCTAAACCCCAAACCTTTAACCTAAACCTAGAGAAACTAAATAAATTATAAAATAATCCTAAGCCCTAAAACCTAATAAACATCGACCAAAACTGAAACCCTAAGAATGGGTAGAACCTTGATGACAGGAACATGACTGTCAACCAGGATCAGTCTAGATCCGGTGGAGGTGAAGGTAAAGGTGGCGGTTATCGGAGTGGTGGTGGGGGATATGGATGTGCTAGTGAATATGGAGGTTGTGGGGAAGCGATTGGTTTGATGTAGGAGAGGAGGTCACACCATCTCGGTGAGGGAGAGATGGGGATATGATGGTGGATCCCGCTTGAGAAGCCAAGGTGGTTTTGATGGGAACTAGAGAAATTGACATCATCGCTTATGGGCATGTCTTTACGTGAACGATTCTAGTTACCTAGGGTTTTGGATTTATAATATGTGTGCTCATTTTTGAACTTTGTTGTTGCTTGTGTCTGAGAAAACTTGGTGTGTTACTTGGTTGATGAATTTGAAAAGAAGAAATGTTGAATATGAATTTATTCTCTATTAACAAAAAAAACTAAAAACCTTTAAACCTACACTAAAACTTGAACCCTAAACCTAAAACCTAAACTAAAAACCCTAAACCCTAAAAACTCTAATCCTTAAACCCCAAACCCTAAATCTTAAAACACTAAACCTTAAACCTTTAACCATAAACCCTGAACCCTAAACCCTAAACCCCCCAAACCATAAACCATAAACCATAAACCCTAAACCACAAAATCCTAAAATAAAGAAGACTAAAATGGAACCTAAAATAAAAAAAAAATGAAACTTAAACATAAATAAAATAAATACAATAAAATAAAACCTAAACTAAAACTAAACCTAAATCTAAACCTAAACCTAAAATAAAATAAAATAAAATTAAAAGCTAAAGCTGATAAAATAAATAAGAACCTAAACTAAACTAAAAGTAAAATAAACCTAAATAAAATAAAACTAAACATAAAATAAAAATAAAATAAACATAAAATAAAATAAAATAAAACTAAATAAAACTGAACCTAAAAAAATAAACTTAAAAATAAAACCTAAAATAATAAAATAAAATAAATCTAAACCCTAAAATAAAAAAAATTAAACATCAAATAAACAAAAATATATAAACCTAAACCTAAACTAAAATAAACCTAAACCTAAACCTAAAACTAAACATAAACACTAAATAAAACAAAATAAACTAAACCTAAACTAAAAAAAATAAAATCTAAAAGTAAACTTAGAATAAAACATAAAACTTAAACCTAAACCTAAAATAAAAATAAAATAAACCTAAAATAAAATAAAATAAAACTAAACTAAAAATAAACATAAACCAAAACCTAAACTTAAAATAAAAAATAAAAACTAAACTAAAATAAATAAACTAAAGTAAATAAAATTAAAAAATAAAGCCAAAAAATAGACTAAATAAACTAGATAAAATTAACTTGGAACTAACCCAGATCATAAACTAACCCTAAACCTAGGCTGAGCCTACAACCTCTGACCTACCCTAACCTAAATTGAACCTAAACCTAGGCCCCTCATGAGCCCAACTCTAAAGCCATAAACTAAACTAAAGGCTCTAAACCCTACTCCAAACCTGACTATAAAAAAGTGACTCCCTTTAAACTGGGCTTTAAACCTGGTGTAAACAGTTCTAAAGCTTACACTAAACCCTAAACTAAACCCTAACCTGACACTAAAGCCTAACCCTAAATCCATGCCTACTCTAACACACTACTGAGCCATAAGCCTAACTCTAAAACCTAAACTAAATAAAGAGAATAAACCTAAACCTAAATAAAAATTAAAATAAAATAAAACCTAAACTAAAACTAAAACCTAAAACTAAATAAAATTAAAAATAAAAATAAACTAAAATAAGATAAATAAAAATATAAACTAACATAAGATAAAAAATCTAAATAAAATAAAAACTAAATGTAAAAAAAAAGAAAATAAACCTATAATAAAATAAAATAAAAACTAAATAAAAACCAAAACCTAAAAAATAAACCTAAAAATAAAGAAAAAATAAAACCTAAACCATAAATTAAAAGAAATTAATCCTATAATAAACTAAAATAAATAATACCTAAACTTAAACTTAAGATAAACTAAACGTGAACATAAACCTAAACTAAATAAAATAAAATAAACCAAAAATAAACCTAAACCTAAACCTAAAAAAATAAAATCAAAAAGTTAACCTAATCCTAGACTAAAAAATTAAAAATAAAACCTTAATCAAGTAAACTAAAATAAAAATAAAACTCAACTAAAGTGAACCTAAACCTATGCTAACAAAATAAAACCTAAAAATAAACCTAAAATAAAAACCTAAAACCTAATCCTAAAAAAATAAAATAAAGACCTAAACCTAAACCTAAACCTAAAAATAAAAATAAAACCTAAACCTAAAAAAAACTCAACTAAAAAATAAACCTAAACATAAACCTAAACTTAAAAAATAAACTAAAATAAAAAACCTAAAATAAATAAACTAAGCTAAAAAAATAAAAAAATAAACCTAAATTAAATATAAAATAAATAAACCAAATAAACCTAAACCTATCAGTTTACTTAATTTTAAAAAAAGCCTAAACAACAAAACTAACCCTAACCCCTATACCAACAAAACTAAACTTACAATCCTAAACCCAAAACTCTAAACCCTAAACCCAAATCCCTAAACTTTAAACCTTAAACCCTACACCCTAAATCCTAAACCCTAACCCTTACCCTAAACCCTAAACCCTAAACCTTAAAAGCATAAACTTTAAAACCCTAAACACTAAACCCTTAACCCTAAATGCTAAACCATAAACCCTAACCCTAAACCCTCAACCCCAAACTCCAAACCCTAAACCTTAAACACCAGACCCTAAATCTAAACTTAATGTAACTAAATAAATTAAAAAATAAACCTAAACCATAAAACCATATAAACTTAAACCTAAACCTAAACCCTAAGAATGGGCAGAACTTTGACAACAGAACATCATCCAAGGACTGGTCTAGATCTGGTGGAGGCTGAGGAGGATCATGTATTGGTGGTGGCGGGGGATCTAGAGGTGTTGGTGGATGTGGAGGTGGTGGTTGGAGCAGTAGTGGTTATGGAGGCAAGAGGAGCGACAGAGGTTACATTCATGGTGGTGGTGGAGGGAGAGATTGAGGATATGGTGGTGGATCCCACTACTCGAGTAGCCATGATGGTTTTGATGGGAACCACAGAAATTTAAGAACGGTCGATCCGATCTGTTGCTTACGAAACTGTGTCTTTATAGTAGAGATGGTTCTAGTTATTTAGGGTTTTTGATTTGCTTTGTGTGCTCAATTTTTATCTATGTTGTCTCTTATGTATTAGAGAACTTGGTGTGTTACTTGGCTGATGAAATTAAAAAGAAGAAATATTGAATATGAATTTATTCTTAATTAAAAAAACCAAAAACCCTAAACCTTAAACTAAAATCTGAGCCCTAAACCATGAACCTAAACACTAAACCTTAAACTATAAACCCTAAACTCTAAACCCTAATAATATAAAAAAAAATTAAAAAAACCCTAACCCTAAATGCTAAACCCTAAAACTAACCCTAAACCTTAAAGCATAAACCCTAAAACCTTAAAGTCCAAGCCCTAAACCCTAAAAAGAAACTAATAAAACACAAAACTAAACTAACTAAAACTAAAACTAATAAATAATAAACTAAAACTAATAAACTAATAATAAATAAAAATACTAATAATAAACATAAATAAAAATTACTAAAACTAACTAAACTAAACTAACTAAATAATATCTAAAAAACTAATAAAATAATAATAAAAATAATTAACAAAACTAATAAACAAACTAACAACTAAATTAAACATAAACAAAAGAACCCCACAAATAAACTAACTAAAAATAAACTAAGGTAATAAAACTAATAAAAATAAAACTAAACCTAAACTAATAACCAAAATTAAACTAACAAACTAACTAAACTAAACCCTAATAAATAATTAACTAATAAACTAAACCCTAAACATAACTAACTTAATAAATAACTAACTAATAATAAAATTAAACCCAATAACTAAACTAAGTAAACTAAAACTAATAAACTATGTAAATAACTAATATATAATTAATAATAATAACTAACTAACAACTAAACTAAATTGATAAACTACTAAACTAATTAATCCTAATAATAAACTAACTAAATAATAATAATTAAAACTAATAAACTAATAAACTAAAATTAAATAACAAATAATAACTAACACTAAAATAATAAAATAATAATAAACTAAACTAAATAAAACTAATAACTAAACTAATAATAATAATAAACTAAATAATAAATAAATCCTAAATAAATAAACTAAACCCTAATAAAACTAATAAACTAACTAATAATAATAAACTAATAATAATTAAACTAACTAAATAAATAACTAATAATTAAATTAACTAAAATAATAATAATAAAAATAATAGTAATAATAATAATAATAATAATAATAATAATAATAATAATAATAATAATAATAATAAAAGCTAAATAAACTAAACACCCAAAAACCTAAATTAATAAAACTAATAATAATAAAAATAATGATAATAACTAAACTAAAGTAAAATACTAATAACTAAACTAATAAAACTAATAATAATAACTAAATATTAACTAAAAAGGCTAATAAACTAATAATAAAACAAAACTGAAACTAACTAATAACTAACTAATAAAACTTGATAAACTAATAAATAATTAACTAAAAACCTAATAATAACTAATAAACAACTAAAACTAATAAAAAACTAAATAAACTAATAATAAATAACTAATAACCTAAAAGTAATAACTAACAAACTAAAAAACTAATAAACAAACTAATAATAAAACTAATAAATTAACTAACTAAACTAAATAAGAATAATAAACAATAAATAAAATAACCAACTAACTAAACTAATAAACTAATAATAAAACTAACTCATAAACTAACCAATAAATAACAAAAATAACTAAACTCTAAACCCAACTAAATAAATAAACTAAATTATAATAAAACTATTAATAAAAACTAATAATAATAATAAACTAAAGAAAAACTAAACTAAAATAAAACTAATATTAAACCAACTAACTAATAATAAATAATAAATAACTAATAAAATTAAACCATAATAAACTAAAAATAATAATAATAAAACTAATAAAACTAAACCCATAACTAAACTAATAAACTAATAAACTAATAAAAAAACTAAACTAATAAAATTAAATAACTAAAAGTAACTAAAACCTAAAATAATAATAAAACCATATACTAATAATAACTAACTAATAATTACTAAAACTAACTAACAATAAGTAATAAATAAATTAAGATAAACTAAACCCCAATAAATAAAAAACTAAATAAAATAATAAAGTAAACACCCACTAAAATAAAACTAAAATAATATTAACTAAAACTAAAATAATAAAACTATAACTTAATAAAACTAAACTAAATTAAACTTAACATAAAACTAATAATAAACTAATAATAACCTAAAACTAATAAAAAAGCTAATAATAACTAATAAACACTAAACTAAACCTACCCTCAAACTAAACTAAACCCTATTATTGGGTGATTTTGAGATCTCTCATGTTCTTGGTGAGTTTTGAGCACTTTCTCTCTTATTCCTATTAATTATCGCCTTGGGCCAATCTCAACTTGTTCTTGTCATGACGCTGTGACTCATGGCATCAACTTAATCCATGGGGTAAATCCCATGTGATGGATCCTAGGGCTTCAAATTTTTGGGTAATCTACCATTAAATTATCTATTACTATATCTTTAAAGAGGCTTTAGCTGGTAAGAATTCCTCCACCGAGCCTCCTTTGAATTTGGTTCATATGACTTTTAAAAGTACTCCGACAATTATGATTTTAGATGAGGATATTGAACGATTAGCTGAGCCTTTTTCTATTTCTTTGATTGGAAAGTTTTCAATTAAATTGCCAAAGATGGATAATATTTGTTCTTTTATCATAGCTTAAATTTATCTGGTTCTTTTTCTATTAGGTTGTTTGATGCAAGGCATGTTTTGATTAAACTTTCTAATGACCTTGATTACGGAAGAATTTTTTCTAAGCATTCTTACTATGTTTTTAATTATCAAATGTGTATTCTAAAATGGACACATATGTTTGATGTTAGTGAAGAGTCTTCTATTGTTCCCATTTGTATTTATGTACCTAACTTGCAGATTCATCTATTTAATCATTATATTTTTTATGCTATTGGTTTAATTTTTGGTCAACCTTTGCAAGTTGATCAAGAAACAACTGCTTCTTCTAGACTGTATGTTGCTAGAACTCTTGTAGAGATTGAAATTACTAAAAAATATCTGAAAGAAATTTGGTTGGGTTTGAAGAAATGTGGTTATTTTTAGAAAGTTGTTTTTGAGAACTTTCCCATTTTTTGTAATCATTGTAAGATTCATGGGCATGAAATTTCTGAATGCTTTATTACTCATCCCTCTCTTAGGAAGAAAATCTCGGTAAGAATTCAATTGTTGAAAAACGGATGATTCTCTGAAGTTGGATAAAGGAAAATGTAGTTTTCAAAATTTTGTTGTTTTGCAAAACCAGATTTCTGAATCTTCTGAAAACGTTTTACATATTAATGATTTGTTTGATGCGAAAGGAAATTTTGATGTTTTTGTAAAAGTTTTAACTAATAATCATGTTCTAAGTGTTTCTTTTGATGATTATCTTAATGGGAAGACTTTAGAGGCTATGGTTAACGGTTATAATGGTTTGGATGTTATGCATAAGTCCTTTCATGATGATGGTTTGAATATTGTTGATGCTAACACCATTTCTGCCAATCAGTTGGATGTTGTTTCTCTTTCTCCTATGTTTGCTTTAGATCTTGGGAAAGAGACTATTTCTTTGCTTTCTTTGATTGAGAATGGTGGTGAAATGAATGTTCTTATTTCTAATATTTTAATTTCTAGTACTGACAATCTAGTTAATATTGGTGATCCTTCTTTTAAAAAATAAAATTTAGATACTTGTGATAATTTTTTCATTTTGAATAGTTATGTTTTGTTCAAAATGATGATTTTTCTATGGTAATTATGTTTAGAATTTTGGTAATATGCTATGTGTGTTTCTATGGGATTTGAATCTTATTTTAATCCCTTACATGAAGATTGTATTGAAAATATGGATTATGCTTTCTTACTTCTTTTATGAGTGAAGACAGGGAGGGGACTCTTCAAATTTTGTTGGAAAGTGAAAATATTGAAAATTGTCTTCTTAATAAAGCTACTCTTGCTCCTTCTTTTACTTCTGATTCTGAAATGCATAATATTTCTGATTTTCCTTTGTCTATTATTATGGATGATTTTGAATGCTCTTCTTTGAAATTGATAGCTCTTCTATGCCTTTTTATAATATCTTATTCATTTTGAAAGAAGATTTTTTGGAGAAAGGACATGGTTATAAAATTATTTAAAAGAATAAAAGAAAAAAAAGTGTTATTTATGCCCCTCCTCACTTGAGGGTTACTCATTCAAAGCTTCGGAAATAATCTCTCCTATCCTTGGGAGGTTTTTTTTTCCTTTGGTTTTTCTGTTGGTTGAGCTTTTGCTATGTGTTTTCTTGCTATAGTATTGGCTTCTTGGCTAATTTTCCTCCTTCTATCTTGGTGATTTTGGCTTCTATTTGTTGGGGTTTTTTGTGCCCTTTGGTTGGTTTTTTGTGGCTTTATTCTCTTGCCTTTCTTTGGTTGGTGCTTTTGCTCTCTTTGTTGGTGGTAGGTTGGGCTTTTTCCTTGGCATGTGGTTTGTCTATTGGTTAGCTGTTTATCTAATTGTTTATTTTAGCTTTTTTTGGTCTTCTTCTTTTTTTCTATTTATTGGTTTGGTTTTCTTGCTCTTTCCTGGGCTACTTGGGTGCTATTATTGGCTATATTGGGTATTTTTTCCTTTAGTTAGTTCCTTGGTGCTTTGGATTGGTGTTGTTGTGGGCTATTGCTTGGCCTTGGTGGCTTTGGATTCTTTGTTGTTGCTCTGTTGGCATTGTCTTTGAGGGCTCTTTTCTTTTTTTTTTTTTTCTGAGCTTTCTTTTTTAAGAGGTGTTCATAATTGGCTTTTTTGGGATTTCCTTCAGTTAATTTTAGTTATTGCTCTCCTCTCTCTTTCTATTTCCTTAGCTTCACTTTTTCCTTAGTTGGGTGGCTATTATGATAGGTTCGTGTTTTTATTTGGCTAGGATGGCTATGATGATATGATGGATTTTTTTCTTTGATATTTTTGTGGCTGGTGACTTTTCCTATTTGTAACACTTCTTTAAAGCTGGATACACTTAGGATTTGATGCTCCTCATTATTGTGATTATCCTTCTTCCCTCATATTTGAGCTTGAGTTTTTTTCTCTATATGTTTTCTGATCTCCTTATGGCTGAGATTTCTTGCAAGTTGTAGGTTCTATTTTTCAGTTGGTCTCTTCTTCATCTTGGAGGGAGCTAGAGTCTTACTAATGGTCTATTTTTTTCTTATATGGATGGAGTTGTCTTCAGTTGTAGGTTGCAGGTTTCCTTTTCTTATGGATCTTCATCTCTTTAGTTGTTCCTTTGGAACTCCTTGGATTCTTCCTCTTTGCTATCTTTTGCTTGGGTTTTTAAGTTTTGTTTTTTTTCTTTATTATTTTACCTTTGCCGTTCCCAAGTCCAGATGTGAAAAGTGGAGGGTTGCGATAGGTAGTTGACAACCAGAATAAAACTTGTCAAAAAAATCATGACATGAATCCTTTAAATCATTGTGTTAATATTAGGGCGTCCCTTGGAAGTGATGCATAGTATGGCTTGAATACATTGAAAAATGTGCAAGGGTTGTTGCATCGGCTCCCGAGTGTAGTGTTAATAAGAAAGGGTTCCCACTTTATGGATGGATGTGCATAAAGAAGTTAGTCTATGAAACTAGAATTAGGTTAGGAACTTGGAATATAGATACTCTTACAGGTAAATTAATGGAATTAATAGATATTATGGTTCATGGAAAGATAAATATTTTATGTGTTCAAGAAACTAAATGGGTTGGGAGAACAGAAATTTGATAGTTTAGGTTTTAATCTTTGGTATTCAGGTAGAAGTCAAACTAGAAATGGTGTAGGTGTGATTATAGATAAAAGTTTGAAAGATAATGTTATAAATATTAATAGATATGGAGAAATAATTATAGCTTTAAAGATTATTGTTGATACTAAGATTATCAATGTTATAAGTGTTTATGCTCCTCAATTAAGTTTGGATGTATGCTCAAAAGAAAATTTTTAGAATGAATTAGAGGGATTAATACAAAAGATACCTCTTGAAGAAAAATTATTTATTGGAGGAGATTTAAATGGACATGTTGGTAGAGTGGTAGAAGATTTTAAAAGTATTCATGGTGGTTATGGATTTGGAGTGACTGAAGAAGGTAGGACTATATTAGATTTTTCTTTAGCTTATGATTTTGTAGTTGTTAATACTTTATTTAAGAAAAAAGATGAACATATTATTACTTATAAAAATGGATCTAGTAAAACTCAGATTGATTATTCTCTAATAAGAAAAATAGATCCTTTAGATTGTAAGGATTGTAAGGTCATTCCAAGTGAAAGTTAAGTACACAACATCGAATGTTAGTTTTAGATTTTAAGTTGAAAGATTGTAAGAGGAAAAATAAATCAAATTATTATCCTACGATTAGATGGGTATACTTAAAGAACACAAATAAAAAAAATTTTAAGAGCAAGCTACAAGAGCTTAGAATTTGGGATGTTTATAAGGAAGTTAATGTTATGTGGGAAAAAGTAAAGTGAAATTAAGCAAGTTGCTAAAATGTGCTTGGAGAATCAAAATGGAAAAGCTTCTTTTAATAAAAAATAGTTGGTGGTGGAGTCGAGTGTGCAAGAAAAGATAAGAAATAAGAAGCATTGTTATAAAACTTGGTTTAGATGTAAAACTCAAGAATTGGGAAAGATATAAACTGGCCTATAGAGATTCTAAGAAAGCACTATATGATGCAAATATTTTAGCTTTTAGTGATATATACAATAGATTAGATACCAAATAAGGTGAAAGATGTATGTATAAGTTAGCCAACCAAAGAGATAGGAGAAGTAAAGACCTAGTTCAAGTGAGGTGTATTAAGGATGAAAATAATAAAGTGCTTTTCTTAGAAAAGGATATTGAAAATAGGTGGATGAGATATTTTGATAAACTTTTCAATGAAGGATCTGAAAGTACAATTGATTTTAGCAACCTTAATACCTACAAAAATAGAGAATTTTATTTTATCATCATTATTAGTAAATGAAGTTAGAGAAACTTTAAAGAA
Source organism: Cymbidium sinense (assembly GCA_021442155.1). Lineage (NCBI taxonomy): Eukaryota > Viridiplantae > Streptophyta > Magnoliopsida > Asparagales > Orchidaceae > Cymbidium > Cymbidium sinense. The sequence goes on along the minus strand of CM038214.1, from coordinate 99,869,568 downwards.
AATGAAATATGGAAAAAGTAGGACGATGATAGATGTGTTGAAATGTTTAGGAGATCAAAGAATTTTTTGGCTTACAAATTTTTTAATGTTATTTTAAATACTTAAAAGATGCGAGATGAGTGGAGGAAGAGTTTGTTGGTTCCTATATTTAAGAATAAAGGTGCTAGACAAGAGTGTGCAAATTATAGAGGAATTAAGTTAATGTGTCATACATTAAAATTATGGGAGAGTAATTGAGCATAGGTTATGATGTGAAACAAGTTTCTCACAATTAGTTTGGTTACATGCCGGTAGATCCACTATGGATGTTGTACATTTGTTAAGAGGTTTGATGGAAAAGTATAGAGAAAGTAAGGAGGATTTACATATGATATTTATTGATTTAGAGAAAGCTTATGATAAAGTTTCAAGAGATGTTCTTTGGAGAGCTCTAGAATAGAAAATTGTTAATATTTGTGATATTAAAGTCATTAAGGATATGTATACTAGTTACTTGTACACAAGGAGGATTGATAAAATATTTTCCTATTTCAGTTGGATTACATTAAGGATCAACTTTAAGCCCTTACCTTTTTGCTTTAGTTATGGATGTTCTTAACATTTACAAGAAGATGTGTCTGCTTTTTGCTGATAACATATTTCTTGTTGATAAGACTAGAGAGGGAGTCCTAGAGAAACTTGAATTATGGAAGTCAACATTAGAGTCTAAAGGTTCTCATTTAAGTAGATCTAACACTGAATATATGGAGTGTAATTTTAGTTATACAAGTACTAGTCATAGTGTTGTGACATTAAGTGAACAAGTCATTAATAAGAGTGAGGGATTCATATATTTAGGCTTTATTGTTCAAAATGATGGTGAAATAGATGGAGATGTTATTAGTAAAATTCAAGTAGGATGGTTGAAGTGGAGGAATGCATCTGGCCTATTATGTGATTGAAAAGTTCCACTTAAACTTAAGGGAAAATTTAATAAGATGGTGGTAAGACCTGTAATGACTTATGGTGCAGAAAGTTGGCCAGTAAAAGAGGCATAAGACTAAGTTAAGTGTTATAGAGATGAGGATGCTCAGGTGGATGAGTGGCTTTACTCTTAGAGATAAAAATTGAAATGAGTATGTTCGGGAAAAGTTAGAGTAGTTCGAGTGGCAGATAAGATTAGAGAGAGTCGCCTTAGATGGTTTTTCCATATAAAGCATCGATCGTCCGATGACTTGGTTAGGAGAGTAGATGCAATAGATTTGCCTTATGTTAAGAATGGTAGAGGTAGACATAAAAAAGACTTGGTTAAGATGTATAAAAAATGTCCTTAGTATACTTGAATTAAATGAGACACATAATAGGACACAATGGATGAAAGATTCATGACCGCTTAGTGGGATAAAGGCTTGTTGTTGTTGTTGCTGTTGTTGTTGCTCTTTGATGAATGTTTAGGGACTAAAATATTTAGGATTCTCTTATAGCACATTTGAGCAGTAGATTTTTTTCTTTTTGAGTTTAGTCTCTAATATGGTCTTCTTGTACATATTTTTTTCTCAACAATAAATACCTTTTAGTCAAAAAAGAACCCTAAACCCTAAACTAAACTAAAAAATAAATAAACCTAAGAATAAAATAGCTAAATAAAATAAAAACTAAACATAAAATAAAAATAAAATGAACCTAAAATAAAATATAATAAAAACCTAAAGCTAGAAAATAAACTTAAAAATAAATAAAAAATAAAACCTAAACCCTAAACTAAAAAAAAGTCCTAAAATAAAAATAAAATAAACAAAATAAAATAAATCTAAACTTAAACTGAAATAAATAAAACCCTAAACATAAAATAAACTAAACCTAAACCTAAACTAAATAAAATAAAATAAAAAACTAAAATAAACCTAAACCTAAAAATAAAATAAAACCTAAAATTAACATAAATTAAAAAAACTAAAACCTAAACCTAAAAAATAAAATAAAACCTAAACCTAAAACTACAAATAAAAAAATAAAACCTAAGCATAAAAAAATAAAATAAAAATAAACCTAAACCTAAAATTAAACTAAAATAAAACCTAAACTAAAAAAATAAATAAACCTATAATAAATAAACTAAACTAAATAAAATAAAAGATAAACCTAAATAAAAATAAAAACATAATATAAACTAAAATAAATAAAAAATAAAGTAAATAAACTAAATAAACCTAAACCTACTAGTTTACTTAATTTTTAAAAAAACCTAAACCCTAAATCCTAAGCCCTAAACCCTAAACCCTAAACCTACAACACTAAGCCTATAACCTACAACCCTAAACCCTAAAAAACCCTAAACCCTAAACCCTAAACCTTAACCCCAACACTAAACATTAAACCCTAAACCTCAACCCTAAACACTAAACCCTAAAAGCATAAACTCTAAACCCCAGTTGAGCTAATTTTTACGAAAGGTGATCTTAAAGAAGTCAACGAAGAGGTTGTGAAATAAAAAGTTGGTTCTCCTACCCATGTTGTTCTTGTTGCACCTATTGATGTTGTGGTTCCTCTAGGCAACACTGGTCTAGAACCTTCATAGACTTCTTTCTTCCAAGTTCTCAACATCATAACTACGATCAACAAGGTGCTATTAAATTATCACTGATTGAGTATTAAAAGGTGATAAGGATCCTCATAGGCTACTCTCCTAAGTGGGATTAGGCCATTCTCTTATATAAAACCCAAAACCCTAAACCTTAAACCCTAAAAACCTAAAAAGCTAAAGCTAAACTAAATAAGACCTAAAAATAAAAATAAAAAACATAAACCTAAATAAAATATAAATATAAAATAAAATAAATACCTAAACCTAAACCTTAAAAATAACAAAATAAAAAATAAAAATAAACTAAAATAAAATAAAGAAAAACTTAAACAAAACTAAAAATAAAATAAACCTAAGCATAAAAACTTTAATAAATTAAAAATTAAACTTAAAATAAAAATAAAATAAAATTGAATTTAAATAAAATAAAAATCTAAATAAAAACCTAAACCTAAAAAATAAAACCTAAAATAAATAAAAATAAAACCTAAACACTAATCTAAAAAATAAAACTAAACCTAAAATAAAAATAAAATTTAGAAAATAAAATAAACATAACCCAAAACTAAAATAAACTAAAATAAAATAAATTAAACCTAAACCTAAACCTAAAATAAACTAAACCTAAACCTAAACCTAACTAAATAAAATAAAATAAACTAAAAATAAAATCTAACTTAAACAAAATACCTAAAAATAATCCTGAAATAAAAACATAAAACCTAAACCTAAAAAATTAACATAAAAACCTAAAAATAAAAGATATAACCTAAACCTATTAAATAATATTGAAATAAAACTCAATTAAAGCCTAAACCTAAACCTCAAAAATAAAAAAAAAATAAAAAACTTTAACTAAAATAAATGAACATAAAATAAATTAACTAAATTAAATAAGAATAAAAAATGAAATAAAATAAATAAAAAATAAATTAAATAAACTAAATAAACCTAAACCTAGTAGTTTACTTAATTTTAAAAAAACCTTAAACCATAAATCCTAAACCCTAAACCCTAAACCCTAAAACTAACCCTAAACCCAAAACCCTCAACCCTAAACATAAAACCCTAAACCCTAAACCCTAAATACTAAACCCTGATGATAAATCCCAACCCCTAAAATAATAAACCCTAAAACCCTAAACCCTAAACCCTACACCATAAACTCTAAACCCTAAACCCTAAACCCAAAATCATAAACCCTAAACCTAAACCTAAAGTAACTAAACAAATTAAAAAAAAAACTCTAAACCCTAAAAACTAATAAAGATAAACCTAAATCTAAACCCTAAGAATGTGCAGAACCTTGACCCTAAACTAAAAACAAAAGAAATGTTGAATCATTTGTTCTTATTAAAACCTAAAACCAAAACCCTAAACTAAAACTTGCACTACCTAAAACCTAAACCCTAAACTAAACCATAAATCCTAAACCTTAAAACCTTAAGCCCTAAACCCTAAATCCTAAACACTAAACCCTAAACCCTAAACCTACAATGTACAACCCTAAACCCTAAACCTTTAAAAACCCTAAACCCTAAACCCTAAACCCTAAATCATAAACAATAACGATAACCCTAAATCCTAAACCTTAAACCCTAAAAAACTAACCATTAAACCTAAACCTAATCCTAAACCATAAAACCTAAACTAAAACCTAATCCTAAACCTAACCCTAAACCTAAACCCAAAAGCATAAATCTTAAACCCTAAAAAAATTAAACTAAACCCTAAACTTAAACTTAAAGTACTAAATAAATTAAAAAATAAACCTAAACCCTAGAACCTAATAAACCCAAACCCTAAGAATAGCGTAACCTTGAAGGTAACATCATATCAACTAGTTCACCAAATCTAATGGTGGAGGTGAAAAGGCGGTGATTATCGCTGGTGGTGGGGATCTGAGGTGCTAGATATGGAGGTGGTGGTTAGGGCAGTGGTGGTTATGGAGGTCGGAGGAGCGATGGAGGTTACAATCGTGGTTGTGGTAGATGGATATGATGGTGGATCTTGCTACTCGAGAGGCCAATGTTGGTTTTGATGGGAACTAGAGAAACTGAAGAATGCCTGATCCAATATGCTGCTTATGAACTATGTCTTTATAGTAGAGACGGTTCTAGTTATCTAGGGTTTTCAATTTTCTCTATGCATGCTCATTTTTTATCTATGTCATCACTTTTGTCTTGGAAAACTTGGTGTGTTACTTGTTTGATGAATTCAAAAAAAAATAAATGTTGAATCTGAATATGTTCTCTATTAAAAAACTAAAACCCTAAACCCTAAACAAAAACCTATACCTTAAACCTAAAACCTAAACCCTAAACCCTAAACCCTAAACCTTAAACCCTAAAACCTTAACCCTAAACCCTAAACCCTAAAACCTAAACCTTAAACCCCAAACCCTAAACCTAAACCCTAAACCCTAAATCCTAAAAGATAAAAAAAAAATTTAAACCTCAACTAAATAAAACCTAAAAATAAAATAAATAATAAAACCTAAACCAAAATAAAATAAAATAAAAACCTAAACCTAAACCTAAAAAATAATAAAATAAAAAATAAAAACAAAACTAAAATAAATTAAATGAAATCCTAAATTAACCTAAAAAATAAAAAATCTAAATAAAATAAAAACTAAACCTAAAATAAAGATAAAATAAGCCTAAAAAATAAAATAAAAACTAAATAAAAACTAAAACCTAAAAATAAATAAAACTTAAAACCTAAACCCTAAAAAAACTAAAGCTAAAATAAAAATAAAATAATCCTAAACCTAAACTAAAATAAAATAAACTAAAATAAATAAAACTTGAACATAAACCTAAAATAAACTAAACCTAAATGAAAACCTAAAAATAAAAAAAATAAAACCTATACCCTAAATTTGAAAAAAAAATCCTAAACCTAAAATAAATAATATAAAGTAAACATAAACCTAAAATAAAATAAACTAAATTAAAATAGATAAAACCTAGACCCTAAACCCTAAACCCTAAAATCCTAAACCCTAAATCCTAAACCCTAAACTGTAAACCCTAAACCCTAAACCCTAAACTACAAAACCTAAAAACCTAAACCTAAACATAAAACAAATAAAAGAACCTACACCTAAATAAAATAAAAAATAAAATAAAATAAAAACTTAAACTAAAGCTTAAGACCTAAACCTAAACATAAACATAAAACTAAAACTAAAAAAAAACTAAAATAAATAAAAACCTAAACTAAACTAAGAAAATAAAATACGCCTAAAAATAAAAAACCTATATAAAAGAAAAAAAAATGAAAATAAAATAATAAATTAAACCTAAAATCAAATAAATAAAACTAAATAAAACCTAAACCTAAAAAATAAACTTAAAAAATAAAACCTTAAAATTAAGAAAAAAATAAAACCTAAACCCTAAGAAAAAAAGCTTAAACCTAAAATGAACAAAATAAAATAATCATAAACCTAAACTAAAATAAACAAATTAAATAAATAAAACAAACCCTAAACCTACAAACTAAACCCTAAACCTAAACCTAACCTAAACCTACCCTAAACCTAAACCTAAACCATAAACCCTAAACCTAAACCCTAAACCTAAAACAAATAAACCCTAAACTAAACACTAAACCCTAAAACTAACCCAAATCTAAACCCAACACTAAACAAACCTAAACCCTAAACCCTAAACCCTAAACCCTTAAACCTTAAACCCTAAACATTAAACCCTAAAACTTACAACCCTAAACCCTAAGCTCTAAACCCCTGAATCCTAAACCTACAACCCTAAACCCTAAACCTTAAACCCTAAACTCTCTAGAATAATATGTGGAACAATAGTGTTTACTGATTATATTCCTTTCTTTTAAACAAGTTTACTACTATTCCTATCATTCTAGCAATCAAGATCAGATCCTTTTAAGCTTTCACATAATGGTGATTTCAACTTTAAAATGTTTGATTCACATTAAAGAAGCTCATGATTTTTCCAATGTGTTTTAAAACTATGGAATAACACTATCCCTACTTCTTATTCTATTCTTACTTGGCATATTTTGAAAAACTTGATCCCGTTGACTCCATGTTGTGGGGCAAAGGTTTTCAATTACCTTCAAAATGCCAATGCTGCTTTCACATTGAGAATGTGAATCATGTTTTTGTTAATGGGGCCATTGCTTCTAAACTTTGATTTATGATGACCTCTTTAACATTGTCATTTACAATGGCTCCTTAACTTTATACCTTCTTAAGTTTATTTTACAACACTATTAAAGGTCACATTAAAGTCATAACTATTATCACTCTTATTTGGTTCATATGGATGGACCGAAATGATGCAAAATATCGTGGGATCCCTATGAACCACAAGAGGATAATTTCTAGAATTAAAAACAAAATTTGTGACTTGTTCAATGCCAATCTTATTAACTGCAAACAACTCAAAGGTTGTAAATTTGTGTCCAATAAACTGGGTTTTAACTTTCCGGATCAACCACACTATAAAGATGACAAGATTGTCTATTGGGTAAAACCTCATGCTAATACTATTAAAATTAACATTGATGGCTCTGTCTCTCATAAAGGTTCAGGTTGTGGTGGCATTTTCAAAACCTTAATGGTAAAGTCCTATGTGCTTTAGCTTACCTTAATGCTCCCTTTGGAGCTCATGGCGGTACAAAGCTCTTGAGATTTGCCTTCAAAAGGTTGGCTCAATATTTGGATTGAGGTGGATGCCCTTCACGATTGATCTTTTGACTTCCACCAAAATGGGCAAAGTTGTATTATCTTCTCTCAAGCAAACTAGATCTCCTTACCCAACTCGATTTTAAAATCACTCATGTATGGCTGAGGCATGATTACCGCCAATCTGAATTGATGGAATAAATTTCTTTGATCAACTAACACTACCTAAACATTTGCATGGCTTGGTTAATGGATAATAGGGCTCCTTATCTCAAAATTAATCTAACCTATTGGATTGACCTCGTTCAATACCTTTAAACATGATCACTTTCTATTTAGTGTTGTTCTTTCTTTGGTATTTGTGATGCATCATCCTGATATCCCTTGCTGCTTATTTGTTGATCTTTGTGGCATGTGCTGTTGGTTTAATTGCCATAACTTTAATTGGGAGCTTACTGCTTCTGTTGCTTTTACTATTAATGTGTTGCTATTCCTTTAGAATTTGCTGATGCATCATCTTATTACTCCTTACTAGTCTTTTGCTAAGCTATGTGGCATCTGTTGTTGGTTTAATTATCCCAACCTTGTTTGGGGTCTTATTGTTACTGGTAAGATGTTTCTTGTTTGCTGGAGGGAGATGTATTACTTAATGCCCTATTTTCTGCTATATTTTTTGATCAATAGGGACATATTTCTTTCCTTTTCTAGAATTATATCTGGACCCTTGCCTCAATGTCTAAGCTATTACTTCTATATAACTTTATGGCTGACCCTAATTTATCTGATATTCTTCCCTTATTATGGTTGTATCCTCTCCTATGCTCCATAACCTTACCTCCACAACCTGTAAGGAGAGATCTTGCAATATCCTTGCTATTATAACTTCTTCTCTATAGAATTGGAATTATTTCTTGAATTCAATATTACCGATGTGGGATTAGCTACTAGCCTCATATTATGTCTTGATGGATATCAAAGATGACTTTATTTGAACCACTTAATAAACTATGTTGTACCATTGCTCTGGTTTATCTTATGTAGGGTGTAATATCTGTGTTGATGTTTTAACTGTTGGCTGTTGGATTTTTGGGCCTTTTATCCTGCAGGCCTCTATTGAGCTTGCTGACTCCATGGTGGCTTTTTCTTTTCTGCTTGATTTTCTTATTAGCAATAGCGCTTCTGCTAATCTTTACATGTCTGTGGTCCTTCTATACTGCTGTTGTTTTTTACATCTTGGTTACTAGCCTTGGCATACTTCCCTATCTATCTGGATTTATCTTATATTATCTATTTTGAATGGGTGGTTTTATGGCCAACTTGTCGTTATTTTCTATCTTGGTTGTTGGTGATCCGATCATTGAATCTTATGTCCAACATCGCTACTCTGGGTTGTCCATCATGTTCGGGTGCTTTTGAGTTGTTTTGTTGTTTCTTGGCTAAACCTCATATACCTGCTGAGAGAAATGCAATTTCTCATTTTTTTTTTTATCTCATTATAGGATTGGATTTACTTATTGGCTTTTCGCTTTATCTTCTGAGGATGTGGCTTTGCTACAAGCGATCATCTTTATCTGGAAGGATATTTATGTTCATTTTCCTTTGAACCCTTTTTGTTTCTATTTTACATCTTTGCATTTTAATGGAGTTTTATATGGTGGGTGTAATAATTGTATTATTATTTCCACTATTAGCCTTTGGAATTTTGGGTCTTTTGTCCAGCAGGTTGTCTTTGTGGTTGTTGGCTATTGCCTTTCGATTTTATTACTGTTTGTGTTGTTATCATCTGGGCTGCTGCTGACTTCACCTGCTACTATTTTTTCCATCCTCATTCAACTAGTCTTGGCCATTCTATCTAGGAATTAACTTATGCATTGTATATTTTGAATGGGTGGTTTTATGGCCATCTTGTTGTTATTTTCTTTCTTGGTTGTTGGTGACCGTTCATTGAGTCTTATGTCCAAAAAGTCGCTAATTGCTTATCATGTTTATCAGGGTGCTTTTGGAGTTATTTTGCTGATTGTTTTGGTTAACCTCATCTACCCAACTTTCTAAGAGAGAAACTGCAATTTCCTATTCAATTTTATTATTTCATTGCAGGTTTGGACTTACTTATTGGCTTATCAGTTTTCCTTTACTGAGGATGTGGGTTTAGCTGCTAGCCTGATCATTTTTATCTGGAAGGATTTTTCTGTTGATTATCTTTTGAACCCATTTTGTTTCCATTTTACATCTATGATTTTTAATGGAGTTTTATATGGTGGGTGTAAAATTGTATTTTTTTTTCCACTATCAGCTTTTGGATTTTTGGGTCCTTTGTCCAACAGGTTGTTTTTGTTGTTGTTGGTTATTTCTTGCCTTTTGATTTTCTAATTATTTTTGCTATTAACATCTGGGCTGCAGCTGATCCCTCTTGCTGTTGTTTTATCCCTCTTGGTGCTGTTAGAATTGTGCATATCATTGTGATTATGCTTTTCTTTTACTTGATTTTAACCTATGTACTATTTACTCTTAATGGATGGACTTATGGCCAGCTTGCTAGCTATGACTAATGGCAGAACTAGAATATTATGTTTGCTACTAAGCAAGCTACTTCTGGGGTGTTATCTCTGATTATCTTTTATTGGAATTATTTGTGGTGGGGAGCAGCCCTTTACCTGTTTCTTCTAATCACAGATTCATCCTTCTTTGATAGACTCTAATTCCTATGGTTTTGGGGGTATGTTGTCTTTATTTACACTTCTTTCTAACTTCGCAACAAGAGGTTGTTAACATCATTACTTACATTCATTGGATTTTCTGGAAATATCCCAGGTTGTTTACTGCTATTCAGATCAGATATTTATTATTGTCATATACATTTGGGATGGAGTTAATACCATGCTTTTGTATTTGCCTGGCTGGTTTTCAGCAGGTATTACATCTAATCTTTTATTTCTTTTTACCTTTGCCTAATTTTTTCTGCTATTTCCCTATGGTGGGTCTTCTTGCTGGTCTCATTAAACCCTTAGATCTGGTTAAAAATATGGTTGACCTGAAAATGATGGCTTTCTTTCATTTGTGTTGGGATTATCATGCCATGGGGCCTAATATGATGACATATATTTTGCATGGGATCCTCTTATCCATTCGCTCTTTCTGCTCTTTCTTCTACTTGTATATGGTTTTTGTATGTTTTAGGTAATAAGGCTCAAAAGATCTTCTTCAAATGGCTATATTTGTTGGCTATGATGGCTATGATTATTTCACTCCCTTTGGTTTGGTAGTAGCTCTTGTGATGTAACCCTTTTTGAAGTTTGGATGCTCATATTTTCATCTACCCCAACTTGTGTGACTGAGCTCAGCCTTCTATCACACTTCTTACTATCATTCTCAGATTATCTTTTCTTATCATTTTGTCTGATTATCTTAACTCTCTAACTTCTTTCTGCCTACATTTTGCGTGTGCTTCTCTTTCCTAGCAGGTTTGCTCCATAGTGTCATGCATTATCACATCATGCAGATCATTGGCCCTAATCTTCCATTGGCTTCTTATGTTAATCAATTTGTATCTTTTTCTTGCTTTATTTTTTTCTTTTGCTGTACTTAGATAGGATTTACTCCCTAGTCGATTGTAGCTCTTTGAGCAGTAGTTCTGGAGTTTATCCCCTTTAAGGACCTTGTAACTCTCTTTTGTGGCAAAAAGATTCCTCTATATGGGGTTTCTAAAAAAAAGAAATCCCTACACCCTAAACACTAAACCCTAAAACTTACAACCCTAAACCCTAAGATCTAAACCCCAAACCCTAAACCCTAAACCCTAAACCCTAAACTATAAACCCAAAACCCTAAACTCTAAAACCTAAAAACCTAAACCTAAACTAAGTAAAATCTAGAAATAAAATAAATAAAAAAACCTAAGCCTAAATAAAAAATAAAAAATAAATAAAAACCTAAACCTAAAAATAAAAATAAAAAAATAAATACTAAACTAAAATTAAATAAATAAAAACCTAAGCTAAACTAAAAAATAAAATAAACCTAAAACTAAAAAACCTAAATAAAAAAACCTAAACATAAAATAAATAAAAATAAACATAAAATAAATAAAATCCTAAATCTAAACAAGAAACCTAAAAATAAATCCTAAAAAAAAATAAAAAAATAAAACCTAATCGCTAAACTAAACAAAAAACTTAAACCTAAAATAAAAATAAAATAAAACTAAACCTAAACTAAAATAAATTAAACTAAAATAAATAAAACCTAAGCTTAAACCTAAAATAAACTAAACCTAAGCATAAACCTAAACTAAATAAAATAAAATATACTAAAAATAACCCTAAACCTAAACTAAAATATAAAACCTAATAAATAAATAAATAACCTAAACCAAAAAAATAAAATAAAAATAAAACTAAAATAAAAAATAAACATAAACCTAAACTAATAAAATAAGAAATAAACCTAAATAAAAATATAAATTAAACTAAATAAACCTAAACCTACAAGTTCACTTAATTTAAAAAAAAAACTCTTAAACCCTAAACCCTAAACCCTGAACACGAAATCCTAAACCCTAAACTTTAAACTAACCCTAAACCCTAAACCCTAAACTAACCATAAACCCTAAGCCCTAAACCCAAAATCATAAACCCTAAACTAAAACCTAAACCTAAAATAAAAAACCTAAAACTAAACCTAAAACTAAGTAAACTAAATACCTAAACATAAATAAACTAAAAGCAAAACCTGAACCTAAACCTAAATAAATAATCCAAAAATTAAACCTAAATAAAATTAAATAAACTAAATAAAATAAATAATACTAAAATAAATAAAATAAAACATAAACCTAAACCTAAACTAAACTAAAAAAACCTAAATAAACCTAAACCTAAAACCCAAATCTAAACCTAAACCTAAACCTAATCCTAAAAACTGAAACAACAACAACAATAACAACAACAACAAGCCTTTATCCTACTAAGTGGGGTCGACAACATGAATCCTTCATCTCCATTGTGTCCTATTATGTGTCAAATTCTCATTTAATTCAAGTGTACTTAGGTTATTTTTTATACATCATAACCAAGTCTTTTTAGGTCTACCTCTACCTTTCTTAACATAAGGCTAATCTAATGCATCTACTCTCCTATCGACGGTCGACGCTTTATGTGGCCAAACCATCTAAGGCTTACTCTCTAATCTTATCTAAAAAAACTAAAACTAAAAAAAACTAAACTCAAGAAACCTAAACTTCAAATAATCCTAAAACCTAAACTAAATAAATAAACCTAACCCTAAACTAAACCTTAAAATCCTAAAACCTAAACCTAAAATAAATAAATAAAAATAAACCTAAACCTAAACCTAAACCTAAACTAAAATAAATAAATAAAATAAACCTAAACCTAATAAAATAAAAAACCTAAACTAAAGGAAAATAAATAAACTTAAACCTAAACCTAAATAAACTAAATAGCCTAAAATAAAACCTAAACCTAAATATTAAAATAAATAAAATAAACCTAAAAAAAAAATAAAATAAAAATAAAAAATAAATAAACTAAAAAAAATAAAACCAATCTAAACCTACTAAGATAAACTAAAATAAATAAAAATAAAAAAACCTAAACCTAAACCTAAAAAACCTAAACTAAACTAAAATAAATAATAAAATCTAAACCTAAAAATAAATAAACTAAAAAATAAATAAAATAAACCTAAACTAAATAAAACCTAAACCTACCCTTAACCTAAACTAAATAAAATAAATAAACCTAAACTACCTAAAAACCTAAACCTAAACCTAGAACCTAAACCTAAACCTAAATAAAACTAAAAACCAAAACCTAGGCTAAACCAACCTAAATAAACCTAAAACCTAAACCTAAATAAACCTAAACCTAAAATAAATAAATAAAAATAAAACCTAAACTAAATAAAATAAAAATAAACCTAAAACCTAAAACCCTAAACCTAAACTAAAACATAAACCACAAAACCTAAACCTAAACCTAAACTAAGCTAAATAAACCTAAATAGATAAACCTAAATAATAAAAAAAATCTAAACTAAATAAACCTAAACCTAAACCAAAACTTAAACCTAAAACCTAAACCTAAAAATAAACTAAATAAATAAAAATAAACCTAAACCAAAAAATAAAACCTAAACATAAAATAAATAATAAACTAAAACCTAAACTAAATAAATAAAAATAAAATAAAAACTAAATAAAATAAATAAATTAAACCTAAACCAAAATAAAAGGCTAAAACCTAAACCTAAACCTAAAAATAAAATAAAGCTAAATAAACAAAAAATAAAACCTAAACCTAAAATAAAAATAAACCTAATCTAAAATAAAATAAATAAATAAACCTAAACTTAAATAAACTAAAACTATGCTTCCCTTGGTCTTTTCTCTCCTTTCTCATTTATTGCTAGTGGTTGGGTGGTCCTCCTTAGTTTTTTTTCCCTTGGTTGTTTGTTTTGCTGGGTGACTACCATTTCTATTTTTTGGTTTTTTTGATGATCTCTGGGAGGGTTATGGCTATGCTTGTTGCTGCTTTTTTTTTGCCTATTTTGGGGTCTATTTTGGGTTAGCCTTTTATTTTTGCTGGCCGCCCCCTTTCGATATTGGATCCTCTACTGTTATGGTTGGTTGTTGAGTGGCAACTGTTAGTCTCTTCAAGATTTGATTAGCTTTGGTCTTTTCAATAATTTTTGGTTATTTCTCATGGTTTGTGTTGGAGATTCTTGTTAAACCTAAAATAAAACCTAAAATAAATAAAAATAAAACCTAAACCTAAAATAAAAAAACTAAACCTAAACTAAAATAAATAAAACCTAAACTTAAACCTAAAATAAACTAAACCTAAACCAAAACCTAAACAAAATAAAATAAAATAAAATAAAATAAAAATAAACTTAAACCTAAACTAAAAAAATAAAAACTAAAAATAAAGCTAAAATAAAATCCTAAAATCTAAACCTAAAAAAAGTAAAATAAAAATCTAAACCTAAACCTAAAGATAGAAAATAAAACCTAAACCTAAAAAAAAAAATAAAAAAAAATAAACTAAAGAAAATAAACATAAAGTAAACATAAACCTAAAAAATAAACTAAAATAAAACCCAAACTAAAAATAATTTAAACTAAATAAAATAAAATAAACCTAAATAAAAATAAAATAAATTAAATAAACCTAAACCAAATTTCTTTAATTAAAAATATCTTAAACCCTAAATAATGAAAGTTAACCTAAACAAAACCCTTAACCACTGCCCTAAACCCTAAATTCTAAACCTACAACCTTAAACCCTAAAACCTATACCATAAAACCTAACCTAAACCTTAAATAAACCATAAGCCCTAAACTCTAAACCTAAACCTAAACCTAAGCCCCAATCTTAAACTGAGCCACTAAACCACAAAACTAAACCTTAACCTAAAACTTAAACTAAACTCAAACCCCAAAACCACAAAACCCTAAAGCCTAAATCGTAAACATTAAACAGATCTGACCCCTAAACCCTAAACCCTAAACCTTTAAAACAGGCAGTTAAACTAAAGCCAAAACATTAAAGCCCCAAACCCTGTATAAACCCAAAACCTAAAACCTAAACCCTACCAAACTAAAATTAACCCATAAACCCTAAACCTGCAACCATAAACCTAAACCTGGCCACAAACCCCAAACCCCAAAATCCCCAACAGACCCACAAAACCTAAACCCTAACCCCAAAACATACAACCCTGACCTAAACCCTAAACCCCCAAACCCCAGAGGAAACCTACGATAAACCCTAAACACTAAACCTTAAATCCTAAAAATCTAAAAACCTAAACCTAAACTAAATAAAACCTAATAATAAAATAAATATAAAAGCCTAAACCTATATAAAATAAAAACTTATACTTAAAAAAAATAAAAACCTAAACTAAAACCAAAACTTAAACTTAAACCTAAACCTAAATCTAAACTAAATAAAATATAAACTAAAATAAATAAACCTAAAAAAACCAAAGAAGGAAACTTGAAATAAACATAAAACCTAAACCTAAACCTAAAATAAAAAAAAATAAAAAACCTAAAATAAATAAAACTAAAATAAATAAACTAAAATAAATAAAAATAAAAATAAACCTAAATAAAAAATAAAATATAATAAACTAGATAAATAAAAATAACTTATATACAAACTTATTGGTTTGCTTTTTTTTTTAAAACCAGAAACCCTAAATCCTAACCCCTAAACCCCCTAAGAACCTATAACCCTAAACCGTAATCCTAAACACCAATCCCTAAAAGCATAAACCTTAAAACACTAAGCTATAAACCCTAAAGCCTACATCCTAAACCCTAAACCCTTAACCCTAAACAATAACCCCAAACCCTAAACCATAAACCCTAAATCCCAAATCTGAAACCTAAACCTAAAGTAACTAAATAAATTTAAAAATAAACCTAAACCCTAAAACCTGATAAA
Source organism: Cymbidium sinense (assembly GCA_021442155.1). Taxonomy (NCBI): domain Eukaryota; kingdom Viridiplantae; phylum Streptophyta; class Magnoliopsida; order Asparagales; family Orchidaceae; genus Cymbidium; species Cymbidium sinense. The sequence continues at coordinate 99,853,858 of CM038214.1, read as the reverse complement.
CCTAAACATAAAACTAAACCCAAGAATGGAACCTTGACCCTTGGCTAAAATCAAAAAAATGGGATATGGTTTATTCTCTGAAGATTAAAAGGCCAAAACCAAAACCTTGTAACCACGGACCCTGGACCTAAAGCTACCCTACATTAAACCCTAAACCCTACCCTAAACCACTAAACCCTGGGTTAACCCTAACTCTGGGCCCTGAGCCCTAAATCCATGTGCCTGTCTGGCCCTAAACCTGAGCCTGAGCCCTGGGCCCTAAACCCTCTATCTTAAACCTGACCCTGATCCTGAGCCCTAAAGGCCTCGGCCACAATCCTGAAACCACTCCAGGCCTTAAACTTTAAATCCAAACCATAAACCCTACCAATCATAATTGGCTCTAAACCATTGAACTGAGCCCTCCTCAACCTACCACAACCTAAAACTTAAACACTAAATAAATATAACCTTAACCAACCCTCAAACCCTAAACCCAAAACTAATCCATAAACCCTAATCCTAAACCCTAAAAGTAACCTTAAAACCCTAAACCCTAGCTCCTAATCCCAAACCACGAACATACTTAAACCTAATGTAACTAATTAAATTTAAAAAATAAACCTAAACCCTAGAGCCTAATAAACCTAAACTCTAAAAAAAGGCATAACCTTGATGGCAGGAACATCACCGTCAACCAAGTTCAGTCTAGATCTAGCAGTGGAGGTTAAGGCGGAGGCGGCGGTTATCATAGTGTTGGTGGGGGATCTAGAGGTGCTGGTGGATATGGAGGTGGTGGGCAGGCGTGGCATTCTGGGGGGAGGTTATAGCCGTGGTGGTGGTGAAGGGATATGATGGTGGATCTGACTACTCGAGAGGCCAAAGTAGTTCTGATGGGAACTAGAGAAACTAAAGAACGGTTGATCAAATCTACTGCTTATGGAACTGTGTCTACAATTTTTCATTTTTCTCTATGTCGGCTCATTTTTGTTCTATGTCATCGCTTGTGCCTTAGAAAACTTGGTGTGTTACTTGGTTGATGAATTTGGAAAGAAGAAATGTTGAATATGAATTTGTTTTATGCTAAAAAAAGAAACCAAAAACCCTAAATCCACAAATAAAACCTGAACGTAGACCTAATACCTAAACCTTAAATCCTAAATCTTAAACCCGTAAAACCCTAAACCCTAAACCCTAAACCCTAAACCATAAACCCTAAACACCAAACCCTAAACCCCAAACCTTAAACCATAAACCCTAACCCCTCAACCCTTAACTAACCTTAAATCCAAAACCCCCTAAAAAGATAAAAACCTAAACCTAAACTAAATAAAACCTAAAAATAAAATAAATAATAAAACATAAACCAAAATAAAAATAAAAAAATAAAATAAAATAAAAACTTAAACTTAAACCTAAACTTAAACCTAAAGGGAAAATATAATAAAAATAAAACTAAAATAAAATAAAATAAATAAAATCTAAACTAAACTAAAAAAAATAATTAAAATAAAACTAAACCTAAAATAAAAATACAATAAACCTAAAATCCTAAAATAAAATAAAATAAAACTAAATAAAACCTAAACCTAAAAAAAAAAGTAAACCTAAAAATAAATAAAAATTAAAACCTAAACCCTAGAAACATAAAAAACCTAAACTTAAAATAAGAATAAAATAAACCTAAACCTAAACTATTAAAGGCCACATTAAAGTCATAACTTCTATCACTCTTATTTGGTTCATATGGATGGAAATAAATGATGCAAAACATCATGGGATTCTTATGAACCATATGGGGATAATTGTTAGAATTAAAAATAAAATTTATGACCTGTTTCATGTCAATTTAATTAACTACAATCAATTCAAAGGTTGTAAATTTGTTGCCAATAAACTGGGTTTTAACTATCCACTATCCTAAATATGACAAGATTGTTTATTAAAACCTCATGCTAAACTATTAAAATTAACATAAATCAAAATGCCCTATGGTGGCATTTTAAACCTTAATGAAAAGTCCTATGTGCTAAACCTAAATTTTCTTAAAGCTAAAAGCTAGATTTACCTTTAAAAAGTTGGCTCAATATTTGGATTGAGGTGGATGCCATGTTGCTGATTGAAAAGAAAAACCTTTAACCCTAAACCCTAAACCCTAAACCCTAAACCCTAAACCCTAAACTCTAAACCCTAAAACTAACCCTAAACCCTAAACCATAAACCTACAACCTCAAACCCTAAACCCTAAACCCTATGCCCTAAACTAAACCTAAACCCTAAACCCTAAACCCTAAACTAAAGCCTAAACCTAAAATAAAAACCTAAACTTAAACCTAAAACTAGATAATTTAAAAACATATACCTAAATAAACTAAAATCAACACATAAACCTAAACTTAAATAAACTGAAATAAATAAACTAAAAAATAAACCTAAATAAAATTGAAGAAACCTAACTAAATTAAATAAATACACCTTAACCTAAACTTAAGCTAAATAAACCTAAACCTAAACCCAAACCTAAAAACCTAATCCTAAAACCTAAACAAAAACCTAAACTAAAATAAATTAACTAAATAAACCTAAACCTAATAAAAATAAAACTAAAAAATAAACTAAACTAAAACCTAAACCTAATAAATTAAATTAAACTTAAACCTAAACCAAAACCTAAACTTAAGCCTAAACTAAAATAAATAAAATAAACCTAAATAATAAAAAATAAAAAATAAAACTAAAATAAACTAAAAAAAATACCTAAACTGAAACCTAAACCTAAACCTTAAAACCTAGACCTAAACCTAAACCTAAACTTAAATAAACTAAAATAAATGAAACTGAAACCTAAACCTAAATAAATAAAACTAAAAACTAAACCTAAACCTAAACCTAAACCTAAACCTAAAAGTAAACCTAAAAAATAAAATCTAAATCTAAACTAAATAATCTAAAAAATAAATAAAATAAACCTATACTAAATAAGACAAACTTAAACCCTAAACCTAAACTAAAAAAAAGTTAATAAACCTAAATAAAACCTAAAAACCTAACCCTAGAAAACCTAAACCTAAACCTAAATGAAACCCTAAAGCAAAACCTAAACCTATGATAAACCTAAACGAAACCCTAAAGCAAAACCTAAACCTATGATAAACCTAAACGAAAATAAACCTAAAACCTAACCTAAAATAAATAAAAATAAATAAAACCCAAACTAAATAAAATAAAAATAAACCTAAAACCTAAAACCAAAAACCTAAAATAAATCTTAGACCTAAAAAAACCTAAACCTAAACTAAACTAAACTAAATAAAAAATAAATAAAACCTAAATAAAAAATCTAAACTAAATAAACCTAAACTTAAACTTAAACATAAAACTTAAACCTAAAATAAACTAAATAAATAAAAATAAACTATACCAAAAAATAAAACTAAATGTAAAATAAAAAATAAAGTAAAACCTAAACCTAAACCTAAATAAATAAAAAAGAAAAACCTAAACCTAAACTAAATAAATTAAACCTAAACCTAAAATAAAAAAGCTAAAACCTAAACCTAAACCTAAATAAAAATAAAGCTAAATAAACTAAAATATAAAACCTAAACCTAAACCAAAAATAAAAATAAACCTAAACTAAAATAAATAAATAAACTTAAACATAAATAAACTAAAACTAAATAAACCTAAACCTAAACCTAAACCTAAACTAAAAATAAAACCTAAACCTAAATAAACTAAATAGTGTAAATAAAGTAAATAAATAAACTAAATAAAATATTTTTCCTCAGATTGGTGGATTGGTGGTAGCTCCTTGGTTTTTATTGATTTTCTATTTTCTCCTTCATGGTGACTGCTTGATCTATGGGGGTTGGAGGGGACTTTACTTTCCTCTGGCCTGTTTTCTCTCCTTCCTCATTTATTGGTAGTGGTTAGATGGCCTTCCTTGGTTCTTTTCCCTTGTTGTTGTTATGACTACCATTTCTATTTGGTTTGATGATCTCTAGAGGGTTGTATTATGCTAAATTTTTTCCCACCTATTTTGGGCTCTATTTTGGGTTAGCCTTTTGTTTTGGCCTTACTTTGATATTGGATCCTCTCGTTATGGTTAGTTGTTGAGTGGTAGTTGTTGGTCTTTTCAGAATTTGATTAGCTTTGGTCTTTTCAATAGTTTTTGGTTATTTCTCATAGTTTGTGTTGGGGATTCCTATTAGTTGGCTATTTTCTCTTTTGATTGGCATGATGACAACTGCTTGGTATTTTTTTCCTTCCTAACCTGGTTATGGCTGATTTTATTGGTGCCTTTTTATCGCTGCATGCTGGATTGATGGCATCTTTTTCTCTACCTGGATCGGTATAGTGACTACTAATGGCTGGTTGTGGCTCTCCATTTCTTAGAGCTTTGATGTCTATTTGAATGATGGTTGTTGTTATTTTTTATTTTGTTTTAGTCTCTTTCTAGGCTATTGTATTAGATGTTGCTATGCTTCTGAATTGGCTTGTTCTTTTGAATTCTTCCTTGTTGGTGTTGGCTCTATCATTGACCTAATTGTATCTTCCTATTTGTGATTCTATGGTTTTTGTTGGTTGTTTGGTTGTTGGCCGGCTATTGGCTACCTATTTCTTTGTTTTAATGCAGTAAGCCTTTGCTTTCTATGTTAAAATGTTGGCAATGATCCGATGTTACCTATATCTTCAATTTTGGTTGGTAGCATTGCATATAAATAAACCCTTCTTATGAAGTTTGGATGCTCATATGCATTATTGCCTCTTAAGAAGATCTTAATTGAGCATGACCCTTCTTTCTCTCTCTAATAGATTTCTTTATCCTTATTCTTGTTAGCTATGACTATTCTTTTGTAGTGTTTTGATTTCTTTTATAGGTTGGAAATTTTCGATGGAATGATTGTTACTCACTCAACTAAGATTGATGTGGATCTTGCTATCTTTTCTCCCAAAAGGATCATGAGCTACACTAGTCTTTTGATTATTTTTTACTTATATTGTACTAGTCTTAATCCTTTTCCTCTTTTGCTTTCTCATTGCTTTTCTCTTTATTTTTTCATTGTTCATAGATGATTTTAGCACTTATAGTCCTGAGTAATAGATATTTGAGCTACCTTCTTAAGGACATTGTATCCTTTATTGTAATAAAATTAACCATTCCTTCAAAACTCTAAACCCTAAACCTTAAACCTAATAACTAAACACCTAAAACCTAAACCTAAAATTAAACCTTAAACTCTAAACTAACCTTAAACACTAAACCTAAACCTAAAAAACCTAAATAAAGCCTAAACCTAATGCTAAAATCCTAACCCTAAACTATAAAAATCTCCAAACTAAGTTTAAATATTAAACCTAAACTTAAACCCTAAACCCAAACCCTAAACCTAAACTAAACCACCCTAAACCTAAACCTAAATCCTAAACTACAACCTAAATCTAAACCCTAAACCCTAAACCCTAAACCCTAAACTAAAACCCAAAACCCAAAACTAACCAACCTAATAAAACCTAAAACCTAAAACCTAACCTAAACTAAATAAAACCTAAAAAATAAAATAAATAAAACCAACCTAATTAAAAAAAATAACAAAAATAAAACCTAATCTAAAAATAAATAAAACTAAAGTAAAACAAAAATAAATTTAATCCTAAACTAAACTATCTAAATAAAATAAACCTAAAATAAACCTAAACATAAAATAAAAAATAAAATCAACCTAAAATAAAATAAATAAAAAACTAAAGAAACCTAAACCAAAAATCAAAACCTAAAATAAAATCAAAAATAAATATAAAATATAACCAAAACCCAAAAAACTAAAGAAAACCTAAACCTAAAATAAAATAAAATAAATCTAAACCTAAACTAAAATAAAACTAAACTAAAATAAATAAAACATAAACCTAAACCAAAACCTTTACTAAATAAAATGAAATAAACTAAAAATTAACCTAAACCTAAACTAAAAAATAAAACCTAAAAATAAACCTAAAATAAAAACTTAAAACCTAAACTAAAAAAGTAAAATAAAAAACATAAACCTAAATCTAAAAATAAAAAATAAAACCTAAACCTAAAAAATAAAATAAAAATAAAACTAAACTAAAAAATGAACTTAAACCTAAACCTAAACCTTAAAAATAAACTAAAAAACTAAACTAAATAAAATTAAAAATAAACCTAATAAAAAATTTTAAAATAAACTAAATAAACTTAAACCGACCATCTCCTTTAATTTAAAAAAAATTGTAAACCCTAAACCTTAAACCCTAAAACTTACCTAAACCCTAAACTGCATAAAACCCTAAACTTATATAAAAATCCTAACCCTAAAACATAAACACTAAACCCTAAGCCCTGAGCTAACCCTAAACCCTAAACCGTAATCCCTAATCCATATACCCTAAACCCCAAACCCTAAGTATAACCCTAAACCCTAAAAACCAAAACTGTAAACACTAAACTAACCTAAAACCCTAAACACTAAATCCTAAAATCCTAAACTCTAAAGAAACTATAACCTAAACCTAATCTAACTTAAACCCCAAACCTAAACCCTAAAAAATAAAATTAAAAACCTAAAACCTAAACCCTAAATATAAACCTAAACTAAAGAAATACTAAACCTAAAAACTAAACATAAAACCTAAAATAAACTAAACCCCAAACTAAACCTAAAACCTAAACCTAAACTAAAATAACTAAACCTAAATATAACTAAACTAAACTAAAACATAAACCTAAACCTAAATAAACCTATAAACTAAACCTAAACCTAAACTAACTTAAAACCATACCCTAAACCTAAACCTAAACCTAAAATAAACCTACCCTAAACCCTAAACCTAAACCTAAATAAAACCTAAACCATAAACCTAAACCTAAACCTAAACCTAAAACCTAAAACCTAAACCTAAACTAAATAAAGCTAAAAATAAAATAAATAAACAAACCTAAACCTAAACCCTAAAAACCTAAAAACTTAAACCTAAACTAAATAAAGTTAAAAATAAAATAAATAAACAAACCTAAACTTAAACCAGTAAATAAAATCCTAAACTAAACTAAAATAAATAAAAAACCTAAACCTAAAAATAAAATAAAATAAAAAATAAAATATCTAAAATAAAATAAATAAAAGCCTAAACAAAACAAAAAAAATAAAATGAACCTAAGAATAAAAAACCTAAATAAAATAAAAACTAAATGTAAAATAAACATAAATAATATAAAATAAAAACTAAAGAAAAACCTAAATTGAAAAAATAAACCAAAAAATAAATAAAAAATAAAACCTAAACCCTAAACTAAAAAAAACTAAAATAAAATGAAATAAACAAAATAAAATAAACTTAAACTTAAAATAAAATAATAAACTAAAATAAATAAAACCGAGACTTAAACCTAAAACTAAACTAAATAAAATAAACTAAACTAAAAATAAACCTAAATCTAAATAAAAAAATAAAACATAAAAGTAAAATTAAAATACAAACCTAAAATTTGAACATAAAGAAATAAAATAAAAACCTAAACCTAAACCTAAAAATAAAAAAATAAAACCTAAAATAAAAAATTAAAATTAAAATAAATCTCAACTAAAAAATAAACTGAAACTTAAACCTAAACCTAAAAAATAAACTAAAATAAAAACCTAAAATAAATAAACTAAACTAAATTAAAATAAAAAATAAACCAAAATAAAAATAAGAAATAAAGTAAACTAAAATAAATAAAAATATGCTAAATATACTAAATAAATGTAAGCATACCTGTTTACTTAAATTTATGACCACAATAACAACAACAACAACAAGCCTTTATCCCACTAATGAGTCACTACATGAATCTTCGCTCCATTGTGTCATTTTGTCAAATTCTCATTTAATTCAAACATACTAGGTCATTTTTATACATCGTAATCAAGTCTTTTAGGTCTACCTCTACCTTTCTTAACATAAGGCAAATCTAATGCATCTACTCTCTAATCAGTCATCGATGGAGCTTTATAATAAAACCATCTAAGGTGACTCTCTCTATTCTTATCTGCCACTGGAGCTACTCCAACTTTTCCTGAACATACACATTCACATTTTATCTCTAAGAGTAAAGCCACTCATCTACCTAAGCATCCTCATCTCTGTAACACTTAACTTGGTCTTATGCTTCTCTATTTGAATGATGGTTGTTGTTATTTTTTATTTTGTTTTAGTCTCTTTCTAGGCTATTGTATTAGATGTTGCTATGCTTCTGAATTGGCTTGTCCTTTTGAATTCTTCCTTGTTGGTGTTGGCTCTATCATTCACCTAATTGTATCTTTTGGGTGGCTGGCTATTTGTGATTAGTTTGCTATGGTTTTGTTGGTTGTTTGGTTGTTGGCCGGCTACTGGCTACCTATTTCTTTATTTTCTAATGCAGGTTCTGGAAGCCTTTGGCCAGCTTGCTTTCGATGTTGGCTTGTATAAGGAATGTTGGCAATGATGGCCCTGATGTTACCCATATCTTCAATTTTGGTTGGTAGCATTGCATATGAATATAGCCCTTCTTATGAAGTTTGGATGCTCATATGCATTATTGCCTCTTAAGAAGATCTTAATTGAGCATGACCCTTCTCTTTCTCAGCTCTCTCTAATAGATTTCTTTATTCTTATTCTTGTTAGCTATGACTATTGCTTTTGTAGTGTTTTGCAGATTTCTTTTATAGGTTGGAAATTTTCAGATGGAATGATCATTACTCACTCAACTCAAGAGCTGTTGATGTGGATCTTGCTATCTTTCCTCCCAAAAGGGATCATGAGCTACTGCTGACTAGTCTTTTGATTATTTTTTTACTTATATTGTACTAGTCTTAATCTGACTTTTCCTCTTTTGCTTTTCTCGCTGTTGCTTTTTCTCTTTATTTTTTCATTGTTCATAGATGAGGGTTTAGCACTTTAGGCTCCTAGTGGCTCTGAGAGTAATAGATATTTGAGCTTTACCCTTCTTAAGGACATTGTATCCTTTTTTTTATTGTAATAAAATTCTAACCATTCCTTCAAAAACTCTAAACCCTAAACCTTAAACTCTAAACCTAACCCTAAACCCGACACCCTAAACCCTAAAACCTTAAACTTTAAACCCTAAACTAACCTTAAACACTAAACCCTAAACCCAAAAAAACCTAAACCTAAACTAAACCTAATGCCTAAACCTAACCTAACCTAAACTACAAAATTCCAAACTCAAACATTAAACTAAACCTAAACCCTAAACTAAAACCCTAAACCCTAAACCCTAAACAACTCCTAAACCCTAAACCCTAAATCCTAAACTCAACCTAAATAAACCTAAACCCAAACCCTAAACCTAAAACCTAAAACCCAAAACCCAAAAAACCCAATAAACCCTAAAAATTAAAACCTAAAACCCAACCTAAACTAAATAAAACCTAAAAATAAAATAAATAAAAAAACCTTAACCTAATTAAAAAAATAATAAAAAATAAAAACCTAATCTAAAAAAATAAAATATAAAAACTAAAGTAAAACAAAATAAATTTAATCCTAAACTAAACTAACTAAATAAAATAAACCTAAAAATAAAACCTAAACATAAAATAAAAATAAAATCAACCTAAAATAAAATAAAATAAGAACTAAAGAAAAACCTAAACCAAAATCATAAACCTAAAAGTAAAATCAAAAAATAAATATAAAATATAACCTAAACCCAAAACTAAAGAAAAAAACCTAAACCTAAAATAAAATAAAATAAATCTAAACCTAAACTAAAATAAAATAAACTAAAATAAATAAAACATAAACCTAAACCAAAACCTTTACTAAATAAAATGAAATAAACTAAAATTAACCTAAACCTAAACTAAAAAATAAACCTAAAAAAATAAACCTAAAATAAAACTTAAACCTAAACTTAAAAGTAAAATAAAACATAAACCTAAATCTAAAATAAAAAAATAAAACCTAAAAATAAAATAAAATAAAACTAAACTAAAAAATGAATAACCTAAACCTAAACCTAAAAAATAAACTAAAAAAAGCTAAACTAAATAAAATTAAAAAATAAACCTTAATAAAAATTTAAAATAAACTAAATAAACTAAATAAACTAAATAAACCTAAACCGACCATCTCCTTTAATTTAAAAAAAACTGAAACCCTAAACCTTAAACCCAAAACTACCCTAAACCCTAAACAACCTAAACCCTAAACTCTATAAAATCCCTAAATCATAAACACTAAACCCTAAGCCCTAAACCTAAACCCTAAACCTAATCCCTATATACCCTAAACTCTAAACCTAAACCCTAAACTAAACCCAAAACCTAAACTAAACCAAATAAACACTAAACTAACCTAAAACCTAAACACTAAATTTATAATCCTAAACTCTAAAGCTAAACTATAAACTAAATCACCTAACTTAAACCTAAAAACCAAACTTAAAGAAACATTAAATCCAAACCTAAAACCCAAAACCAAATATAAACTAAACTAAAGAAACACTAAACCCAAAATACTAAAACATAAACCCTAAATATAAACCCTAAACCTAAAGCTCTAAACTAAACCCTAAACCCAAAATAAACTCTAAATATACTATAAACTAAACCTAACCCTAAACTAAAACCCTAAACATGAAACTTAAACCCTAAACCAAACACTAAACCCTATAACCTAAACCCTAAACCAAAACCTAAACTATAAACCTAAAACCCTAAACCCTAAAACATAAACCCTACCTAAACCCTAAACCCTAACCCTAAACCCTAAACCCTAAAACCATAAACCCTAAACCCTAAACCTTAAACCCTAAAATCTAAAACCTAAACTAAACTAAATAAACTAAAATAAAATAAATAAACAACCTAAACCTAAACCTAAAATAAAAAAACTTAAACCTAAACTAAATAAAGTTAAAAATAAAATAATTAAACAAACCTAAACCTAAACCAAAATAAAATAAAATCCTAAACTAAACTAAAATAAATAAAAAACCTAAACCTAAAAATAAAATAAAATAAAAAATAAAATATCTAAAATAAAATAAATAAAAGCCTAAACAAAACAAAAAAAATAAAATGAACCTAAGAATAAAATGAACCTAAATAAAATAAAAACTAAATGTAAAATAAACATAAATAATATAAAATAAAAACTAAAGAAAAACCTAAACCCTAAACTAAAAAAAGAACTAAGCCTAAAATAAAAATGAAATAAACAAAATAAAATAAACTTAAACTTAAAATAAAATAAACAAAACTAAAATAAATAAAACCTAAACTTAAACCTAAAACTAAACTAAATAAAATAAAATAAACTAAAAATAAACCTAAATCTAAATAAAAAAATAAAACATAAAAGTAAAATTAAAATACAAACCTAAAATTTGAACATAAAGAAATAAAATAAAAACCTAAACCTAAACCTAAAAATAAAAATAAAACCTAAAAATAAAAATTAAAATTAAAATAAATGTCAACTAAAAGGTAAACTGAAACTTAAACCTAAACCTAAAAAATAAACTAAAATAAAAACCTAAAATAAATAAACTAAACTAAATTAAAATAAAAATAAACCAAAATAAAATAAGAAATAAAGTAAACTAAAATAAAAAATATGCTAAATATACTAAATAAATGTAAGCATACCTGTTTACTTAAATTTATGACCACAACAACAACAACAACAACAACAACAAGCCTTTATCCCACCAAATGGAGTCGGCTACATGAATCCTTCGTCTCCATTGTGTCATATTTTGTGTCAAATTCTCATTTAATTCAAACATACTTAGGTCATTTTTTATACATTGTAATCAAGTCCTTTTAGGTCTACCTCTACCTTTCTTAACATAAGGCAAATCTAATGCATCTACTCTCTTAATCAGGTCATCAGATGGCCGACGCTTTATGTGGCCAAACCATCTAAGGTGACTCTCTCTATTCTTATCTGCCACTGGAGCTACTTCAACTTTTCCTGAACATACACATTCACATTTTATCTCTAAGAGTAAAGCCACTCATCAACCTAAGCATCCTCATCTCTAAATCTTAACTTGTTATGCTTCTTTTGGCCAACATTCTACACCATAAGTCATTGCAAGTCTTACCACCATCTTATAAAATTTTCCCTTAAGTTTAAGTGGAACTTTTCTATCACACAATAGGCCAGATGCATTCCTCCACTTCAACCATCCAACTTGAATTCTACTAATAACATCTCCATCTATTTCACCATCATTTTGGACAATATAATCAAAATATCTGAATCGGACACTCATATTAATGACTTGTTCAGCTAATGTCACAACACTACCACTAGAGCTTCTACAGCTATAATTACACTCCATATATTCAATTTTAGATCTACTTAAATGAAAACCTTTAGACTCTAATCTTGACCTCCATAATTCAAGTTTCTCTTAGACTCCCTCTCTAGTCTTATCAACAAGAAGAATGGTATCAGTAAAAAGCATACACCAAGGTGCATCTTCCTGTAAATGCCTAGTAAGAACATCCATAACTAAAGCAAAAAAGATAAGGGCTTAAAGTTGATCCTTGATGTAATCCAACTGAAATAGGAAAATATTTTGTCAATCCTCCTTGTGTTTTGACACAAGAAATAGATCTAGTATACATATCCTTAATTACTTGAATATAACCAATATTAACTCATTTCTATTCTAGAACTCTCCAAAGAACATCTCTTGAAACTTTATCATAATCTTTCTCTTAATCAATAAATATCATATGTAGATCCTCCTTACTTTCTCTATACTTCACCATCAAACCTCTTAACAAATGTATAGCATCCATAGTAGATCTACCTAGCATTAAACCAAACTGATTGTGAGAAACTTTTGTATCACATCGTAACCTAAGCTCAATTACTCTCTCCCATAATTTTAATGTATGACACATTAACTTAATTCCTCTATAATTTGCACACTCTTGTACATCACCTTTATTCTTAAATATAGGAACCAACAAACTCTTTTTGCACTCATCTTGCATCTTTTTAGTCTTTAAAATAACATTAAAAAGATTTGTAAGATAAGAAATTCCTCAATTTCCTAAACATTTCCACACTTCTATTAGAATATCATCAGGTCCTACATCTTTTCCATATTTCATTTTCTTTAAAGTTTCTCTAACTTCAGACTTATAAATATGATGATAAAATTAAAATTCTCTATTTTTTAGGGTATTAAAGTTGCTAAAATCAATTGTACTTTCAGATCCTTCATTGAAAAGTTTATCAAAATACCTCATCCACCTATTTTCATTATATTTTTCTAAGAAAATCACTTTATTATTTTCATCCTTAATACACCTCACATGAACTAGGTCTTTACTTCTCCTATCTCTTTATCTTATACATACATCTTTCACCTTCTTTGGTATCTAATCTATTGTATAAATCAGTAAAGCTAAATTTTTTGCATCATATATTGCTTTCTTAGAATCTCTACATACCACTTTATATCTTTCCCAATTCTCTAAGTTTTTACATCTAAACTAAGTTTTATAACAATGCTTCTTATTTCTTATCTTTTCTTTCGACTCCACTCCACCAACTATTTTATTAGAAATAATTTTTTCCTTTTGATTCTCCACATTTTAGCAACTTGCTTAGTTTTTCTTGCTACATTTTCCACATAACATTAGCTTCCTTATGAACATCCCAAATATTAAGCTCTTATAATTTTAAAATAGTTTTATTTGTGTTCTTTAAGTGTCCCCATCTAATCCTAGGATAATAATTTGATTTATTTTTCTTTTTACAATCTTTCATCTTAAAATCCAAAACTAACAATCGATGTTGGATACTTAAACTTTCGCTTGGAACGACCATACAATCTTTACAATATAAACGATCTTTTTTTCTTATCAAAAAATAATCAATCTGTGTTTTACTAAGTCCATTTTTATAAGTAATAATATGTTCTTCTCTTTTCTTAAATAAAGTATTAGCAACTACAAAATCGTAAGATAATGCAAAATCTAATATAGTCCTACCTTGTTCATTAGTCACTCCAAATCCATAACCACCATGAATACATTTAAAATCTTCTACGACTCTACCAACATGTCCATTTAAATCTCCTCCAATAAATACTTTTTTCTTCATGAGGTATCATTTGTATTAATCCCTCTAATTCAATCCAAAAATTTTCTTTTGAGCTTACATCCAAACTTACTTGAGGAGCATAAACACTTATAACATTGATAATCTTAGTATCAATAATAATCTTTTAAAGCTATAATTCTATCTCCACATCTATTAATATTTATAACATTATCTTTCAAACTTTTATCTATAATCACACCTACACCATTTCTAGTTTGACTTCTACATGAATACCAAAGTTTAAAACCTAAACTATCAATCTCCTTGGCCTTCTCCCAATCCATTTAGTTTCTTGAACACATAAAATATTTATCTTTCTATGAACCATAATATCTAATTCCATTAATTTACTGCTTTTCCATGTGAAGTGGGAAAAATCTCGTATATTCAAGACTCATCATGCCTTAGGAGTCCTTATTAGGTGATTAGGTCCATCATAGGGTAGTGATTTCTATCTATCGAAATAGTGCACTATTCTTTGATGTCCTACCCAATCACCTCAAAAAGGATATCCTTAGAACTGAGTGTTCTGCCCTCACATATACATATACAAATGAAACTGAAAATAAACACCACAAAACCCTAAACCCTAAACCTTAAACCCTAAACCCCAAAACATACAACCCTAAACCCCAAACCTTAAACACTAAACCATAAACCTTAAAAACCCTAAACTCCAACTTCTAAACAGTAAACCTTTAACCTTAAACCTTAAACCATAAACCCTAAACCTATAACCCTAAACACTAAACTAAAACCTAAACCTAAAACTATAAACCTAAACTCCTAAACCTAAAATAAAACCTAATAAACTAACTAACTAAACTCAAACTAAACCTAAACCTAAACCTAAACAAATAAAACTAAACACTAAAACCCTAAACCATAAACACTAAACCTAAATCCTAATTTAAACCCTAAACCCTAAAACCTAACAAAAACCCTAAACCCTAAACCTAAACCCTAAACCCCAAACCCTAAACACTAAACCCTAATAATAGGTATTTTCTATTCTAACTTGGTGAATTTTGAAAACTTCATCCTTATTGATTCCTTGATGGGGTAAAGGTTTTACTTACCTTCAAAATGCTACTGTTGTTTTCACATTGAGAATGTGAATCATGTATTTGTTAACGGAGCCATTGCTTCCAAACTTTGGGTTTGGAATGATGATCTTTTTAATATTGTCAAATTTAGTTGCTCCTTAACTCTATATCAACTCCTTGAAGTTTATTTTGAAAACACTATTAAAGGCCACATTAAAGTGATAACTACTATCACTCTTATCTGGTTCATATGGATGGACATAAATATGCAAAACATCGTCGGATTCCTATGAACCATAAGAGGATAATTGCTAGAATTAAAGATAAAATCTGTGCTTTATTTAATGCCAATTTAATTAACACAATCAATTTAAAGGCTATAAATTTGTGGCCAATAAACTAGGTTTCAACTTGCCGGACCATCCCAACTATAAAGATGATAAGCTTGTTTATTGGAAAAAACCTCATGATAATATTATTAAAATTAATACTAATGGCTCTGTTTCTCAAAATGTTTCTGACTATGGTGCCATTTTCAGAAACCTTAATGGTAAAGTTTTATGTGCCTTTGCTTATCCTCTTAATACATGTTCTATTCTATGGCTAATGGAATAACAAAGCTATTGAGATTTTCCTACAAAAAGGTTGGCTCAATATTTGATTGAGTGGATGCCTAATGATCTGACTTCCACTAAAGTGGGATAAATTATACTACCTCTTAAAGCATACTAGAGCTCATATCTAAACTCTATTTTAAAATCACTCATGTTTGGCATGAAGGTAATGAGTGCTAATTACCTTGCTAATAGATTAGATGGAATAAAACTCTTTGATCCTTGCACTTCCTAAACATTTGCATGGATTGGTTAATTTGGACAATCCGACTTCCTTTTCTCAGAAACTAATTTCATCAAATGTTTTTTGATTACAACTTGTATTACATTGTTTTATCTATATGGCCATCTTTTGTTTATCGTTGTTGCTCTCTTCATTTTCTGCATTTCATAATCTTTTCTAGTTCTATTGATATCAAAGCATCCCTTTTCTATTAATTATAATCTTTCCTATCAGACTGTTTGTGCATCTGCTTCCCTAATCTGGATGGAGATGTCTTATTTTCTACCGCAGATAACGCTTTCCATTAATACTATTTTTTGGGACTTACTATATTTTACTTTTCTTTTCATAATTGAGACTGCTTTCGCCTCTTTTTAAACCGATTCTTTACTACCTATATTGAGGCTCACATCTTTATTTCTGCATTGTTGGTTTACTATGATTTGCATAGCTTCAAAACCCCTACTTTATTTGTACTTTCCTTTAAATAGGGTTGTGGCTCCCTTTGCTAACCAACCCCCCTTCTTCAACCTATAAGGAAAGAATGTTTAATTTAACTATTATTACTACTATGTCTTTGCATGATTGGATTTGCTTCTTTCCTTCCTTTCATCTTGATTTTATTAATGATTTTGGATTAGATGCTGGTATGCTTTTCCTTGTCTTGAAGGATCTATATGATGGTTTTCTTCTAATCCACATTTTGGGTCTATGTAATACTATAACTACACCTCTGCTATGCAATATTTTGTTTGTTGTCTTAGTTATCTTGGTTGTTGGATGAATGGATTATCGAGTTTAATGCCCAAAAAGCTAAATTGTTTCCTGATATTTTTGTTTTGGGTGCCTTATCACCTACTGCATAAATGGGTCTATCTACCTTTTCATTCCTCTCTTGGATCATGTAGACTTGTGTATTTATTGTTGTGATCATGCTTTTATCATGGTGATTGTTAACATCTGTTTGGGTGACCAGGATTGGGGTTTTGCTTATAAACTGATTGGTTTTTTGGTCATCTGTTTGGGTGTCCACCAGGCTAATTATTGCTTATGGAATTATTGTTTTCTAATGCATTACCCAGTATCATCTCTATGGTTATCCTATATTGGAGTGTCTTGCCTTGTTTTCCCAAAAATTGTATTTGTAGTCATGTTTCTGTTGCTTTTTTTGTCGCTTTAAGTTTATGTCTCATTAACTGTTGACCCTTAAGAGTAAGAATGTTTTATTGCTTGCCATCACCATTGCTTCCTTGAATAAATGGGTTTGTACTCTCCCTCTGTCATTTCTTGTGTTGTTGTAGGTCCTTTTCCTAGAATTGGATTGTACTAATTTTTTTTCGATTTTCATTTTGGTTCTTTGTAATATTGGTACTGCCTACAATATCATATGTTTTAGTATTTGTGTTTCCATTTGGTTATTGTCATGTGGTCTTCTGCTCTTATGTTATGTACCATGCTTTAAATGGTTTTATATTATTTTCTTATTTTGTTTGTATGATTACCATATTATCTGGCCTCAGATGGGTCTAACTTTCATTTCTCCCTTGGACTTCTAAACTTGTGCAGTTCTATTGTGATCATGCTATTATTAAGGTGATCGTTAACATCTATTTTGCTAATACCGAGCTTCCTCTCGTTTAACGACATGAGCTCTATCTAGGTTTGGATGGTCCCAGTATTTATCTTGGTTTTACTTTGTTCAAGAAAATATTGCTTTGGTTTTCCACCGGCTTTCTGATGATTGTCATGTACTTCTCCCATTATCTATGGCTTGTTGTTTTGAGTTGATCGCTTGTGTATACTCATGCTTCTTCTTGACATTCATATTTATTATTGTGGTCATATTAATATTATGGTGGATGTGGCCAAGATTTTAACTGGATTGGAATGTTGTTGACTCTACATTCTCATGCTTTATTGACATCTTGGTGGTACTTATCTTATAAGGGATTGGTGGCATCCCTTTATCATTCAGATCTATGTGGTTTTCTTTTCTATGTGTATGTGGCTATATTTTGGTCATGCAGGTACTAAAGACCATATGAATTCCTCCCAAGGGCAGCTTTTCCAAATCGTGTGTGGGCTAGGATGGTTGGGATGATTTCACTCATCATTTGGTAGTAACACTTGTGATGTAACCCTTCATTGGAAGTTTGATGCTCATGTGTATCCTACTAAAGCTAAGCCCATTCTCACACACTCTCCTATAATTCCCTCTTACAATTCTACTTTTACTTTAATTGTGCTAACTTTTTCTTTTAGATGCTTGCAGAATCTATGTTGTTTTCTTGTTGGCTTCTTTTCCAATGAAGGCATAGGCTACTCTCATCCTCAAGAGCTTATGATGAAGATGGTCCAAATGCTTTTCTTTTTTATCAATTTATATCTCATTTTCCTTTCCCTTTTGCTTTATTTTGATTGTACTTAGATGGGGATTTACTCTCTATTTTGTAGCTCTTTGAGAGTTTTGAGTTTCTCCCCTTAAGGACCATGTAACCTCTTTTAATGGCAATAAAATTTCTCCTATGGGTTCCAAAAAAAAAAGTTAAAATTAACTAAACTAAACTAAACTAATCATAAACCTAATTCTAATCCTAAACCTAAACCTAAACTAAATAAACTAAAACAACTAAATAAATAAATTAAAATAAACTAAACTAAATAAACCTTAATAAACCTAAACCTAAACTAAAATAAAATAAACTAAACTAAATAAACTAAACCTAAAAATAATCTAAATAAACTAAATAAATAAAAACTAAACTAAATAAAAAAACCTAATCTAAATAAATAAAACCTAAACTAAATAAATAAACCTAAACTAAAATTAAACTAAACTAAACTAAACTAAACTAAACAAAAAAACTTAAACTTAAAACCTAAACTACATAAACTTAAATTAAATAAATAAAATAAACTAAAATAAAATAAAGCTAAACATAAACCTAAACCTAAACTAAAAATAAATAAACTAAACTAAATAAATAAACCTAAACTAAATAAACTAAATAAAAACTAAAATAACAATAAACCTCAACCTAAACCTAAACTAAACTAAATAAATAAACCTAAACTAAAAAATAAAAATAAACCTAAACCTAAACCTAAATAAACCTAAAAACTTAAACTAAAATAAACATAAACTAAAACTAAAATAAAATAAAGTAAAATAAATCAACCTAAATAAAACCAAAAGCTAAACAAAACCTATAAGTAAACTTAAATAAACAAACCTAAAAGAAAATAAAACCTAAATCTAAACCTATGCCTAAATCTAAACTAAATAAACCTAAACCTAAACTTAACATAAACCTAAACTAAATAAAACTAAACTAAATAAAACTTAAACCTAAATAAACCTAAACTAAATTAACCTAAACCAAAACCTAAGCTTAAACTAAATAAAAAATAAATTAAATAATAAATAAAATAAATCTAAACCAAAATGAACTAATCTAAACGAAGCTAAATAAATAAATAAAAAATGAACTAAAAAAATAAGCTAAGTAAAACTTAAAACCTAAACTAAAATAAATAAAATTAATAAATGAACTAAACTAAACCTAAACCTAAACCTAAACCTAAAAAATAAATTAAACTAAACTAACTTAAAATATATAAAACCTAAACCTAAACTAGATAAATAAATTAAATAAAATAAACTAAATAAATAAACCTAAACCTAAATAAATAAACCTAAACAATAATAAAATAAAACTTAAACCTAAACGTAAACTTAAACCTAAACCTAAACTTAAACTAAACTAAAACCTAAATATTATCCTAAACCTAAACTAAATAAACCTAAACCTAAACCTAAAGCTAAAGCTAAACCTAAACTAAACTAAATAAACTAAACTAATAAAACCTAAACAAACCTAAACCTAAACCTAAACCTAAACCTAAACTAAATTAAACTAAATAAAAAGAAAATAAAATAAACTAAATATAAACTAAATAAACGAAACTAAATAAATAAACCTAAACCTAAACTAAACTAAAAATAAACTAAAATAAAACTAAACTAAGTAAATAAATAAAAAATAAACCTAAACTAAACTAAACTAAATAATCCTAAACTAAAATAAACTAAACTAAATAAACCAAAACCTATACCTAAACCTAAACCTAAACCTAAACAAAAGAAAGTAAACTAATAAAATAAAAAAACTAGATAAAATAAACCTAAACCTAAACCTAAACCTAAACTAAATAAATAAAATAAAATAAAATAAACTAAACTAAATAAGCCTAAACCTAAACTAAATAAACTAAACTAAACCTAAACTAAATAAACGTAAACTAAACTAAATAAACCTAAAACCAAAATCTAACCCTAAACATAAACTAAACTAAACTAAAATGAATTAAATAAAATAAACCTAAACCTAAACTAAATAAAATAAACCTAAACTAAACTAAACTAAACTAAACTAAAAAAAAACCTAAAATAAACATAAAATTTAACCTAAAACCTAAACTAAAATAAACTTAAACCTAAACCTAAACCTAAACGTAAACTTACAAAAATTAAAACATAAACCTAAACCTAAGTAAATAAACTAAACTAAACTAAAATGAACCTAACCTAACATAAAATAAATAAATAAATAAACCTAAACCTAAACCTAAAATAAACCTAAACCTAAACCAAAATTAAATAAACCTAAACCTAAAATAAACATAAACCTAAAAAAATAAATCTAATGTAAACTTAAACCTGAACCTAAATAAAACTAAATAAACTTAAACCTAAATAAACTAAAACTAAATAAACCTAAACCTAAATAAATAAACCTAAAGCAAAAATAAATCTAAACCTAAACCTAAACCTAAATCTAAATAATTAAACTAAAATAAATAAACAAACTAGAATAATAAACATAAACCTAAACCTAAACCTAAATAAACTTAAACTAAATAAATAAACTTAAAAAACCTATACCTAAACTAAATAAACCTAAACCTAATAAACTAAATAAACCTAAACTAAATAAATAAATAAAACCTAAATTTAAACCTAAAAAACCTAAAAACATAAACTAAACTAAACTAAAATAAACCTAAACTAAATCTAAACCAAAACTTAAAAAATAAATAAATTAAACCTAAATTGAAATAAACATAAACTAAACTAAACTAAACTCAACCAAAATTAATCCTAAACCTAAACTCAACCTAAATCTAAACCTAAAACTAAATAAACTAAATCTAAACCTAAACCTAAACCTAAACCTAAATAAAACAAACCTAAACTAAACAAAAAATAAATAAACCTAAACCTAAACAAAACCAAAAATAAACCTAAACTAAACTAAACTAAACTAACAAAAAACTAAAACTTAAAATAAACCTAAACCTAAACCTAAATAAATTAAACTAAACTAAACTAAACTAAGGTAAATAAACCTAAACCTAAGATAAACTAAATAAACTATATAAAAATAAACCTAAACCTAAACAAAACCTAAACCTAAACCTAAACCTAAACCTAAACTAAATAAACCTAAACCTAAACCTAAACTAAACCTAAACCTAAACCTAAACCTAAACTAAACCTAAACCTAAACCTAAACCTAAACTAAACCTAAACCTAAACCTTAACTAAAATAAACTAAACTAATAAACTAAATAAACCTAAACTAAACTAAAATAAACTAAATAAAATAAACCTAAACCTAAACCTAAACCTAAAAGTAGACGTTTCTAGTTTTCAAGGCTATTGATTTTCTTTATGCATGCTTATTTTTTATCTATGTCATCGCTTATGTCAATGAGAACTTGGTGTGTTAGTTGATTGATGAAATAAAAACTAATAAATGTTGTATCTGAATTTTTTATCGTTAAAAAAAAAATGAAAACCAAAAGCCCAAACTAAAATGAACCTAAAACCTAAAACTTAAACCATAGACCCTAAACCCTAAAAAATAATAAAAATAAAATAAAAAACCCTACCCTAAATGTTAAACCTTAAAACTAACCCTAATCCTTAAACCCTAAACCTACAATCCTAAACCCTAAACCCTAAACTCCAAACCCTAAACCCTAAACCCTAAACCCTAAACCCTAATAAGAAACTAATAAAACACTAAACTAAACTAACTAAAACTAAAACTAATAAATAATAAACTAAAACTAATAAACTAATAATAAACAAAAATAAATTATAAAATAAAATAAAAACTAATTATAAACTAAAATAAAAACTAATAAAACTAACTAAATTAAACTAACAAAATAAATACTAAAAAAACTAATAAACTAATAATAATAAAAACTAACTAAACTAATAAACAAACTAATAACTAAATTAAACATAAACAAAAAAAACCCTCTAATAAACTAAGTAAAATAAACTAAATTAATAAAACTAATAAAACTAAACTAAACCTAAACACTTAAACTAAAACTAAACTAATAAACTAACTAAATTAAACCTTAATAAATAACTAATAAATAAATCTAAACCCTAAACATAACTAACCTATTAAATAACTAAATAATAATAAAGCTAACCCCAATAACTAAACTAATAATAACTAAACTAACTAAACTAAAACTAATAACTAATAAACTAAAACTAATAAACAAACTAAATAATTAATAAAAAACTAATAATAAGTAACTAATAACTAAAATTAATAACTAAACTAAATTAATAAACTAACTAAATAATAATAACTAAAACTAAAAAGAAAACAAAAGAAACTAATAAACAAAAAACTAAATAACTAATAATAACTAACACTAAACTAATAATAAATTAAACTAAATAAAATTGATAACTAAACTAATAATAATAATAAACTAAATTAATAATAAATGAAATAATAAATAAAACCTATAAAAATATACTAAATCTAATAATAATATACAAACCTAAAAAACTACCTAGTAATAATAAACTAATAAAACTAACTAAACTAATAAACTAATAAATAATAATAATAATAATAATAATAATAATAATAATAATAATAATAATAATAATAAATAAACTAAAATAAAAACTAATAATACTTAAAAAAACTAAAACCTAAACTAAATAAATTAACCTAAACTTAAACCTAAACTAAACCTAAAACCCAAATTAGAACCTAAAACTAAACTAAATAAAATAAATAAATAAACTAAACTTAAACTTAAACTAAACTAAGTAATAAACTAAATTAAATAAACTAAACTAAAAATAAACCTAAAAAAACCTAAACCTAAACCAAAACCCTAAACTAAACTAAACTTAAACCCTAAACCTAAACTAAATAAACTAAACAAAAACTAAATAAACTTAAACTAAATAAAATAAACATAAACCTAAATTTAAACCTAAACATATTCCTAAACCTAAACATAAACATAAACGTAAACCTAATTCTAAACTAAATAAATAAACTAAATGAAATAAAAAAACCCTAAACTTAAACTAAACTAAAATAAATAAACCTAAAATAAAAAATAAATTAAATAAATTAAGGTAAAAAATAAAACTAAACCTAAACCTAAACCAAAACCTAAACCTAATAACTAAAAATAAACCTAAGCCTAAACCTAAACCATAAATTAATAAAAAATAAACTAAATAAATAAAAAAACTAAATAAACCTAAACTAAAATAAATAAATAAAAATAAACTAAATAAACCTAAACTAAACTAAATAACCTAAACTAAAATAAACTAAATAAAACCTAAACCTAAATAAACCTAAACATAAACAAATAAAATAAACTAAACTAAATAAATAAAACTAAAGTAAATAAAATATACTAAACTAAAATAAACCTAAACCTACACAAAAACTAAAACTAAATAAACCTAAACCCTAAACCTAAACCTAAAAATAAACTAAACCTAACCTAAATAAAACTATCTAAAACCTAAACATAAAATAAAATATCTAAACTAAGTAAATAAACTAAATAAATAAAAATAAACCTAAACTAAACCTAAACTAAATAAACCTAACCTAAACCCTAAACCCAAAATAAAATAAAACTAAATAAACTAAACTAAATAAAACCTAAACCTAAACCTAAATAAACTAAATAAATAAACCTAATCCTTAACCTAAATAAATAAATAAAATAAATAAATAAACCTAAACTTAAAAGTAAATAAATAAACCAAATAAAGAAATAAAAATAAACCTAAAGCTAAACCCTAAACCCAAACTAAAATAAAACTAAATAAACTAAACTAAATAAAACCTAAACTTAAAACTAAATAAATAAATAAACTAAATAAATAAACATAAACCTAAACCTAAAAAAATAACTAAACTAAATAAATGAACATAACATAAACCTAAACCTACACTAAACTAAATAAAATAAAACCTAAATAAAATAAATAAAACCTAAACCTAAACCAAAACCTAAACTAAATAAAACTAAAAACTAAATAAACCTAAACATAATAAAACTAAAAAACAAAATAAATAAACCTAAACCTAAACTAAAAATAAACCAAATAAATAAACATTAATAAACCTAAATAAATAAATAAAACTAATAAAATAAAAATAAAAACTAAAAGAAAAATAGATGAACCTAAACATAAAAATAAAAAACCTAAACTAAATAACCATAAATAAATCTAAATCTAAACCTAAACAGAAACCTAAACCTAAATAAACTAAACTACAAAAAAAAAAAAATAAACCTTAACCAAAATAAAAATTAAATAAACCTAAATTAAACCTAAACCTAAACCCAAAATAAAAACTAAATAAAATAAACTAAGTAAAACCTAAACCTAAATCTAAACCTAAATAAAAATAAAACCTAAACGAAATAAACAAAAATATAAATAAAAGAAAAAATAAATAAAACCTATACCTAAACTTAAATAAAACCTAAACCCCAAACCTAAACTAAACTAAATACACCCAAACCTAAATTAAATAAACTAAAAACTAAATAAAATAAACTATCTTATACTAAAATAACTAAAAATAAATAAAAAATAAATAAAACCTAAACCTAAAGTAAACCTCAACCTAAGATAATAAACCTAAATAAACATAACCTAAACTAAAAGAAAACCAAAAGTAAACTAAAATAAAAAATAAACTAAAATAAAAATAAAAACATAAAAACCTAAACTAAAATAAACTAAATAAATAATAAAATAAACCTAAATAAACCTATACCTAAACTAAAAAAAAACCTAAAAAATAAAATAAACTAAAATAAACTAAAATAAAAAAGATAAACTAAAAGAAAATAAATAAACCTAAACCTAAACTTAATCCTAATTAAAATGAAACCCTAAACCCTAATCATAAACACTAAACCCTAAACTAACCTAAACACTAAATCCTAAACTTAAAACCCTTAAACCCTTAACCCTAAAACCCTAAACCCTATAACCCTAAACCCTAAATTATCCTTAAACCTTAAACCCTAAACCCTAAACCCTAAAACCCTAAAACCCTAAACTCCAAACTAACCCTAAACCCCAAAATGCCTATACCCTAAAGCCAAACCTCCTAAACCCACAAACTATCCTTAAACCCTAAGCTGACCCTAAACCCTAAACCTTAAACCTTGAACCTTAAAAACCCTAAAGCTTAAAGACTAAGCACTAAACCCTAAACCATAAACGCTGAACCCTAAACTCTAAAAAACCCTAAACCTATTTCATAACAGTAAACCCTAAACCCTAAACCCTAAACCCCAAACCCTAAGCTTAAACCCTAAAACCTAAAACTAATCCTAAACCCTAAACCTAAACCCTAAATGTAAACCCATAAAGCCTAAAACCCCAAACCCTCCTAAAAGCCTAAACCCAAGAAAATAAAACCTAAAAATAAAATGAATAAAATAAACCTAAATAAAATAAAAGAATAATATAAAATAAAACCTAAATTAAAATCTAAAACTAAACCTAAACCTAAAAAAATAAAATCTAAAATAAAATAAATAAAACTTCAACAAAACTAAAAAATAAAATAAAGTTATAACTAAAAAACTAAATAAAATAAAATAAAACCTAAATAAAATAAAATAAAATAAACCTAAAATAAAATAAATAAACCTAAAAAAACTAAATAAACCTAAACCTAAATAAAATAAATAAAAATAAAACCTAAACCTAAACTAAATAAATAAACCTAAATAAATAAAAACCTAAAATAAACTAAAATAAAATAAACTAAAATATTAAAATAAAATAAACCTAAATAAATAAATATAAATAAAAACCTAAACCTAAACCAAAATAATAAACTAAATAATAAAATAAACCTAAACTAAAAAAAAAAAAAAATAAACCTAAACTAAAATCAATAAAAAAAGAAACCTAAATAAAATAAAAAAAAAATAAACCTAAATGAATAAAATAAATTGAATAAACTAAAACCTAAACCTTATGGTTTACTTAATTTTAAAATAATAACCATAAACCCTAAACCCTAAACCCTAACTAAACCCTATATAAACTCCTAAAACCCTAACCCCTAACCCTAACACTAACCCTAACTCTAACCCTCAAACTATCCCTAAACCTTAATCTAACACTAAACCCTAAAGCCTAAACCCTAAACAGTAAACCTTGAAAACCTGAAACCCTAAAGCCTAAACACTAAACCCTAAACTATAAACCATAAACTCTAACCCTAAACCCTAAAATTCAAAACCCTAAACACTAATCCCTAAACCCTAAATCCTAAAATACTAAAAAACTAAACTTAAACTAAAAAACCTAAAATTAAAATAAATAAACATTTTAAATAAAATTAAAACCTAAACCTAAAAAAAAAAATTAAAATTAAAATTAACTATAATAAAATAAATAAAACATAAACTAAACTATGGAATATAAATAAACTTAAGATTTAAAACCTAAATAAAATAAAAACTAAACATAAAATAAAAACAAAATAAACCCAAAATAAAATAAAATAAAAACTAAATAAAAACCTAAACCTAAAAAATAAACCTAAAAATAAGTAAAAAATTAAACTTAAACCCTAAACTAAAAAAATTAAACCTAAAATAAAAATAAAATAAATAAATTATAATAAACCTAAACCTAAACTCAAATAAAATAAACTAAAATAATTAAAACATAAACCTAAACCTAAACTAAATAGAATAAAATAAACTAAAAATAAATGTAAACCTAAACTAAATAATAAACCTAAAAATAAACCTAAAATAAAAGCTAAAACCTAAAGCTAAAAAAATAA
Source organism: Cymbidium sinense (assembly GCA_021442155.1). Classification (NCBI taxonomy): domain Eukaryota; kingdom Viridiplantae; phylum Streptophyta; class Magnoliopsida; order Asparagales; family Orchidaceae; genus Cymbidium; species Cymbidium sinense. The sequence continues at coordinate 99,826,665 of CM038214.1, read as the reverse complement.
AATAAAACCTAAACGTAAAATCCTAAAAAATAAAAATATAAACCTAAAAAATAAAAAAAATGAAACTCAACTAAAATAAACCTAAACCTAAAATAAAAAACCTAAAAAATAAATGTAAAATAAAACCTAAAATGTAAACCTAAAAATAAAAATAAATCTAAACATAAATAAACTAAACTTTATCAATTTAATTAATTAAAATAAAATAAATAAGTAATAAACTAAATAAAACTTGTCAGTTTAATTAATTAAACTAAATTAAAATAAACTAAAATAAATAAGTAATAAACTAAATAAAACTATAATTTAATTAAAACCCTAAACCTTAAATAAAAAAACTAACCCTAAACCCTTAACCCAAAAAAACCCTAAGCCCTAAACCCTAAACTCTAAACCTTAAACTCTAAACCCTAAACCATAAACCATAAACCCTAAACCCTAAACCCTAAACCCTAAAACCTAAACCTTAAACCCTAACCTTAACCCTAAAATCATAAACCCTAAAATGCTAAACCCTAAACCCTAAACCCTAAACTCTAAATGCTAAACCCTAAACCATAAACCCTAAACCCTAACCCTAAACCCTAAACCCTAAACCCCAAACCCTAAACCTAAACTCCAAACCCTAAACCTAAACCTAAAGTATCTAAATAAATTAAAAAATAAACCTAAACCCTAAAATCTAATAAACTTAAACCTAAACCTAAACCCTGAGAATGGGTAGAACCTTAAAGGTAGGAACATCACATTTAACTGGACTCAGATCTAGGATTGAGGCTGGTGGTGGTGACGCTTATGATGGTGGGGATTGGAGGTACCGGAATCGAGGTGGTCGACCATCGTGGATGGTGGAGGAGAGAGGCTATAATCGTGGTGGTGGAAAGGAGAGATTGATATGATGGATCCCGCTACTCTAGGCCGTGGTGGTTCTGATGGGAACTAGAGAAACCAATAACGCTCGACCGCTTCTTATGGAACTGTCTTTATCGATGATGGTTCTAGTTTTCTGTGGCTTTGATTTGCTCTATGCATGCTCTTATATTTTATCACTGTGTCTTTGAGATCTTAGTGTGTTACTTGATTGATGAAATAAAAAAAAGAAATGTGGAATCTAAATTTGTTCTTTGTTAAAAAAACCAGAAACCCTAAAGCCCAAAAACCTGAACCCTAAACCTAAATCCTAAACCCTAAACCCTACTCCCTAAAAATAACAAAAAAATAAAAAATAAAAAATACCCTAACCTTAAATGTTAAACCCTAAAACTAACCCTAATCCTTAAACCTTAAACCTACAACCCTAAACCCTAAATCCTAAACCCTAAATCCTAAACCCTAAACCCTAATAAGAAACTAATAAAACACTAAACTAAACTAACTAAAACTAAAACTAATAAACTAATAATAAAAAACTAATAATAATAAAAAAAAGAAATTAATAAAAACTAACTAAACTAAACTAACTAAATAATAACTAAAAAACTAATAAACTAATAATAACAAAAACTAACTAAACTATTAAACAAACTAATAACTAAATTAAACATAAACAAAAATACCTCAATAATAATCTAACTCAAAATAAACTAAACTAATAAAACTAACAAAAACTAAACTAAACCTAAACTGATAACTAAAACTAAACTAATAAACTAGCTAAATTAAACCCTAAAAAATAACTAACTAATAACTAACTAATAAACCTAAAAGATAACTAACCTAATAAATAACCACAAATAATAATACTAAACCCAATAACTAAACTACCTAAAATAAAACTAATAACTAATAAACTAACTAAATTATTAATAAAAAAACTAATAATAATAACTAACTAATAACTAAACTAAACTAAGAAATTAAGAAACAAACTAAACCTAATAATAAATTAACTAAATAATAATAACTAAAACAAAAAACTAAAAAAGAAACTAATCAACTAAAATAAAATAACTAATTATAACTAACACTAAACTATTAAACTAATAATAAATTAAGCTAAATAAAATAAATAACTAAACTAATAATAATAATAATAATAATATTAATAACAAACCAAACAAATAATAAACTAAATAATAAATAAAACATAAATAAGTAAATATAATAATAATAAACATACATAAGAAATTACCAAATAATAATAATAAAATAATAAAACTAATCAACTAATTAACCACAAATAATAATAAATAATAAATAAACTAAACTAAAAAAACTAATAAAATCTAAGAAAACACTAAATAATAAAAAAAAACTAATAACATAAAAACTAAAACCTAAACAAAATAAATAAACCTAAACCAAACCTAAACCTAAGCCTAATAACTAAAATAAAACCTAAAAAATAAACTGAATAAAATAAATAAATAAAATAAACTAAACTAAACCAAACTAAATAATAAACTAAACTAAATAAACTAAACTAAAAATAAACCTAAAATAAACCTAAACCTAAACCTAAACCCTAAACAAAACTAAACATAAACCCTAAACAAAACTAAACCTATACCCTAAACAAAATTAAACCTATACCCTAAACCTAAACTAAATAAACTAAACCTAAACTAAATAAACATAAACTAAATAAAATAAATCTAAACATTAACCTAAACCTAAACATAATCCTAAACCTAAACCTAAACATAAACATAAACCTAATCCTAAACTAAATAAATAAAGTAAAAAAAATAAACCTAAACCTAAACTAAACAAACCTAAACTAAACCTAAATAAATAAACCTAAAATAAGAAATAAATTAAATAAACTAAACTAAATAAACTAAACTAAATAATAAAACCTAAACTAAACCTAAAATTAAACGTAAACCTAAAAGCTAAAATTAAACTTAAGCCTAAACCTAAACCTTAAATAAATATTAAATAAACCAAATAAACCTAAACTAAAATAAATAAATAAAAATAAACTAAATAAACCTAAACTAAACTAAATAAACTAAACAAAAAACCTAAACTAAAATAAACTAAATAAAACCTAAACCTTAATAAACCTAAACCTAAATAAATAAAATAAACTAAACTAAATAAATAAACCTAAACTAAATAAAAGAAACTAAACTAAGATAAACTTAAACCAAAACCTAAACTAAAACTAAATAAACCTGAACCCTAAACCTAAACCTAAAAATAAACTATACCTAACCTAAATAAAACTAAATAAAACCTAAACCTAAAATAAAATAAACCATAAAATAAATAAATAAACTAAATAAACCTAAATAAATAAAATGAAATAAACTAAACTAAATAGATATAAATAAAAAAAATAAAATAAAAACCTAAACCTAAACCTAAACCTAAAATAAAAACCTAAACCTAAACTAACTAAAAATAAAAAAATAAACAAAAATAAACAAAATAGTAAACTATAATTAAATGATTTAAATAAAAATAAATAAATAAAATAAAGATAAACCTAAACTAAACCTGAACTTCAACCCTAAACCCAAAATAAACTAAAACTAAATAAAACCTAAACTTAAACCCTAATAAATAAACTAAATAAAAAAATAAAAATAAACCTAGATTAAACCTATACTAAATAAACCTAAACTTAAAACCCTAAACCCAAAATATAATAAAACTAAATAAAATAAACTAAATAAGACATAATTATAAACATAAATAAATAAATAAATTAAATAAATAAACAAACTAAATAAATAAACCTAAACCAAAACCAAAATAAATAAACCTAAACTAAACTAAATAAATTAAAACCTAAATCTAAACCTAAACTAAATAAAACTAAAACCTAAATAAACCTAAAAATAAAAATACATTAAACTAAACAAAAATAAATAAACATAAACCTAAACTAAAAATAAACCAAAAAATAAACATAAATAAACCTAAATAAATAAACTAAACTAATAAAATACAAATAAAAATGTAAAATAAAAATAAATGAACCTAAACTTAAAAATAAAAACCTAAACTAAATAAACCTAAATAAACCTAAACCTAAACCTAAATAAACTAAACTACAACTAAAAATAAACCTAAAATGAAATGAACATAAGATAAACCTAAACTAAACCTAAACCTAAATAAAAATAAAACCTAAACTAAATAAACTAAGCTAAATAAACCTAAATAAAAATAAAAGAAAAAAATAAATAAACTAATTAAACCTAAACCTAAAACCTAAACCTAAATAAAACCTAAACCCCAAACCTAAACTAAACTAAATAAACCTAAACCTAACATAAATAAACTAAAACTAAAATAAACTAAACCATACTAAAAAACCTAAAAATAAATAAACTAAATAAAAAATAAATAAAACCAAAACCTAAAATAAACTTAAACCTAAAAACCTAAACCTAAATAAACATGAACTAAAATAAAATAAAACCTAAACTAAACTAAAATAAAAAATAAACTAAAATCAAAAATAAAACATAAACCAAACCAAAACCTAAACTAAAAAAAAACCTAAATAAATAAATAACAAAATAAACCTAAATAAACTACCAAAACTAAACTAAAAATAAAACCTAAAAATAAATAAAACCTAAACTAAAATATAACTAAAAAAGTAAACTAAGCTAAAAGTAAATAAACATAAGCGTATACCAAAACAAAAACCTTAACTAAATAAAAAAATATTAAAAAATAACCTAAACCTAAACCTAAACCTAATTTAAAAAAAAGACTCTATTCCTGAAGCCCTAAACAATAAAACCCTAAATCCTAAACTCTAAACCCTAAACCCTAAACCCTAAACCTAAACCGTAAAACCCTAAACACCAAACCCTAAACCTTAAACCCTAAAACCCTAAAACCTAAAAACCTAAACCCTAAACCTAAACCTAAACCTAAATTAACCTTCAACCTAAACTCCTAAATCCTAAACCCTAACCCTAAACCTAAACCCTAAACCCTAAACCTAAAACCTAAACTCTAAATCAAATTAACCCTAAATTTAAAACTTAAACTAAACTAGTAAACCCTAAATAACTAAACTAAACCTTAAACCTAAAACCTAAACCCTAAACTATAACCTAAAATCAAACTAAACTTTAAACCTAATCTAAACCTAAAAGCATAAACCCTAAACCCAAACTAAACTATAAAATAAATGTTAACATACAATGCTAAACCCTAAACCCTAAACCCTCAAACCTAAACCCAAAACCTTAACCCCTAAGCCCCAAATGCTAAACCTTAAACCCTAAACCATAAACCATCAACCCTACACCCTAAACCCTAAACCTTAAAACCTTAAAACTTAAAACTAAACCAAACTAAATAAAATCAAAAAATAAAATAATTAAAAAACCTTAACCTAAATAAAAAAAAATAAAATAAAACTAAACTAAAGTAAAATAAATAAAAACCTAAACTAAACTAAAAACTAAAATAAAGCTAAAACTAAAAAGCCTAACTAAAATAAAAACTAAATGTAAAATAAAAATAAAATAAATTTAAAATAAAATAAAAAAAAAACTAAAAAAAACTTAATCTTAAAAATAAAACCTAAAAATAAATAAAAATAAACCTAAGCCAAAACTAAAAAAAACCTAAACCTCAAATAAACAAAATAAAATAAACCCAAAACCTAAACAAAATAAATAAACCTAAACCTAAAATAAACTAAACCTAAACCATAATCTAAATAAAATAAAATAAAATAAAATAAAACTAAACTGAAAAAGAAAACCTAACAATAAACCTAAAATAAAACCATAAAACATAAAATAAAACCAAAAATTTAAAAATAATGCCTAAACCTAAAAAAAAATTAAACTAAAAAAACATAAATAGAAACCTAAACCTAAAAAATAAACTAAAATAAAAAACCTAAACTAAAATAAATAAACTAAACTAAATAAAAATAAAACATAAACCTAAATAAAAAAAATAAAATAAACTAAACTAAATAAAAAATAAACTAAATAAACCTAGTACTTAATTTTAAAAAAATAACCATAAACCCTAAACCCTAAACCTACAACCCCAAACCAAAACCATAAAACAAACCCTAAACCCACAAGCTAAACCAAACCTAAACCTTAAACCCTAAACCTAAACCCTAAACCTAAACCCTAAAACCCTAAACCCTAAACTAAACCCAAAAACCATCAACTAACCCTAAACCCTAAACCCTAACACTAAACCTAAAAAATCCTAAACCATAAATCCTAAACACTAAACCCTAAACCCTAAACTAAACCAAACCCTAAACCCTAAACCCTAAAACCCTAAACCCTAAAATACAAAACCCTAAATCCTAAACCCTAAAATCCTAAAAACCTAAATATAAACTAAATAAAACCTAAAAATAAAATAAATAAATAAACTTAAACCTAAATACAATAAACACCTAAGCTAAAACTTAAACCTAAACCTAAAAATAAAATAAAATAAATAAATACATAAACTAAACTATGAAATAAAATAAACTTAAGAATTAAAACCTTAATAAAATAAAACTAAATATAAATAAAAATAAGTAAAATAAAAAACTAAATAAAACCTAAAACTAAAAAATAAACCTAAAATTAAACATAAAATAAATAAAAATAAAATCTAAACCTAAACTAAAAAGAAATTAAACATAAAATGAAAATAAAATAAACAAAATAAAATAAACCTAAACCTACACTCAAATAAAATAAACTAAAATAATTAAAACATGAACCTAAACTTAAGCTAAATAAAATAATATAAACTAAAAATAAACCTAAACATAAAATAAAAAATAAAACCTAAAAATAAACCTAAAATATTAACCAAAAAACTAAAGCTAAAAAAGATAAAATAAAAACTTAAATGTAAACCCAAAAATAAAAAATAAAATCTCAACCTAAAATATAAAATAAAATAAAACTCAACTAAAAATAAACCTGAACCTAAACAAAAAATAAAACCTAAAAATAAACCTAAAATAAAAACCTAAAATGTAATCCTGAAAAATAAAATAAAAACCTAAACCTAAACTTAAAAATAAAAAATAAAACCTAAACCTAAAAAATAAAATAAAAATAAACTCAACTAAAAAAGAAATTTAAACTTTAACCTAAACTTAAAAAATAAACTACTATAAAAAACCTAAAGTAAAATAGATAAATCTAAAATAAACAAACTAAACTAAATAAAAATAAAAATAAACCTATATAAAAATAAAAAATAAAATAAACTAAAGAAACCTAAACCTGCTAGTTTACTTAATTTAAAAAAAAACCCTAAACCCTACATCCTAATCCCTAAACCCTAAAACTTAAACCTTAAAAAACCCTTAACCCTAAACCCTAAACTCTATACCCTAAACCCTAAACCCTAAACCATAAACCCTAAACACTAAACATTAAACCCTAACCCTAGCCCTAAACCCTAAACCCTAAACCCTAAAAGCTTAAAATATAAAACCCTAAACCCTAAACCCTAAACCCTAAATGCTAAACCCTAAACTTTAAACCCTAAAGATAAACCCTAAACCCTAAACCCTAAACCCTAAACCTAAACTTAAAGTGACTAAATAAATTAAAAAATAAACCAAAATCCTAAAATCCAATAAACTTAAACATAAACCTAAACCCTAAGAATGGGTAGAACCTTGATGGTAGGAACATCACTGTCAACCAGGCTCAGGCTAGATCTGGCAGTGGAGGCAAAGGTGGAGGTGGCGTTATCATAGTGGTGGTGGGGGATCTAGAGGTGTTGGTGGATATGGAGGTGGTGGTAAGCAGTGGTGGTTATGGAGGAGGATGACAGTGTGGTGGTGGTGGAGGGAAAGATTGTAGATATGATGGCAGATACAACTACTCGAGAGGCCGGGGTGGTTCTGATGGGAATTGGAGAAACTGAAGAATGATTGATCCAATCTGCTACTTATGGAACCGTGTCTTTACAGTAGAGACAGTTTTAGTTTTCTAGGGTTTTTGATTTGCTCTGTGCATGCTCATTTTTTATCTATGTTATCGCTTGTGTCTTTGAGAACTTGGTGTGTTACTTGACTGATGAAATAAAAAAGAAGGAATGTTGATTCTAAATTTATTCTCTATTAAAAAAAACCAAAATCCCTAAAACCCAAACTAAAGCCTGAACCCTAAACCTAAAAGTAAACCCTAAACCCTAAAACCTAAAAAATAATAAATAAATAAATAAAACCCTAACCCTAAATGCTAAATCCTAAAACTAACCCTAATCCTTAAAACCTAAACCTACAACCCTAAACCCTAAACCCTAATAAGAAACTAATAAAACACTAAACTAAACTAACTAAAACTAAAGCTGATAAATAATAAACTAATAATAAATATAATCTAATAATAAACAAAAACAAAAACTAATAAAACTAACTAAACTAAATTAACTAAATAATAACTAATAAACTAATAATAACAAAAACTAACTAAACTAATTAACAAAGTAATAACTAAATTAAACATAAACAAAAAACCCCACTAATAAACTAACTGAAAATAAATTAAACTAATAAAACTAATAAAAACTAAACTAAATTGAAACTATTAACTAAAATTAAACTAATAAACTAACTAAATTAAACCCTAATAAATAACTAACTAATAAACCTAAATCCTGAACATAACTAACCTAATAAATAACTAACTAATAAGAAAACTAAACACAATAACTAAACTAATAATAACTAAAACTAAACTAAAAAACTCATAACTAATAAACTAAAACTAATAAACTAACTAAATTATTAATAAATAACTAAAAATAATAACTAACTAATAACTAAAACTAACAACTAAACTAAACTAATAAACTAATAAACTAACTAAACCTAATAATAAACTAACTAAATAATAATAGCTAAAACTAATATACTAAAACTAGATAACTAATAACAACTAACACTAAACTAATAAAACAAATTAAACTAAATAAAACTAATAACTAAACTAATTATAAACTAAACTAATAATAAACTAAATAATAAATAAAACCTAATTAAATATACTAAATATAATAATAGTAAACAAACCTAAGAAAGTAACTAATAATAATAATAAAAAAACTAATTAAATAATAAACTAATAAAAATAATAAAAAAATAAACTAAACAAAACTAATAATACCTAAAAAACACTAAATATTAATAAAACCTAATAACAAAAAAAATTAAAACCTAAACTAAATAAATAAACTTAAACCTAAACCTAAACTTAAACCTAAAACCTAAAAAAAACTAAATAAAATAAATAAATAAAATAAACCTAAACCAGAACTAAACTAAATAATAAACTAAACTAAAAAATAAACCTAAAATAAACCAAAACCTAAACCTAAACCCTAAATTAAACTAAACCTAAACTAAGTAAACTAAATGAAAACTAAATAAACTAAACTAAATAAAATAAACATAAACCTAAACCTAAACCTAAACCTAAACCTAAACCTAAACATAAACTTAAACCTAATCCTAAACTAAATAAATAAACTAATCTAAATAAAAATGAACTTAAACCTAAACTAAATAAACCTAAACTAAACCTAAATAAATAAACCTAAAATAAAAAATAAATAAAATAGACTAAGCTAAAAAATAAAACCTAAACTAAGCATAAACCAAATCCTGAACCTAAAAACTAAAAATAAACCTTAAGCCTAAACCTAAACATTAAATAAATAAAAAATAAAATAAACAAATAAATAAACTAAATAAACCTAAACTAAAACAAAAAAATAAAAATAAAAATAAAAATAAACTAAATAAACCTAAACTAAACTAAATAACCTAAACTAAAAACCAAACTATAATAAACTAAATAAAACCCAAACCTAAATAAATAAAATAAACTAAACTAAATAAATAAACCTAAACTAATTAAAATAAACTAAACTAAAATAAACCTAAACCTACACCTAAACTACAACTAAATAAACCTAAACCATAAACCTAAACATAAAAATGAACTAAACCTAAATAAAACTAAATAAAACCAAAACCAAAAATAAAATAACTAAACTAAATAAATAAACTAAATAAATAAACATAAACCTAAACCTAAATATATAAATAAACCTAATAACTAATAAACTAAAACTAATAAACTAACTAAAGAATTAATAATTAACTAATAATAATAATTAACAAATAACTAAACTAAATTAAGAAACTATAAAACTAACTAAACCTAATAATAAACTAACTAAATAATAATAACTAAAACTAATAATAAAACTAAAAAAACTAATCAAGTAGAACTAAATAACTAATAACAACTAACTCTAAACTAATAAACTAATAATAAATTAAACTAAATAAAACTAATAACTAATAATAATAATAATAATAATAATAATAATAATAAACTAAACAAAAAATAAACTAAATAATAAATAAAACATAAATAAATATACTAAAAATAATAATAATAAACAAACCTAAGAAACTAACTAATAATAATAAACTAATAAAACTAACTAAACTAATAAACTAATAAATAATAATAATAATAATAATAAATAAACTAAACTAAAAATTATTAATATCTATAAAAACATGAAATAATAATAAAACCTAATAACATAAAAATTAAACCTAAACCTAAAAATAAACTAATGAAAATAAATAAAATAAACCTAAACCTAAACTAAATTTAATAAACTAAACTAAAAATAAACCTAAAATAAACCTAATGCTAAACTTAAAGCCTAAACTAAACTAAACCTAAACTAATTAAACTAAACCTAAACTAAATAAACCTGAACCTTAACCTAAACCTAAATATAAACCTAAACCTAAACCTAAACATAAACCTAAACCTAATCCTAAACTAAATAAACAAACTAAACTAAATAAAAATAAACCTAAACCTAAACTAAACCTAAAATAAAAATAAATTAAATAAACTAAACTAAATAAATTAAATTAAATAATAAAACCTAAAAACTAAAAATAAACCGAAGCCTAAACCTAAACTTTAAATAAATAATAAATAAATTAAATAAACCTAAACTAAAATAAATAAATAAAAATAAAAATAAAAATAAACTAAATAAACCTAAACAAAACTAAAAAAACTAAACAAAAAACCTAAACTAAAATAAACTAAATAAAAACTAAACCAAGCTAAACCTAAACCTAAACAAATAAAATAAACTAAACTAAATAAATAAACCTAAACTAAATAAAAGAAACTAAACTAAAATAAACCTAAACCTAAACCTAAACTAAAACTAAATAAACCTAAACACTAAACCTAAACCTAAGAATAAACTAAACCTAACCTAATTAAAATTAAATAACACTTAAACCTAAAATAAAATAAACGAGAATCTAAATAAATAAACTAAATAAATAAACTAAATAAACCTAAATAAATAAAATAAAATAAAATAAACTAAACTAAATGGATATTAATAAAAGAAAATAAAATAAAAACCTAAACCTAAACCTAAACCTAAACCTAAAATAAAAACCTAAACCTAAACCTAACTAAGAATAAAAGTAAAAATGAACTAAAATAAATAAAATAATGAACTAAAATAAAATAATTTCAATAAAAATAAATAAAAAATAAACCTAAACTAAACCTAAACATAAACCCTAAACCCAAAATAAACTAAAACTAAATAAAACCTAAACCTAAACCAAAATAAATAAATAAACTAAATAAATAAACCTAAACCTAAACCTAAATAAATATACTAAATAAAGAAATAAAATAAACCTAGTTAAACCTATAATAAATAAACCTAAACTAAAGCCTAAACCCAAATTAAAATAAAACTAAATAAACTAAACTAAATAAAACATAATCCTAAACCTTAATAAATAAAAAAATAAATAAATAAACAAACTAAATAAATAAACCTAATCCTAAACCAAAATAAATAAATAAACTAAATAAATAAACCTAAACTATACTAAATAAAGTAAAACCTAAATAAATAAATAAAAATAAACCTAAACCTAAACCTAATCTAAATAAAACTAAAAATTAAATAAACCTAAAATTAAAAATACACTAAACTAAACAAAAATAAATAAACCTAAACCTAAACTAAAAATAAACCAAAGAATAAACATAAAAAAACCTAAATAAATAAACTAAACTAATAAAATACAAATAAAAACAAAAAAAATAAATATACCTAAACCTAAAAATAAAAAACCTAAACTAAATAAACCTAAATAAACCTAAAACTAAACCTAAACTAAAATAAACTAAAAAACTAAACCTAAACCGAAACCTAAACCTAAATAAACTATACTATAAATAAAAAGAAACCTAAAACTAAATAAAAATAAAATAAACCTAAACTAAACCTAAACCTAAAATAAAAACTAGATAAAATAAACTAAATATAACCTAAACCTAAACCTAAACCTAAATTAAAATAAAACCAAGACTAAATAATCCTAAATAAAAATAAAAGAAACTCCAAACCTAAACCTAAAACCTAAACCTAAATAAAACCTAAACTCCAAACCTAAACTAAATAAACCTAAACCAAAACTAAATAAACTATAAACTAAATAAAATAAACTAAACTATACTAAAAAAATAAAAATAAATACACTAAAAAAAAACCTAAACTTAAGATAAAACTAAACCTAAAAACCTAAACCAAAATAAACTTGAACTAAACTAAAATAAAACCTAAACTGAACTAAAATAAAAAATAAACTAAAATCAAAATAAAACATAAACATAAACCTAACCTAACCTAAAACCTAAATAAATAAATAATAAAATAAACCTAAATAAACCTATACCTAAACTAAACTAAAATAAAACCTAAAAAATAAAATAAACTAAATAAAAAAAAAAAAGTAATAATAAATAAACCTAAACATAAACCAAAAACCAAAACCTAAACTAAAAAAAATAAAATTAAAACCTAAATCTAAACTAACTTAAAAAATCCCTATACCGTAAACCCTAAACCATAAAACCCTAAACTCTAAACTCTAAATCCTAAACCCAAAGCCCTAAATTATAAAACCTTAAACCCTAAACCCTAATCCATAAACCCTAAACCTTAATCCCTAAAACTATAAACCCTAAACCCTAAACCCTAAACCCTAAACATTAAACCCAAACCTAAACCCTAAACTATACCCTAACTTAAACCAAAACTCCAAAACAAACTTTAAACTTTAAACTAAAGCCTAAACTAAACCTAAACCCTAAACCACCTAACTAAACTAAACTAAAACCCTAAACTAAAACTATAAACCTAAATAAACACTAAAATCTTAACCTAAACTAAGCTAAACTTAAAACCTAAACCTAAATCAAATCCAACTATAAACCCTAAATAAACCTAAGTTTAACCTAAACTTAAACTAATCAAAACCTAAAACCTATAACCCTTAACCCTAAACCCTAAACATACAACCCTAAACCCTAAAAGTTAAACCCTAAACCCTTAAACACAAAACCCAAAACCAAAACCCCAAACCCCAAACCCTAAACCCAAAACCTTAAACCCTAAACCATTAACCCTAAACACTAAACCCTAAACCTTCAACCCTAAAAACAAAAAAGCTTAAACCCAAACTAAATAAAATATAAAAATAAAATAATTAAGAAACCTAAACCAAAAAAATAAAATAAAATAAAAGCTAAAAACTAAACTAAAATAAAATAAATAAAAACCCAACCTAAACTAAAAACTAAAATAAAGCTAAAATTTAAAACCTAAATAAAATAAAACTAAATGTAAAATAAAATAAAATAAAACTAAATAAACCTAAACCAAAAATAAACCTAAAAGAAATAAAAAAAACCTAAACCCTAAACCCTAAACTAAAAAAATAAACCTAAACCCTAAACTAAATAAAATAAAATAAACTAAAATTAAACCTAAACCTAAATTAAAAAATAAAACCTAAAAATAAACCTAAAAGATAACCCTAAAGCCTAAAACTAAACCAAAAATTTAAAAAAAATATCTAAACCAAAAAAATAAGATAAAAATAAAAGTACTTAAAAATCATCATAAACTGAAACCTAAACCTAAAAAATAAACTAAAATAAAAAACCTAAACTAAAATAAATAAACCTAAAATAAATAAACTAAATTAAATAAAAAAACTTAAATAAAAACTAAAAACAAAATAAACTAAACTAAAAAAAAATATACTAAATACTCCTAAACTTACCGGTTTACTTAATTAAAAAATCCTAAACCCTAATCTCTAAAAAATCTTAAACCTTAAACCCTAAACTCTAAACCCTAAACCCTAAACCATAAACCTTAAACCTGAAATAATAAACCCTAACCCTAACCCCAAACCCTAAACCCTAAAAGCATAAAACATGAAACCTTAAACCCTAAACCCTAAACCCTAAATGCTAAACCGTAACCATAAACCATAAACCCCAAACCCCAAACCCTAAACTCTAAAACCCAAACCCTAAACTTAAACCTAAAATGTCTAAATAAATTAAAAAATAAACCTAAATCCTAAAACCTAATAAACTTAAACCTAAACCTAAACCCTAGAATGGGCGTTGATGATAGGAACATCACCGCCAGCCTGCCTAGATCTGGTGGAGGCAAGGTAGTGATTATCATAGTGGTGGTGGGGGATCTAAAGGTGCTTGTGGATATGGAGGTGGTGGTCCGAGCAGTGGTGGTTATGGTGGTAGGAGGAGCGATGGAGGTTATAGCCACCGTGGTGGCAAAGGGAATGATTGTTGATATGATGGCAGATCCAACTACTCAAGAGGCCGTGGTAGTTCTGATGGGAATTAGAGGAACTGAAGAATGGCCGATCCGATCTACAACTTATGAAACTATGTCTTTAGAGTAGAGAGAGTACTACTTTTTTAGGGCATTTGATTTTCTCTATGCGTGCTCATTTTTTATCTATGTTATCACTTGGTCTTTGGGAACTTGGTGTGTTACAAGATTGATGAAATCAATAAGAAGAAATGTTGATTTTGAATTTGTTATCTTTTAAAAAAAACCAAAATCCCTAAAACCCAAACTAAAGCCCGAACCCTAAACCTAAAACCTAAACCCTAAAAAATAATAAAAAATAAATAAAAAAACCCTAACCCTAAATGATAAACCCTAGAACTAACCCTAATCCTTAAACCCTAAACTTATAACCCTAAAATGTAAACCCTAAGCCTGAACCCTAAACCTAAAACCTAAACCCTAAAAAATAATAATAAATAAATAAAAAAACCCTAACCCGAAATGATAAACCCTAAACTAATAAACCCTAAACATAACTAAAATAAAACCCTAAATAAACTAATAAAAACTAATAAAACACTAAACTAAACTAAAAAATTAAAACTAAAACTAATAAACTAATAATAAATAAAAAAAACTAAAATGAAAACTAATAAAACTACCAAAACTAAACTAACTAAATAATAACGAATAAACTAATAATAAAAAAACTAACTAAACTAATTAACAAATTAATAACTAAATTAAACATAAATAAAAAAACCCCACCATTAAACTAACTAAAAATAAACTAAACTAATAAAACCAATAAAAACTAAACAAAACCTAAACTAAACTAATAAACTAACTAAATTCAACCCTAATAAATAACTAACTAATAATAATAACTAACTAATAAACCTAAACCATAAACATAACTAACCTAATAAATAACTAACGAATAAAAAAACTAAACCCAATAACTAAACTAATAATAACTAAACTAACTAAACTAAAACTAATAACTAATAAACTAAAACTAATAAACTAACTAAATAATAAATAAATAAATAATAATATTAACTAACTAATAACTAAAACTAACAACTAAATTAAATAAATAAATTTATAAACTAATTAAACTAATAAAATAATAAATAATAATAATAATAAATAAAATAAATTAAAATTTAATAATATCTAAAAAAACATGAAATAATAATAAAACCTATAAAAAAAAAACTAAAACCTAAACTAAATAAATAAATCAAAACCTAAACCTAAAAGCTAAATAAAACCTAAAAAATAAACTAATTTAAAATAAATAAATAAAATAAACCTAAACCTAAACTAAATTAAATAAACTAAACTAAAAATAAACCTAAAATAAACCTAATGAAAACCTAAAGCCTAAACTAAACTAAACCTAAACTAAATAAACTTGAACCTTAACCTAAACCTAAATATAAACCTAAACCTAAACCTAAACATAAACCTAAACCTAATCCTAAACTAAATAAATAAACAAAACTAAATAAAAATAAACTTAAACCTAAACTAAATAAACATAAACTAAACATAAATAAATAAAACTAAAATAAAAAATAAATTTAATAAACTAAACTAAATAAACTAAACTAAATAATAAAACCTAAACTAAACCTAAACTTAAACCTAAACCTAAAACTAAAAAATAAACCTAAGCCTAAACCTAAACCTAAATAAATAATAATAAATAAACTAAATAAACATAAACTAAATAAATAAATAAAAATACAAATAAAATTAAACTAAATAAACCTAAAAAAAACTAAAAAGACTAAACAAAAAAACCTAAAGTAAAATAAACTAAATAAAAACTAAACCTAGATAAACCTAAACCTAAATAAATAAAATAAACTAAACTAAATAAATAAACCAAAACTAAATAAAAGAAACTAAACTAAAATAAACCTAAACCTAAACCTAAACTAAAACTAAATAATCCTAAACATTAAACCTAAACCTAACCTAAATAAAACTAAATAAAACCTAAACCTAAAATAAAATAAATGAGAACAAATAAATAATAAAATAAATAAACTAAATAAACCTAAATAAATAAAATGAAATAAAATAAACTAAACTAAATGGATATTAATAAAATAAAATAAAATAAAAACTTAAATCTAAACCTAAACCAAACAAAAAAAAATAAACATAAAAAAAAATAAATAAACAAAAAAAACTATAATAAAATAATTTAAATGAAAATAAATAAAAATTAAACTAAATAAAGAAATAAACCTAAACTAAACCTAAACCTAAACCCTAAACCCAAAATAAATTAAAACTAAATAAAACCTAAACCTAAACCAAAATAAATAATTAAACTAAATAAATAAACCTAAACCTAAACCTAAATAAATATACTAAATAAAGAAATAAAATAAACCTAGTTAAATCTATACTAAATAAACCTAAAAAATCCTAAACCCAAAATAACATAAACTAAATAAACTAAACTAAATAAAACATAATCCTAAACCTAAATAAATAAAAAAAAACTAAATAAATAAACAAACTAAATAAATAAAACTAAACTTATACCAAAATAAATAAATAAACTAAATAAATAAACCTAAACTAAATAAAACTAAAAATTAAATAAACCTAAAAATAAAAATACACTAAACTAAACAAAAAAATAAACCTAAACCTAAACTAAAAATAAACCAAAGAATAAACATAAAAAACCTAAATAAATAAACTAAACTAATAAAATACAAATAAAAACTAAAATAAAAATAAATGAACCTAAACCTAAAAATAAAAAACCTAAACTAAATAAACCTAAATAAACCTAAACCTAAACCTAAACTAAAATAAACTAAAACCTAAACCCTAAACTGAAACCTAAACCTAAATAAACTATACCACAAATAAAAATAAACCTAAAAATAAATAAAAATAAAATAAACCTAAACTAAATATAAACCTAAAATAAAAACTTAATAAAATAAACTAAATAAAACCTAAACCTAAACCTAAACCTAAATTAAAATAAAACTAAAACTAAATAAACATAAATAAAAATAAAAGAAAAAATAAATATATAAAATAAAACCTAAACCTAAATAAAATTGAAACCTAAACCAAAATAAAACCTAAACCCCAAACCTAAACTAAATAAACCTAAACCTAAACTAAATAAACTAAAAACTAAATAAAATAAACTAAACTATACTAAAAAAAACTAAAAATTAATACACTAAATAAAAATTAAATAAAACCTAAACTTAAGATAAAATTAAACCTAAAAACCTAAACCAAAATAAACATGAACTAAACTAAAATAAAACCTAAACTGAACTGAAATCAAAAATAAAACATAAACATAAACCTAAACCTAACCTTAAAAAAACTTAAATAAATAAATAATAAAATAAACCTAAATAAACCTATACCTAAACTAAACTAAAAATAAAAACCTAAAAAAAAATAAATAAAAAATAAACTAAAAAAGTAAACTAGACTATAAATAAATAAACCTAAACCTAAACCAAAATCGAAACCTAAACTACATAAAAAAAAATCCTAAACATAAACCTAAATCTAACTTAAAAAAAAAACCCTATACCGTAAACCCTAAACGTTAAACTCTTAATCCGAAACCCTAAACCCTAAATAGTAAAACCCTAAACCCTAAACCCTAAACCATAAAGCCTAAGCCTTAAACCCTAAAACTATAAACCCTAAACCCTAAACCCTAAACCCAAAACATTAAACCCTAAATTAACCTTAAACCCTAAACCCTAAATCCTAACCCTAACCCAAAACCCAAAACTCCAAACTAACCCTAAGCTTTAAAAAGCCTAAACCCTAAAGCCTAACTGCAAACCCTAAACTTAAACTAAACTTAAAACCCTAAACCTAAAGTTTAAACAAACACTAAATCTCAACCTAAACTCTAAAACCTAAACTATAAAAAAACCTAAACCCTAAATCCAAATCCCTAACCATAAACACTAAACATTAAACCCTAAGCCTATGCCCTAAACCCTAAACCTATAACCCTTAACCCTAAACCCTAAACATAATACCCTAAACCCTAAAACCTAAATTCTAAAACCCAAAACCCAAAACCCAATACCCTAAACCCCAAACCCCAAACCCTAAACCCTAAACCCTAAACCCTAAACCCTAAACAATTAACCCTAAACCTTCAACCCTAAAAACTAAAAAGCCTAAACCCAAACTAAATAAAATCTAAAAATAAAATAATTAAGAAACCTAAACCAAAATAAAATAAAAATTAAAAACTAAACTAAAATAAAATAAATAAATACCTAAACTAAACTAAAAAACTAAAATAAAGCTAAAATTTTAAAACTTAAATAAAATAAAAACTAAATGTAAAATAAAAATAAAGTAAAAACTAAATAAAAACCTAAGCCTAAAAAATAAACCTAAAAAGAAATAAAAAATAAAACATAAACCATAAACTAAAATTAAACTTAAACCAAAACTAAAAAATAAAACCTTAAAATAAACCTAAAATATAACCCTAAAGCCTAAAACTAAACCATAAATTAAAAAATAATACCTAAAACTAAAAAATAAGATAAAAATAAAAGTAAACTTAAAAATCAACATAAACTAAAACCTAAACCTAAAAAATAAACTAAAATAAAAAACTAAACTAAAATAAATAAACCTAAATTAAATAAACTAAATTAAATAAAAATAAAAAATAAACCTAAATAAAAACTAAAAATAAAATAAACTAAACTAAATAAAAATTAAACTAAATACACCTAAACCTACCAATTTACTTAATTAAAAAAACCCCTAAACCCTAATCTCTAAAAAACCCTAAACCCTAAACCCTAAACTCTAAACCCTAAACCCTAAACCATAAACCCTAAACCCGAAACAATAAACCCTAACCTTAACCCCAAACCTTAAACCCTAAAAGCATAAACCCTAAAACCTTAAACCCTAAACCCTAAACCTTAAATGCTAAACCCTAAAGGCTAAACCCTAACCATAAACCCTAAACCCTAAACCCCAAACCCTAAACCCTAAAACCCAAACCCGTAAACTTAAACCTAAAGTGTTAAAAAAATTAAAAAATAAACCTAAATCCTAAAACTTAATAAACTTAAACCTAAACCTAAACCCTCAAATTGGGCAGAATGTTGACGGTTGGAATATCACCGTCAACCAAGCTCAGTCTAGATCTGGCGGTGGACGCAAAGGCGGAGGCGGCAATTTTCACACTCGTGGTGGGGGATCTAGAGGTGCTGGTGGATATGGAGGTGGTGGTCAGAGCAGTGGTGGTTATGGTGGTAAGAGGAGCGACGGAGGTTATAGCCATGGTGGCGACGAATGGAAAGATTTTTGATATGATGGCAGATCCAACTACTCGAGAGGCCGAGGTGATTCTGATGGGAATTAGAGGAACAAAAAAATGGTTGATCTGATCTACTGCTTATGAAACTAATAATTACTAAACTAACTAAACTAAAACTAATAACTAATAAACTAAAACTAATAAACTAACTAAATAATAAATAAATAAATAATAATAGTAACTAACTAATAACTAAAACAAACAACTAAATTAAACAATTAAACTGATAAACCAATTAAACTAATAAATTAATAAATAATAATAATAAATAAACTAAATTAAAAATTAATAATATCTGTAAAAACATGAAATAATAATAAAACCTATTAACATAAAAACTAAAACCTAAACTAAATAAATAAATCTAAACCTAAACCTAAAATCTAAAATAAAACCTAAAAGTAAACTAATTAAAATAAATAAATAAACTAAACCTAAACCTAAACAAAATTAAATAAACTAAACTAAAAATAAACCTAAAATAAACCTAATGCTAAACCTAAAGCCTAAACTAAACTAAACCTAAACTAAATAAACTTGAACCTTAACCTAAACCTAAATATAAACCTAAACCTAAACCTAAACATAAACCTAAACCTAATCCTAAACTAAATAAATAAACTAAACTAAATAAAAATAAACTTAAACCTAAACTAAATAAACATAAACTAAACCTAAATAAATAAACTTAAAATAAAAAATAAATTAAATAAACTAAACTAAATAATAAAACCTAAACTAAACCTAAACTTAAACCTAAACCTAAAAACTAAAAATAAACCTAAGCCTAAACCTAAACCTTAAATAAATAATAAATAAACTAAATAAACATAAACTAAATAAATAAATAAAAATACAAATAAAATTAAACTAAATAAACCTAAAAAAAACTAAAAAGACTAAACAAAAAAAACCCAAAGTAAAATTAAACTAAAAAATAAAAACTAAAAGATAAACTAAACCTAAACAAATAAAATAAACTAAAAAATAAATAAACCTAAACTAAATAAAAGAAACTAAACTAAAATAAACCTAAATCTAAACCAAACTAAAATTAAATAAACCTAAACACTAAACCTAAACCTAAGAATAAACTAAACCTAACTAAAAAAACTAAATAAAACATAAACCTAAAATAAAATAAACGAGAACGTAAATAAATAATTAAATAAATAAACTAAATAAACCTAAATAAATAAAATAAAATAAAATAAACTAAACTAAATGGATATTAGTAAAATAAAATAAAATAAAAACTTAAACCTAAACCTAAACCTAACAAAAATAATAAAATGAACTAAAATAAACAAAATAATAAACTATAATAAAAAAATTTAAATGAAAATAAATAAAAATTAAACTAAATAAAGAAATAAACCTAAACTAAAACTAAACCTAAACCCTAAACCCAAAATAAACTAAAATTAAATAAAACCTAAACCTAAACCAAAATAAATAAATAAACTAAATAAATAAACCTAAATCTAAACCTAAATAAATATACTAAATAAAGAAATAAAAATAAACCTAGATTAAACCTATAAATAAACCTAAACTTAAAGCCTAAACCCAAAATAACACTAAATAAACTAAACTAAATAAAACATAATCCTAAACCTAAATAAATAAAATAACTAAATAAATAAACAAACTAAATAAATAAAACTAAACTTAAACCAAAATAAATAAATAAACTAAATAAATAAAATAAACTAAATAAAACTAAAATTAAATAAACCTAAAAATAAAATACACTAAACTAAACAAAAAAATAAACTAAACCTAAACTAAAAATAAACCAAAGAATAAACATAAAAACCTAAATAAATAAAGTAAACTAATAAAATACAAATAAAACTAAAATAAAATAAATGATCTAAACATAAAAATAAAAAACTAAACTAAATAAACTAAATTAACCTAAACTAACCTAATCTAAAATAAACTAAAACCTAAACCTAAACAAACCTAAACCTAAATAAACTATACTACAAATAAAAATAAACCTAAAACTAAATAAAATAAAATAAACCTAAAAAAACCTAAACCTAAAATAAAACTAAATAAAATAAAACTAAAATAAACCTAAAAACCTAAATTAAAATAAAACCAAAACTAAATAAACCTAAATAAAAATAAAGAAAAAAAAATAAATAATAAAATAAAACCTAAACCTAAATAAAATTGAAACCTAAACCAAAATAAAAAACCTAAACTAAATAAACCTAAACTAAAATAAACTAAAACTAAATAAAATAAACTAAACTATCTAAAACTAAAATAAATGACTAAATAAAATAAATAAGACTTAAGATAAAACTAAACCTAAAACCTAAAAATAAACATGAACTAAAAACTAAAATAAAACCTATGAACTAAAATCAAAATAAACTAAAATCAAAAATATAACATATATAAACTAAAAAAAATAAAATAAATAAAAATAAAACTAAAAAGTAAACTAGACTATAAATAAATAAACCTAAACCTAAACCAAACAACCATAAAAAATAAAGATAAAATCTGATTAGGCACTTTAAAACCAAATCAAACTGAATTAGAATCAGAATCTAGGCCCTGATCTAAATCTACCACTGATACTTAGGCCACTACTGGGCCACTAAAGGCCATAAACTGGGCCTAAACTAAGAGCCCTGGGTTGACTGAAACTCCAGTCACCCTGCTGGGCTCCACTGAGCCAGGGCTCCCAAATACCTGACGGCCAAAGGCTGACCCAGGCACCTGAGGCCCCTAAACTGACTGACTCCCAAGCCACTGAACCACTGGGCTACCACAAGACGACTGGGCCACTGAGCCTAAATCCTGGGCTCTAAAACAGGCTAAAGGCAAATCTGATCTAATCCTGACCATAAACTGAGCCATATACTGTGCCTGAAACAAGATCCAAACTGACCTGGGCCAACCACTGAGCAGGCATCTTGCCTGAGCTCCAACTGATTCTCCTGGGCCCTCCCTGGGCACCCCACCACTGGGCCTGGGCCCTAGGCCCTAGCCATTAAACCCTAAACCTGCTGACCTTAAAGATCTAAAGCTAAACCAACTAAATAAATCTGATAAATAATTGAAACTAAATCCAAATAAAATAATAAAACTAAACTAAAATAAAATAAATAAACCTAAACTAAACTAAAACTAAAAAATTTAAAATTAAATAAAATAAAACTAAATGTAAAATAAAATAAAATAAAACTAAATAAAAGCCTAAACCTAAAAATAAACCTAAAAAGAATAAAATACATAAACCCTAAAATAAATAAACTAAACTCTAAACTAAATAAATAAAATAAATTAAACTTAAACTAAACTAAAAAAAAATAAACCTAAAATAATATAAAATAAACCATAAATTAAAAATAATGCAAAACTAAAAATAAGATAAAATAAAAGTAAACTTAAAATCAACATAAATGAAATCTAAACCTAAAAATAAACTAAAATAAAACCTAAACTAAAATAAATATTCTAAAATAAATAAATAAATTAAATAAAAATAAAATAAAACTAAAACTAAAATAAAATAAACTAAACTAAATAAAATTAAACTAAATACACATAAACCTCGGTTTACAATTAAAACCTAAACCCTAATCTCTAAAACCCTAAACCCTAACTAAACTCTAAAACCTAAACCATAAACCTAAAATCAGACAATAAACCCTAACCTAACCCCAAACCCTAAACCCTAAAAGCATAAACCCTAACCACCCTAAACCCTAAACTTAAATGCTAAACCCTAAAGGGTAAACCACCATAAACCTAAACCCTAAACCACTAAACCACACCCAAACCCTAAACTTAAACGTTAAAAAAATTAAAATATAAACCTAAATCCTAAACTTAAACTAAACCTAAACCAGAATGGGAGAATGTTGGCGGTTGGAATATCGTCCTAGGCTCAGTCGATCGGCCGGTGGAGAAGGTGTAGGCGGCGATTATCACAGTGGTGGTGGGGGATCTAGAGGTGCCGGTGGATATGGAGGTAGTGGTCAGAGCAATGGTGGTTATGGTGGTAGGAGGAGCGACGAAGGTTATAGCCATGGTGGCAGCGAAGGGAAAGATTTTTGATATGATGGCAAATCCAACTACTCGAGAGGCCGGGGTGATTTTGATGGGAATTAGTGGAACTAAAAAATGGCCGATCTGATCTACTGCTTATGAAACTGTGTCTTTAGAGTAGAGAGAGTTTTAGTTTTCTAGGGCATTTGATTTACTCTATGTGTGGTCATTTTTTATCTATGTTGTCGCCTGTGTCTTTGAGAACTTGGTGTGTTACTCGATTGATGAAATCAAAAAGAAGAAATGTTAATTTTGAATTTATTATCTTTTAACAAAACCAAAATCTCTAAAACCAAAACTAAAGCCTGAACCCTAAACCTAAAACCCTAAAAATAACTACTAAATAAAAAATCCCACCACATAAAATTAAACTAATCCTTAAACCCTAAACTATAACCCTAAATTGTAAACCCTAAACCACAAAATAACACTAAACCCTAATAACAAATAAAACACTAAACTAATAATTAAAACTAAAACTAAAAATAATAAACTAAAAGTAATAAACTAAAATAAATAAATAACTAATAAACTAATACTAAACTAATGACTTATAAAATACTAATAAAACTAACTAACTAATTAAAACTAATAACTAAATTAAACATAAACCCAATAATAACTAAAATTAAAACTAATAAACTTAACTAAACCTAAACTATTAACTAAAACTAATAAAACTAACTAAATTAAACCAAATAAAACAAACTAATAACTAATAAATAACTCCAACCATAACTGATAATACTAAAATAAATAAAAATAATAATAACAAGAAACTAATAATAATAAACTAATTGAACTAAAACTAATAACTATTAAGCTAAAACTAATAAACTAACTAATAAATAAACAAATAATAGTAATTAATTTATAACTAAATAACAACTAAATTAAATAATAAAACTAAAACCTAATAATAAACTAACTAATAATAATAGTTAAAACTACAATAAAAACAAAAAATAATAATAAATTAAAACTAAAATAACAATAACTAAACTAATAAATTAATAATAAATTAAACAAAATAAAACTAATAACTAAACTAATAATAATAATAATAATAAACTAAATTAATAATAAACTAAATAATAAATAAAACCTAAAATAATATACTAAATCTAATAATAATAAATAAACCTAAGAAACTATCTAACTAATAATAATAAGTTAATAAAACTTACTAAATTAATAAACTTATAAATAATAATAAAAAGTAAACTAAAACTAATAATACTTAAAAACACTAAATAATAATAAAACTTAATAACATAAAACTAAAACTAAAATAATAAATAAATAAAACTAAACTAAAACTAAACTAATTAAACTAATAAAAACTAATAATTAACTAATAATAATAAACTAATAACTAAACTAACTAAATAAATAATAACTAAAATAAATAATAAACTAATAATAATAATAACTAATAATAATAATAATAATAAATAAATAAATAAACTAAAAATTAAACACATAAACCTAAATTAAGAAAAGTAATAATAATAAAACTAATAATAATAAACTAAACAGAAGTAAAATAACTAATAACTAAACTAATAAAATGAAATAATAATAATAAATAATAACTAAAAAAACTAATATAATAATAAAACTAAACTAAAACTAATTAATAACTAACTAATAAAACTAATAAACTAATCAATATTAAGATAAAACATAATAATAACTAATAAAAAAAGTAAATAATAATAATAAACTAAATAAAACTAATAATAAATTAATAACCTAATAACCAATAAATGAATAAACTAATGGTAATAAATTAACTAACTAATAAAACTTAACTAATTAATAAATAAGAAACCTAAACCCAATAAATAGTAAACACTAAAACTAAACTAATAAACTAATAATAAATAACTAAATAACTAACTAAAAAACTAAATCCTAAACTAACATTAAAATAACTACAATAAATAAACATAATAATAAACCAAACTAATAAATAACTAACAATGATGATAATAATAAAACACTAACTAAAAAAAATTAATAATAACTAAATAATAATAATCTAATAAATTAATAACTAAATAAAATAAAACTATGTAAAATAACAAAATAACTAAAGTAATAAACTAAACCAATAATAATAATAATAATAATAATAATAATAATAATAAAAAAAAATAATAAAACTAATTAAAAATGACTAAAATAACAATAATAAATAATAATAATAATAATAATAATAATAACTAATAAACTAATAATAATAAAATAATAATAAAGTAACTAATAAATGTAAATAACTACCCAAACCCTATCTAAATAAATAAAATAATAATAATAATAAAACTAATAATAAACATAAACTAAAGAAAAAAACTAAAAAAGAAAATAAAACTAATAATAAATAAATTATAATAATAAAAAACTAATAAAAATCTAAACCATAAACTAAACTAAAAAATAATAATAATAAACTAACTAAACACATAACTAAACTAATAAAAATAATAAACTAAATGAATAAACTAATAAATAAACTAACAAAACTAAACTAATAAAATTAAACCATATAACTAAAACTAACTTAAATAATAATAAAACCATAAACTAATAATAATAACTAAACTAAATAAATAAATAACTAACTAATAATAAATAAAATAAACTAAAATAAACTAAAACCATAAACAAATTAACTAAATAAACTAACTAAATAATAATAAACTAAACCTAAAAAGTATAAAATAATAATAACTAAAACTAAAACTAATAAAACTAAACTAACAACCTAATTAAAACTAAACTAACTAAACTAAACATAAACTAATAATAAACTAATAATAGCTAAAAATAATAAAACCAAATAACCTAAACACTAAAAACCTAAACCCTCAAAACTAAACCTTTTTATTTAGATTTTGAGATCCTTCACGTTCTTGGTGAGTTTTTGAGCCCTTTCTCTCTTGGATTCCCTATTGATTTTTGGCCTTGGGCCAATCTCAACTATTCTTATCACAGCGTCGTGACTCATGGCGTCGATTTCTTCAAATCCATGTGATAAATCCCATGTACCGATGGATCCTACTAGGGCATTAGATTTTTTGGGTAATCCTACTTCTAAATTACTTCTATTACTAAATCTTTCAAAGAGTTTTAGCTGGTAAGAATTTCTCCATCAAGTCTCCATTGAATTCGCTTCATGCGAATTTTAAAGGTACTCCAACAATCATGATTTCAGATGAGGATATTGAAAGATTAGCAAAGGCTTTTGCTTTTTCTTTGATTGGAATGTTTTCATTTAAACGGCCAAAGATGGAAGATATTTGTCCTATTTTTCATAGCTTAAATTTTTTTAGTTCTTTTTCTATTGCTCTGATTGATGCAAAGTATGTTCTAATTAAACTTTCTAATGACCTTGATTACGAAAGAATTTTTTCTAGGCATTCTTACTATGTTTTTAATTGTCAAATGCATATGTTTGATGTTAATGAAGAGTCTCCTATTGTTTCCATTTGGTTTTCTTTACCTAACTTAAGGATTCATCTATTTAATCATCATATTATTTATGCTATTGGGTTGATTTTTGGTTGGCCTTTGCAAGTTAATCAAGTAACAACTGCTTCTTCCATATTATATGTTGCTAGAATTCTTATAGAGATTGATATTACTAAAATATATCCGAATGAAATTTGGTTGGGTTCAAATAAATGTCGTTATTTTTAGAAAGTTATTTTTGAGAACTTTCCCATTTTTTGTAATCATTGTAAGATTCATGGGCATTAAATTTCTGAATGCTTTATTGCTTATCCATCTCTTAGGAAGAAAATCACTAGTAAGAATTCAATTGTTGAAAAAAATTAAGGATTCTCTCAAGTTGAATAATGGAAAATCTGCTTTTCAAAATTTTGTTATTTTGCAAAACCAGATTTTTGAATCTTCTAAAAATGTTTTACCTATTAATGATTTGTCTACTACGAAAGGTAATTTTGATGTTTCTTAAAAATGTTTTAATAATAATCATGCTCTAAGTGTTTCTTTTGATGATTCTGTTAAAGGGAAGAGTTTAGAGGATGTGGTTAATGATTCAAATGGTTTGGATGTTGTGCATAAGTCCTTTCATGATGATGGTTCAAATATTATTGATGCTAACACCATTTGTTCTAATCAGTTGGATGTTATTTCTCTTTCTCCTATGTTTGCTTTAGGTCATGGGAAAGAGACTATTTTTTTCTTTCTTTGATTGAGAATGGTGGTGAAAAGAATGTTCTTATTTCTGATATTTAACTTATGGTCCTAACAATCTTGTTAATATCGGTTATCCTTCTTTTAAAAAATAAGATCTAGATACATGTGACAATTCTCTCATTGTGAATAGTTCTATTTCGATTCAAAATGATTATTTTTCAATGGCTAGTAATTATGTTCAGAATTTTGGTAATATGCTATATGTTTCTAAGGAATTTAAATCTTATTTTAATCTCTTACATTAAGATTGTACTGAAAATCTGGATTCTACTTCTCTTACTTCATTTAAGAATGAAGATAGAGAGGATACTCTTTAGATTTTTTTGGAAGGTGAAAATATTGATAATTGTCTTCTTAATAAAGTTATTTATGCTCCTTCTTTCACTTATGATTGTGAAATGCATACTATTTCTAATTTTCCTTTGTTTAATGTTGTGGATGATTCTGAATCCTCTTCTTTGAAATTGATAGCTCTTGTTCATCCCCATGCCTTTTATAATAATATTGATTCATTTTCGGATGGAGATTTTTTGGAGAAAGGGCAAGGTTATAAAATTATTTACAAGAAAAAGAAAAAAGTGTTCAGATTTATGCTCCTCCTCACTTGATGAGTGTTACTCATTCAAAAGCTTCTTGGAATTAATCTCTCCTGTCCTTGGGTAGATTTTAATTTTGTTTTTTTCTGTTGGGTTGCTAGCTTCTTGGCTAATTTTCCTCCTTCTGGCTTGGTGTTTCTAGCTTCCTATTTGTTAGGGTTTTTTTTTGGAGCTCCTTGGCTGGTTGGTTTTATGCTAATGGTTTTGTTCCTGTTGGCTTGCATTTCTTTGGTTGGTGCTTTTGCTCTCTTTGTTGGTGGTAGGTTGGGCTTTTTTTTACTAGCTTTGGTTTCTC
The DNA here is from genome assembly GCA_021442155.1 of Cymbidium sinense. Taxonomy (NCBI): domain Eukaryota; kingdom Viridiplantae; phylum Streptophyta; class Magnoliopsida; order Asparagales; family Orchidaceae; genus Cymbidium; species Cymbidium sinense. Next base: position 99,797,438 of record CM038214.1, on the reverse strand, counting down.
CATTGGTTGGCTATTTCTCTAGCTTTTTATTTTAGCTTTTGCTGGCCGTCTTATTTTTTCTATTGGTTGGTTTGATTCTCTTGCTCTTTCCTAGGGTATTTTTCCTAGGTGCTCTATTGTGTGGCTGCTCTATTTGTTGTTTCCTTTCCTTTGGTTGGTGCCTTGGTGACTTTGGATTGGTGTTGTTGTGGGTACTATTGGCTTGGTGCCTTGGTGGCTTTGGATTGGTGTTGTTATGGGCTCTATTGGCTTTGTCTTGGAGGGCTCTTTTTAAATTTTCATTAGGCTATGAGCTTCTTTTCTCCCTCTTTTTAAAGAGATGTTCATATTTGGTTTTGTTTGGATTTCCTTATGTTAATTTTATATGTTCCTCTCCTCTCTTTTTCTGTTTCCATAGCTTCACTTTTTCTATGGCTGGGTGGCTATTATGATAGGTTTGTAATTTTCTTTTGCTGGGATGGATATAATGATATGATGGATATTTTCCCATTTTCCTCTAGATTCCTTAGGATTATCTCATTTTGTGATTGTTCTCTTCTTCTTCTTGGAGAGGAGCTAGTTCTTATAGTTGGTCTCTTCTTTTCTTAGATGGTTTAGTTGTCTTTGTTGCAAGTTCAAGTTTCCTTTTCTTATGGATCTTATCTCCTTGGAGGTTCTTTTGGAGCTCCGTGGATTCTTCCCCTTCGTTGTCTTTTGCTTCACTTTTTTAATTTTGTCTTTGTTTTTGTTTCTTTATTACTCTTTGATGTATCAGTTTAGGGATAAACTCTTTAGGATTTTCCTTTAGCTCATTTGAGCAATAGTTTTTTTTTAGTTTAGTCTCTAATATGGTCTTCTTGTACCTATTTTTTTAAGCAATTATTTCCATTTAATTAAAAAAAGAACCCTAAACCCGAAACCCTAAACCCTAAACCCAAAACCCTAAAACCCCAAACCCTAAATCATAAACACTAGAACCTTAAACCCTAAATCCAAAATCCTAAACCCTAAACCCTAAAACCCTAAACCATAATACTTTTGTTAATCACTTTGTATCTTTTGCTTGCTTTACTATTTTCTTTTGCTTCTGGATGTACTTAGATAGGGGATTTACACCCTAGGCTGATTGTAGCTATTTGAGCAGTAGTTCTGGAGTTTATTCCCTTTTAGGATCTTGAAATCCCTTTTTTGTGGCAATAAAATTCCCCCTATATGGGGTTTCCCAAAAAAAATAATAAATAAAACCCTAAACCTCAAAAACCTAAAAAACCTAAACATAAATAAAATAAAATAAAAACCTACACTAAAACCTAAACTTACACCTACAAATAAAATTAAATAAAAAATAAAAATAAACTAAAATAAAATAAATAAAAACCTAAACTAAAAAATAAAATTAACCTAAGAATAAAAAACCTAAATAAAATAGAAAATAAATGTAAAATAAAAAAAAAAAATAAAATAAAATAAAACTAAATAAAAAAATAAATCTAAAAATAATAAAAATAAATAAAAATTAAAACCTAAACCTAAACCTAAGTAAAAAAATAAAATAAACCTAAACTAGTAAAATAAACTAAACTAAAATAAATAAACCTAAACCTAAACCTAAACTAAACTAAATAAAATAAATTAAACTAAAATTAAACCTAAAACCTAAACCTAAAACCTAAACCTAAAAAATAAAATAAAAACCAAAACCTAAACCAAAAATAAAAAAAATAAAACCTAAACCTAAAATAAAATAAAAAATAAAAAAAACTAAAAATAAAATAAACCTAAAAAAATAAACTAAGATGAAAATCATAAACTAAAATAAATAAACCTAAAATAAATAAACTAAACTAAATAAAAATAAACCTAAATAAAATAAAAAATAATATAAAATAAAAAATAATATAAAATAAATAAATAAATAATAAATTAAATAAACTAAATAAACCTAAATGTACTGGATTACTTAATTAAAAAAAACTTAAATCCTAAATCATAAACCCTAAACCCTAAACCCTAAAAAGCCCTAACCCTAAACCCTAAACCTTAAACCCTAAACCCTAAACCCTAAACACTATACCCTAAACCCTATACCATAAACCTAAACCCAAAAATGTAAAAGTATAAACCCTAAAACCCTAAACCTCGGTTGAGTTGATTTTTACGAAAGCTGATCTTTAAGAAGTCAGTGAGGAGGTTGTGAAATACAAAGTTGGTGCTCCTAACCATGTTGGTCTTGTTGCACCTATCAATGTTGTGGTTCCTCTAAGCAACACTGGTGTATATCCTTCACAAACTTCTTTCTTCCAGGATCTGAACATCCCAACTAAGATCAACAAGGCTACTATTTAAATTATCACCCCGATAGAGCTGATTAAAAAAGGTAATAAGGTGGGATCCTCAATGGCTACTCTCCTCACTAAGTTGGGGATTAGGCCATTCTGTTATGGCCTTGTTATCCAGTCTGTGTATGATGATGGTTCGATGTTCAATCCTGAGGTGCTTGACCTCACTAAAGATGATCTCATCGAGAAGTTTTCGGCAGGCCTTTCAAAGATTACTTCTCTCTCACTAGAACTCCCTTATCCCACCCTTGCTACAGCGCCCCACATGTTCATCAACACTTACAAGAATGTCCCCGCCATCATGATTGCCCTTGATCACACATACCTGGACGCCTAGAAGTTTAACGAATATTTAAAGGATCCTAGTAAATTTGATGTGGTATGCTTGATGCTCTTACTATCTTCTTCTTTGCTCCTATTCTTGTGTAAGAGAAGAAAGAAGGGCATCTTGATGAATCGATGATGATATGGGCTTGTTTTTCTTTGTTGGCTTTCTATAAAATCAAATTTTATCATCTCTAGGAGTTAAAACATTTTGTGAAATACAAGTTTTGTGAATTTTTGAATTGCATTTTATTTAATTCTATTTTATTAGTTGTTAGAGGATAATGACTTCTTTAATTTGGTAATTGCTTGTTTGTTATGGAATCATCTAAGTTAAAAACAATTAAATAAATAAACCCTAAATCCTATACCCCAAATCATAAACCTAATCCTAAAGTAACTAAATAAATTAAAAAATAAACCTAAACCCTAAAACCTAATAAACATAAACCTAAACCTAAACCTTAAGAATGGGCAGAACTTTGATGGTAGGAACATCACCATAAACCAAGCTCGGTTTAGATATAGTGTTGGAGGCAAAGGTGGAGGTGGCGGTGGAGACAAAAGGGAGGTGGCGTTATCAATGGTGGTGGGGATCCGGAGTGTGATGGAAATGGAGGAGGTGGTGAGCAATGGTGTTTATGGAGGTGGAAGAAGCGATGGAGGTTTACAAGTGGTGGTGGAGGAGGAGAGATCGAGGATATGATGTTGGGTCCTACTACTAGAGAGGGTGGTTTTGATGGAACCGGAGAAATAAAAGAAACCGATCCAATCTGCTGCTTATGGAAATGTGTCTTTATCGCAGAGAGGGTTGTAGTTATCTTGGGTTTTCGAATTGCTCTATGTGTGCTTATTTTTTATCTATGTCATCGCTTGTGTCTTAAAAAACTTGGTGTATTACTTGGTTGATGAAATTGAGAAAAAGAAATGTTCCATCTAAGTTTGTTCTCTATAAGAAAAACCAAAAACCTAAAACCCAGAACTAAAACCTAAACCCTAAACCTAAAACCTAAACCCCAAACCTAAAACTTAAACCCTAAACACTAAACCCTAAATGTAAACACTAAAAATAAATAAACAAAAAAACTTAACCCTAAACCCTAAACCTTAAACATTACCCTAAACCTACAACCTTAAATCCTAAACCTTAAAACCCTAAACCCTAAACTCTAAACCTAAACCAAAAAAATAAACTAAAATAAAATACCTAGAATAAAATAAATAAACTTAAAATAAATAAACTAAATTAAATAAAATAAAAATAAATATAAAATAAAAAATAAATAAATAAATAAATTAAATAAACTAATTAAATAGTATAAAATCTAAATTTGTTCTCATTTTAAAAAAAACCCAAAAACTCCCAAACCTAAACTAAACCTGACCTCCCTAAACAAAAACTAAACAACCTAAAAGCCAAAAGATCATAAACCCTAAAGCCTAATAAACTAAAACCCTACCCAACTAAACCCAAACTAATTAAAACCTAAAATAAAATAAATAAATCTAAAAGATAAAATTAAATAAAATATAAACTAAACTAAAATAAAATAAAACTTATAAAATAAAATAAAATAATATAAATGAAACCTAAATAAAATAAAGATAAAAATAAAAACTAAATTAAAATAAATAAAAAATAAAAATAAAATAAAAATAATAACATAAACAATAACACTAATAAATCCAAACCTAAATAAAACTAAATATAAAAAAACCTAACTAAATAAACCTAAAATAAACTAAATAAAATAAATAAAAATAAACTAAAATAAAACTTTATAAAATAAAAAATAAAAACCTAAACTAAACTAAAAATAAAATAAATAAAACAAAACCTAAACTAAATAAATAAACCTAATAAAATAAATACTAAACTAATAAATAAATAATCAAATAAAATTAAATAAACTAAATAAACTAGGCTAAATGGTTAACTATAAAAATTAAAATTTAAAAAAAATTAAAGAAAAACTGACCTAAACCTAAACTATTCACCTACTAACCCTAGAAAAATATACCACGGACCCTAAACCACTGACCCTACTAACCACTGACCAATGACTACAAAGGCTAAAAAGACCTGGCCCTGATCCTAACCTGATGCTAGGCTAAACCTGACCCTTACCTAACCAGACCTAAATACTGGGCCCTAAACTGAATAAATAAACTAAAATAAAGATAAACCTAAACCTAAATAAAGATAAACTAAACTAAAACCTAAACTTAAAAAAATAAAGATAAATAAACTAAATTCACGTAAATAAAATAAATATAATATAAACTAAACTAAAAAATAAAATAAACTTAAGAATAAAAAATGTAAATAAATAAAATAAAAATAAAACTAAAAAAAATAAACCAAATAATATACCAAAATAAAATAAACCTAAATATAAACTAAACTAAAATAAAAAAAAAAAAAACCAAAACCTAAAATAAAATAAAATAAACAACATAAAACTAAAACTAAATAAATATAACCTAAACTAAACTTAAACCAAAAATAAAATAATTTAAATTAAAAATAAACTTAAACCTAAATTAAAATATTAAACCTAAAATAAAATCCTAAACTTAAATAAAATAAATAAAATAAAACCTAAAAAACATAAAATAAAAAATAAAACCTAAAACCTAAAATAAAATAAAAATAAAACTCAAATGAAAATAAACCTAAACCTAAAATAAAATAAACTAAAATACCTATAAAATAAAAAACTATAAAATAAATACTAAAATAAATAAACTAGATAAATTAAATAAAATAAACAAAATATAAATAAACTAAAATAAACTAATTAAATAAAGAAATGTTGTAAATCTAATTTGTTCTCTTAAAAAAAAATCCATAAACTAAATAAAACCAAAAAAACCTAAAATGCCCCACCCAAAAAACTAAACCTAAACTAAACCCTAAAACTAAAACTACTAACCCAAATAAAACCCTAAACCCTAAAAAAAGCTAAACCTAAACCAAACTAATTAAACCTAAATAAAATAAAAATAAAATAAAAAATAAAATGAAACATAAACTAAACCTAAAACCTAAAAACCAAAAAATAAAATAAAAACTAAAATAAATAAAATAAATAAAACCTAAACTAAAATAAAAATAAATAAATTAAAACTAAAATAAATATAAATAAACCTAAAATAAAATAAAATAAAATCTAAAATAAATAAACCTAATAAATAAATAAAATATAACTTAAACTAAAAAAAAACCTAAACTAAAATTAAAAATAAAAAAACTTAGACTTAACTAAAATAAACAATATAAAATAAATAAACTTAAACTAAAATGAACTAAACCTAAACCACTTAAACTAAATAAATGAAACCTAAACTAAAATAAAACAAACTCTAAATAAACTAAACCTAAAATAAAAATAAACTAAACCTAAAATTAAAATAAAATAAATAAAATAAATAAACCTAAACCTAAACTGACTAAAAAAAATAAATAAATTAAAATATACCTAAACTAAAAATAAAACCTAAAATAAACCTAAAATAAAAAACTAAAACCTAAACAAAAAAATCAAATAAAACCTAAACCTAAACTAAAAAAAAAAAATCTAAACCTAAAAAAATAAAATAAAATAAAACTAAACTAAAATTAATCCTAAACCTAAACTAAAAATAAAATAATCCAAAAAATAATAAAAAATAAAACTTAAAAAATAAAACCAAAACTTAAATAAATAAACCTAAATCAAAGTAAAAAAATAAATTAAACAATCATAAATCTATAAGTTTACTTAATTTAAAAAATTAAAAAAATAAAAAATTTAAAGAAAACACTACCCACCCTAAACTCTAAACCCTAATCAACCTCAAACATATAATACATCAAACTAAACCTTACTAAACCCCTATCACTATTATAAACCTTAAAACCTAAAATTCAAACCTAAACTAAATCCTAAAATAAATAAAGCTAAACCTAAATAAAATAACAAAATAAAATAAAATAAAATAAAATCCTAAAATAAACCTAAACTTAAACCTAAACTTAAAATAAAATAAAATAATAAATTAAAACTAAGATAAAATAAATAAAACCTAAACTAAAAAAACTAAACCTAAAATAAAAAATAAAATAAAATAAATAAAATAAAATAAAATAAAACTAAAATAAAACCTACAAATAAAAAAACTAAAATAAAATTAAAAAAAAATAAAAGTTAAACCCTAAAATAAAAAAAAAAATAAACTAAAAAAATAAACAAAATAAAACAAACCTAATCCTAAACTAAAATAAACTAAACTGAAATAAATAAAACCTAAACCTAAACTTAAACTAAACTAAACCTACACCCTAAATTAAATAAAATAAACAAAAATATTCTAAAAATAAACCTAAACTAAACTAATAAAAGAAAATAAACCTAAGAAAAAAAAAAAATAAAAATCTAAACTAAAATAAAATAAAAATAAAATAAACCTAAAATAAAATAAAACAAAACTAAATAAAACCTAAACTTAAAAAAACCAAAAAATAAATAAAAATAAAACCTAAACCTAAAACCAAAAAAAGACTTAACCTAAAATTAAATAAAAAATAAATAAAATAAAATAAAACCAAACCTAAAATAAACTAAACCTAAACCTAAACATAAAATAAAATAAACTAAAATAAAACCTAAACCTAAACTAAAATTTAAAACCTAAAACCTAAATATAAAATTAAATAAAACCTAAATATAAAATAAAAATAAAAACCTAAAATAAAATAAAAAATAAACTAAACTAAAAATAAACTAAACCTAAAAATAAATAAACATAACTAATAAATAAACTAAAATAAATAAATAAACTAAATAAATAAAAATAAACCTAAATCAAAATAAAAAGTTAAATTAAAATCAAAAAACTAAATAAAACCTACTGGGTTTGATTAAAAGTAAAAAAAAAAAAAAACCTACAATAATCCAACTACTCTACCTAACACTAGCCTAAACCACAACTCTGAGTAAATACCCTACCTATCTCCACCCACAAGACCCTGGCTCAAACCTGAGCCACACTTACTACCACCACCCTAAATCCTATCCCAAACCTAAACCCTATCATACATTACCCTACCTAAAACCCTAAACCATAAAATCTAAAATCTAAAACCTAAACTCTAAATACCTAAATAAAAATGGAAAATCTACTAAATAAAATAAAATAAAATTACAACTAGACTAAACCTAAACTTACAAATAAAATAAAATAAACTAACTAAAATAAATAAAATAAAATAAAAAACCTAAATTAAACTAAAAAAATAAAATAAACCTAGGAGTAAAAAACCTAAATAAAAAAAAAATTAAACATAAAAAAAAATAAAATAAACCTGAAATAAACCTAAAATAAAATAAAATTAAATCTAAATAAAAGCCTAAACATAAAAAAGTAAACCTAAAAATAAAACCTAAATCTAAACTAAAAAAAACATAATCCTAAAATGAAAATAAACTAAACATAAACTAAAATTTATGTGACTAAGCTTGCCTATTCCACATTACTCTATATTTCTCCCATTTTATTTAGATTTTACTTTCGATTTGAGTTGTGTCACTTTATCGTAACTTTTCTTCTAGATGTTTGGAGATTATGTGCTATTTTCTTATTTTTTCCTTATCTTGTGGAGGCATAGGCTTCATCCTCGATTTTTTTGATGAAGGTGGTCCAATGGCTATTATCTTTGATCATCTTATTTCTTTTTCTTTCCTGTCTTTTTTGCTTTATTTTGATTGTATTTAGATAAGGGATTTACTCTCTAGGCTATTTGTAGCTCTTTGAGTAGTAGATCTTGAGTTTATCCCCTCTTAAGTACCTTGTAACCCCTTTTTGTGGCAATAAAATTCTCCTATATGGGGTTCCCTAAAAAAAACCTAAAAAACCTAAACCCTAAACCCTAAAAGCAAAAGCATTAACCCTAAAACTGTAAACCCTAAACCCTAAACCCCTAAACCCTTAACCTCAAATACTAGACCTAAACCTAGAGTAACTAGATAAATAAAAAATAAACTTATACCTGAAAACCTAATAAACCTAAACCAAAGCTCTAAGAATGGGCAGAACCTTTACGGCAGGAACATCACCATCAACCAGCCTCAATCTAGATCTTGTGATGGAGGAGGAAGGAAAGGTTATCGCAGTGGTGGTGGGGGATTTAGAGGTGCTGGTGGATATGGAGGTGGTGGTCGGAGCAATGGTGGTTATGGTGGCATGAGGAGCAAGGGAGGTTACAACTGTGGTGGTGGAGGAGGGAGAGATCGGGGATAAGATGGTGGATCCCACTACTGAAAAGGCCGAGGTGGTTTTGATGAGAACTCGAGAAACTGAAGAACGACCAATCTGATCTGCTGCTTATGGAACTGTTCCTTTATAATAGAAATGGTTCTACTATCTAGGGTTTTTTATTTGCTCTATGTGTCATTTTTATCCATGTCGTCACTTATGTTTTAGAAAACTTAGTGTGTTACATGGTTGATGAAATCGAAAATGTTGAATCTCAATTTGTTCTCTATTAAAATACATATATGAAAACCCTAAACCCTAAACTAAAACCCAATCCTTAAACTTAAAAGCTAAACCCTAAACCCTAAACCCAAAAACCCTAAACCCTAAAATCTAAACACAAAACCTTAAACCAAAACCCTAAACCCTAAACCCTAAACCCTAAACCAAAATTAAAGTAAACTTAAACTTAAACCTAAACTAAATAAACTAAAATAAACATAAAACTAAAAATAAAACCTAAAATAAACTTAAAATAAAACATAAAACCTAAACATAAATAAAAAAAAAATAAAACTAACCACGGACTAAAAAAAACCTAAACCTAAAATAAAAATAAAATAAACAAAATAAAATAAATAAACCTAAATAAATAAAATAAAATAAAATAAATAGAACCTAAACCTAAACATAAAATAAACTAAACCTAAACTAAATAAATAAAATAAAAAATAACTTTAGCCTAACTAAAATAAAACCTAAAAATAAGCCTAAAATAACCTAAACCTAAACCTAAAATAAAATAAAACCTACCAAAGCATTTAATAAATAAAACCAACACCTAAAATAAAAATAAAACTCAAAAAAATAAACCTAACTAAACCTAAACCTAAAAATAAACAAAAATAAAACCTAAACTAAATAAATAATCCTAAAATTAATAAACTAAATAAAATAAAATAAAAAATAAAGCGTGAAATAAAATAAACAATAAAACTAAAATAAATAAAAATAAATTAAATAAACCTAAACTGCCAGATTAATTAAAAAAACCATAAACCTAAATCCTAAACCACTAAACCTACAACTAAACCATAAATCCTAACCCTAAACCCTTTAAAACATAAACCCTAAAACCCTAAACCCCTATCCTAAACCCTAAATGCTAAACCTACCATAAACCTAAACCATACCATAAACCCTAAACCTACAACCCTAAACCCTAAACCTGAAACCCTAAACCCTAAAAAACCCTAAACTTGAAAATAACCTAAACCCTAAACCTCAAACCTAAGCCTAAACCAAAAGTATCAAAATAAATTAAAAAAATAAACATAAACCCCAAAACCTAATAAAAACCTAAACCCTAAGAATTGGTAGAACCTTGATGGCAGGAACATCACCATCAACCGACCTTAGTCTAGATCAGGGTGGTGGTGGTGGTTATCATAGTTGAGGTGGGGGATCAGAGGTCTTGGGGATATGGAGATGGTGGTGAGGAGTGGTTGTAATGGAGCGAGAGGAGTGGCGTAGTTCTGACCATGGTGGTGGCGTAGAGAGAGATCGTGGATAGGATGGTTTATCCCTCTACTAGACGACTGGGTGATTTTGATCTGGCTGGAGAAATTGAAGAGCAGTAATCGATCTGCTTAAATGTCTCGGTAGTAGTTCTAGCTATCTAGGATTTTGATTTGCTCTATGCATGCTCATTTTTTATCTTTGTCGTCACTTGTGTCTTAGAAAACTTGGTGTGTTACCTGGTTGATGAAATCAGAAAGAAGAAATGTTGAATTTGAATTTGTTCATCATTAAAAACCAAAAAAACCTAAACCCTAAACTAAAAACAACCCCAAACCTAAAACCTAAACCTAAACCATAAACCATAAACTCTAAAATTGTAAAGTAAATAAATCATAAAACCCTAAACTCTAAAACCCTAAAACCTAAACCCTAAATCCCAAACCCTAAACCTAAACCCTAAATCCCAAACCTAATCTAAACCCTAAACCTAAACCCACTAAACCCAAACTAAACCTAAAATAAAGCAATCCTAAACCAAAATCGAAACTAAATAAAAAAAATAAACTTAAACCTAAACTAAAAAATAAAATCTAAAAATAAACCTAAAATAAAAACCTAAAATGTAAATCTAAAAAAATAAAATAATAACATAAACCTAAACATAAAAATAAAAAAAATAAACAAAATAAAATATACTAAACTAAACCTAAACCTAAAAATAAAATAAAATAAAAAACTTAAGTAAAATAAATAAACTAAACTAAAAAAAATAAAAAAAAACATAAATAAAAATTATAATTATAATTAACTAAATAAACCTAAACCAACCAATTTACTTAATTTAAAACAAAATCCTAAACTAAACTAAAGCCTAAAACTATAAAATCTTGTCCTAAACAAACCTAAACCCCTAAACCATAAAACCAAAACCTTAAAACCCTAAAAACCTAAACCTAAACTAAATAAAACCTAAAAATAAAATATATAAAAAACTTAAACATAAATAAAATAAAAATATAATAAAATAAAAACCTAAACTAAAACTTAAGTCTAAACCTAAAAATAAAATAAAATATACTAATAAAAATAAACTAAAATAAAATAAATAAAAACATAAACTAAACTAAAAAAATAAAAAAAAAAAAAACCCACGACAATTAAAAACTAAATCAAATAAAAACTAAAGCGTAAAATAAGAATAAAATAAACTTAAAATAAAATAAAATAAAACTAAATAAAACCTAAACCTAAATAATAAACCCTAAAATAAAACTTGTATCAAATAAATATAATCTAAACCCTTAACATAAAAAAAACCTAAACCAAAAATAAATATAAAATCAACATATACCTAAACTAAAATAAACAAACCAAAATTAAATAAAACCTAAACCTAAACCTAAACCTAAAATAAACTTAACCTACACTAATTAAAATAAAATAAACTAAAAATAAACCAAAACCTAAACTAAAAAATAAAACCAAATCCTAAACCCCAAATGCTAAACCCTAAACCCTAGAACTAACCCTAAACCCTAAACCCTAAAGTTTAAATCCTAAACCCTAACCAGAGCCACTTTACCCTAAATGGTAAACCTAGCCCTGATCTAATCAGGCCTAGGCCACTGACTCTAAACACAGGCCACTAACCTCTAACTGCACTACATCCCTGGCCTAAATGACCCAGCCTAAACCTTCACTGAGCCACTACTTATGACCAACCTTGTATGCCCCAAACCCTAAACCAATGACCTGACCCAGAAATGATCCTAAAACTCCTAAACCTGAGCCACAGGCCCCAGGCCCTGGGCCCTGAGCCAGGCCCTAAACCCTCCCCCTTTCTGGCCTGGATCATGACCTAAACCCCAAACCCTAAAATAAACTGGGCCTGGGCCTAAACCCTAGGCCTGACCTAAAAAACCTATACATCCTAAAATAAAATAAATAAAAAACCTAAAAAAAATAATCATAAAACTAAACTAAACATGAAGCCAAAACCAAGATAAAGATAAAATAAAACTAAACTAATTGGATAAATAAAACTAAACAAACTAAAATAAAATAAAACTAAACATAAAGGCTTAAATAAAATAAACATAAATAAAAGGCCAAAATAAAATGAAATAAAACTTAAACCCTAAACTAAAAACTCAACTTAAAATAATCAAAATAAAATAAACATAAACCTAAACACACCCTAAATCATAAAATCCTAAACCCTAACCCTACAACCCTGGGCCCTATGATCCCTAAAGCCAAATGCTAAACCCTAAACCCTAAAACCAAAACCCCTAAACCCTAAACCTACCTAACTTCCTAAACTAAATAAACCTAAAAAAAACTTAAATAAGATTAAAAAAAACCAAAACTAAAATGTAAACCTAAACATAAACCTAAACCAAAAAATAAAATTAAAAATAAGAACTATACTAAAAAAATACATAAATTCCTAAACCAAACTGAAAAAATAAAATAAACCTAAAATAAAATAGAGAAATTAAATAAAACCTAAACCAATAAACCTAGATAAATAAAAAATAAAACCTAAAGACAAAAAAAAACCTAAACCTAAACTAAAATTAATAAAACCTAAACCTACCTAAAATAAAATAAACTTAACTAAATAAAATAAAATAAAATAAACTTAAACCTAAACTAAAATAAAACATAAAATAAACCTAAAATAAAACCTAAAACCTAAACCTAACAAAAGTAAAATAAAACCTAAAATAAAATTTAAATATAAAAAATAAAATAAAATACCAAACTAAAAAATAAACATAAACCTAAACTTAAACCTCATAATTAAACTTATTCTAAAACCTAAACTAAATAAATAAACATAAAAGATAAACTAAACAAAAATAAAATACCAAATCAACCTAAATAAAGATATAAAATAAAAGATAAACTAAACCTATGGGTTTTAATTTAAAAAACACTAAACACTACCCAGCCTTAAACCCTTAACCACAAATCTTAAACCTAAACTAACCCCTGAGCCACTAAACTCTAAACTCTATACCACTGAGCTATAAAACTAAACTCAACCTGACCTGAGCCCTAAAACTAGGCCCCACCACTAAATCTGACCACTAAACCTAAACCCACAGGGCTAAACCCCTAAAGCCCTTATCTGACACACTCTAAACTATCCTCAACCCTAAAGCCATAAAAACAAGGAAACCCCAAAGCCACTAAACTTAAAACCCACAACTGACCCCCACTGACCCTAAACATTAACCCCTAGGCTAAACTTTAAATAACCATGATCACTACCCTACTGACCTAAATAAAATAAAATCCTAAACTAAAACCTAAACCTAAACCTAAAGTTAAATATAAAATAAAATAAAAAATAAAAACTAAAGTAAAATAAAATAGATAAAAACCTCAACTAAACTAAAAAATAAAATAAACCTAAATAAAAAACTCAAATAAATTTAAAACTAAACATAAAATAAAAATAAAATCAACTTAAAATAAAATAAAATAAAAACTACATAAAAAACTAAACCTAAAAAATAAATGAAAAAATAAAACCTAAAAATAAATAAAAACTAAAACTAAAACCCTAAACTAAAAAAACTTAAACCTAAAATATATAAAATAAAATAAACCTAATCCTAAACTAAAATAGACTAAAATAAAATAAAAAAACCTAAACCTAAACCTAAACTAAACTAAACATAAAACATAAACTAAATAAAATAAAAGAAACTAAAAATAAACCTTAACTATAATATAAAAGAAAATAAACCTAAGACTAACTTAAATAAAATAAAACTAAACCTAAAATAAAAAATAAAATATACCTAAAATAAAATAAAATAAAAACGTAAACATAAAAAAAACCTAAAAATAAATAAAAACTAAAACATAAACCCTAAACAAAAAAAAACCTAAACCTAAAATAATAATATAAATAAACCTAAAATAAAATAAACTAGAATAAATTAAAAAAACCAAACCTAAACCTAAACTAAATAAAATAAAATAAACTAAAATAAACCTAAACCTAAACTAAAATAAAACATAAAACTAAAATAAAACCTAAAACCTAAACCTAAAAATAAATAAAACCTAAACCGAAGAAAAAAAAAGAAAACCTAATCCTAAAGAGAAAATAAATATAAAACTAAACTAAATAAAAAATAAACCCAACCTAAACCTACAAAATAAAATAAAATGAAAAAAAAAAAAAATAAATAAAGCTAAGAAATATACTTAACTAAATAAAAATAAAAATAAACCTAAATCAAAACAAATAAATAAAATAAACTAAAATAAATAAAAAAATAATTAAATAAACCCAAACCTACTAGTTTGCATAATTTTAAAATAATAGAAATAAAAAAACCCTACTCCTAAACCATAAACCCTAAAACTATCCATAAACCCTAAACTCTAAACCCTGCCTACCACTATAAACCCTAAACTAAACTTACCACTGATCCCAAACCCTAATCCTAACCCTAAACCCTAAACCATAAACCCTAAAGCCTAAACCCTCAAAACTAAAAATACTAAAAACCCAAAACACTAAATGCTAAACTAGCCCTAAACCCTAACCTTAAACCCAAAAACCCTAAACCCAAAAGCCTAAACCCTAAACCCTAAAAACCTAAAAACCTAAACTAAAAAAAACCCAAAAATAAAATAAATAAAAAACCTAAGACAAAATAAAATAAAAACATAAACTAAAACCTTAACCTAAACCTAAAAATAAAATAAAATAAACTATTTAAAATAAATAAAAATAAAATAAATAAAAACTTAAATTTAACTTAAAAATAAAATAAACCAAAGAATAAAAAATCTAAATAAAATAAAAACTAAATGTAAAATAAAAAATGAAATAAACCTAAAATACAATAAAATAGAAACTAAATAAAAACCTAAACCTAAAAAGTGAACCTAGAAATAAAACCTAAACCCTAAACTAAATAAAAACCTAAACTTAAAATAAAATAAAATAAACCTAAACCTATAATAAAATTAACTAAATTAAAATAAATAAAACCTAAACCTAAACTAAACCAAACTAAATAAAATAAAGAAATTAAACATAAACTAAACATAAATAAAAAATAAAACTAAAAAATAAAAAAACTAAACTTAAACTTAAAAAAATAAAATAAAACCTAAACCTAAACATAAAATAAAAATAAAACCTAAACCTAAATAAAATAAAACTCAACTAAAAAATAAACCTAAACCAAAACCTAATCTGAAATAAACTAAAATAAAATAATTAAACTAAAATAAAAACCTAGAATAAAATAAATAAACCTAAAGTAAATAAACTAAACTAAATAAAAAAATAAACAAAAATAAAAATAAAAAATAAAATAAAATAAAAATAATAATAATAAATAAACTAAATAAACTAATTAAACAAAGAAAGAAATGTTGCAAATCTTAATTTGTTCTCAATTAAAAAAACTATAAACTAAAACCTCACAAACCTAAACCTAAATCCTAAACCCAAACCCAAACCAAACCACAAACCCTAACCTAATACCTAAACTTAAACCCAAAATCGTAAACCCAAAACCTAAAACCCTAAACCTTAAAACTTAAAACCCTAAACCTCAACCCTAAACAATAAAACCAAAACCCTAAACACTAAACCCTAAACCCTAAACCCTAAACCCCAAAAAAATAAACCCTAAACCTTAAATCCTAAAAAGCTAAAAACATAAACTTAAACTAATTAAAAAATAAAAATAAAATAAATAAAAAATCAAAATAAAATTAAATTAAGAAAATAAAATAAAATAATAACATAAATTAAAAGCTAAACCTAAACCTAAAAAGAAAATATAATAAAAAATAAAAATTTAACTAAAATAAAATAAATAAAAAACTAAACTAAATTAAAAAAAAACCTAAATAAAATAAAAAGTAAATCTAAAATAAAAATTAAATAAACTTTAAATGAAATAAACTTATAAATAAATCTAGAAGATAAACCTAAAGATAAATCCTAAATCCTAAACTTAAAAGAAACATAAACCTAAAATAAAAATAAAATAAACAAAATAAAAGGAACCTAAACCTAAACTAAAATAAATAAAACATAAATAAAAACCAAACCCTAAACTAAATAAAATAAATTAAATAAAAAATAAACCTAAAACTAAATTAAAAAATAAACCTAAAATACAAACCTAAAACCTAAAAAGAAAAAAATACAATAAAACCTAAACCTAGACATAAAATAAAAAATAAAACTTAAACCTAAAAAATAAAATAAAATAAAATAAAACTCAATTAAAATATAAACCTAAATCTAAACCTAATCCAAATAAAAAAACTAAAATAAAATACCTAAATTAAAATAAAAAAACTAGACTAAAATAAATAAAAATAAAATAAATAAACTAAACTAAATAAAATAAAAATTAAACATAAATATAAATAAAAAAATAAAGTAAACTAAAATAAATAAAAAATAAACTAAATAAACTAATTAAACAAAAGAAGAATTGTTGTAAATCTAAATTTGTTCTCTGTTAAAAAAATCTAAACCCTAAACTAAAACTAAAACTACCCACCTAAACCATAAACCCAAAACCCAAACCCTAAACAGTAAACCCTAAAACCTAAACCCTAAATCTTAATCCTAAAAAAACCCTAAACCCTAAACCCCAAAGCCTAAACCCTAAACCCTAAACTAACCCTAAACCCAAACCAAAACCTAAAACTAACTGGCTAATTAAAACTTAAAAATAAAATAAATAAAAAAATCTAAACCAAAATGAAATACAACTACAACAACAACAACAAGAATAACAACAAGCCTTTATCCCACTAAGTGGGGTCGGCTACTTGAATCCTTCGTCTCCATTGTGTCTTATTATGTGTCAAATTCTTATTTAATTCAAGTATACTAAGGTCATTTTTTATACATCTTAACCAAGTCTTTTTAGGTCTACCTGTACCTTTCTTAACATAAGGCAAATCTAATACATCTACTCACTTAACTGGGTCATCAGACGGCCGACGCTTTATGTGGCCAAACTATCTAAGGCCGCTCTCTCTAATCTTATCTGCCACCGGAGCTACTCCAACATTTTCCCAAACATACTCATTTTGTATTTTATCTCTAAGAGTAAAGCCACTCATCCACGAGCATCCTCATCTTTTAACACTTTACTTATGCTTCTCTTTATTGGCCAACATTCTGCACCATAAGTCATTGCAGGTCTTACCACTATCTTATAAAATTTTCCCTTAAATTTAAGTGGACCTTCACACAATAGGCCAGATGCATTCCTCCACTTCAACCATCCAACTTGAATTCTACTACTAACATCTCCATCTATTTCACCATCATTTTGAAAATAATCATGACTAAACCAAAATAAAATAAGAAAATAAAATAAAATAGAAACATAAAGTAAAACCTAAACCTAAACCTAATCCTAAACCTAAAGTTAAAAATAAAATAAAATAAAAAATTAAAACTTAACTAAAATTAAATAAATAAAAACATAAACTAACGAAAAATAAAAAAACCTAAATAAAATGAAAACTTAACCTAAAATAAAAATAAAATTGACCAAAAATATACTAAAATAAAACTTAATAAAACCTAAACCTAAACAATAAACCTAAAAATAAAACTAATAAATAAACAAAAAATAAAACTTAAACTCTAAAATAAAAAAAATCCCAAAACCTAAAATAAAAATAAAATAAACCTAAACCAAAACTAAAATAAATAAAACCTAAACGAAAAATAAAATAAAATAACCTAAAAATAAACATAAACTAAAAAATAAATCCTAAAAATAAACCTCAAATAAAAACCTAAAACCTAAACCTTAAAAAAAATAAAAACTTAAACCTAAAAATAAAAAATAAAACCTAAACTTAAAAAATAAAATAAAAATATAACTAAACTGAAAAATAAACCTAAACCTAAACCTACAAAATTAAATAAAAAAACCTAAACTAAAATAAATAAACTAAAAAAAATAAAAATAAAAAAAAAACTAAATCAAAATAAAAAGTATATTAAATAAACCTAAACCTACCAGTTTAATTAATTTAAAAATATTAAAAAAATTTAGAAAAATTTAAAAAAAACTCTAACAGAAAAACCCTAAAACCCTAAAACCTAAACCTTAAACCCTAAAAAATATAACCCTAACCATAAATTAAATAAAAAAAACCAAAATCTAAATAAAATTAAATTAAAGAAACATACACCTAAACTTAAGCATTAAAAATAATAAAATAAAAATTATAACAAAACAAAATAAAATAAATAAAACCTAAACTATATTAAAAATAAAATAAACTTAAAAATAAGAAACTGAAATAAAATTAAAACTAAACATAAAATAAAAATAAAATGAACCTAAAATAAAATAAAATAAAAATTAAATAAAAACCTAAACCTAAAAATAAAAATAAAAATATTACCTAAGAAAAAACCTAAACCCTAAACTAAGAAAAAAACCCTAAATCTAAAATAAAGAAAATAAAATAAACATAATCCTAAACCAAAATAAACTAAACTAAAATAAATAAAACCTAAACCTAAACTAAACTAAAACTAAATAAAATAAAATAAAATAAACTAAAAATAAGCCTAAACTTAAAAGAAAACCTAAAAATAAACCTAAAATGAAAAACTAAAACCTAAACCTAAGAAAAATAAAACCCAAACCTAAAATAAAATAAAAAATAAAACCTAAACAAAAAAAAAATATATATATTAATGACAAAAATAAAATAAAACTTAAATTTGAACCAAAAGAATAAAAAATAAATCAACTAAACTAAATAAAACCTAAAAAAATAAATAAAATAAAATAAACTAAATATTTAAAAATAAACTAAATAAACTTAGACTTGTGGTTTGCTTAATTTAAAAAAAAGAACACTAAACCCTAAACCCTAAATGCTAAGCCATAAACCTTAAACCCTAAACTAACCACAAAACCTAAAACCCTAAACCATAAACCCTAAAAAACCCTAAACCCTAAACCCTAAACCCTAAACCCTAAAAGCATAAACCCTAAAATCGTAAACCCTAAACCCTAAACACTAAATTATATCCCTAAACCCCAAAATCAAATACTAAACCTAAACCTAAAGTAACTAAATAGACTAAAAAATAAACCAAAACCCTAAAACCTTATAAACTTAAACCTAAATCGTAAGAATGGGCATAACCTTGATGGTAGGAACATCACCATCAATCGTGTCGATCTTGATCAGGCAGAGGCGGTTATCAGTGCTGGGGGGGGTTTAGAAGTGCTAGTGGATATGAAGATGGTGGTCAGAGTAGTGGTGGTTATCGAGGTAGGAGGAGTGATGTAGGTTACAACCATGGTGGTGGCGGAGGGAGATATCGAGGATATGATGGTGGATCTTGAGGCCAGGATGGTTATCATCGGAACCAGAGAAATTAAAGAACAACCGATTATATTTCCTGCTTATGGAACTGTGTCTT
The DNA here is from genome assembly GCA_021442155.1 of Cymbidium sinense. Lineage (NCBI taxonomy): Eukaryota > Viridiplantae > Streptophyta > Magnoliopsida > Asparagales > Orchidaceae > Cymbidium > Cymbidium sinense. The sequence continues at coordinate 99,777,566 of CM038214.1, read as the reverse complement.
TACAGTATAGATTGTTCTAGTTATCAAGGGTTTTTTATTTGCTCTATGTGTGCATATTTTTGATATATGTCCTCACTTGTGTCTTAGAAAACTTGGTGTGTTACTTGGTTGATGAAAAAAAAAAATGTTGAATCAATTTGTTCACCATTAAAAAAATAAACCCTAAACCCTAAACCAAAACCTGAACACTAAACCTAAAACCTAAAATAAAAACCCTAAATTGTGGTGGTGGCCGAGGGAGAGATAGGGGATGTGATGGTGTATCCCGCTACTAGAGTGGCCAGGGTGGTTCTGTGGGAACTGGAGAAACTAAGGAATGGTTGAACCAATCATTTACTTATGGGTGTCTTCTTAAAAATGGTTCTAGTTATCCAGGGTTTGATTTTCTATCGTGCTCATTTTTTTTATCTATATCATAACATGTGTCCTAGAAAACTTTTTTGTTACATGGTTGATGAAATTGAAAAGAAAAACTGTCGAACCCTAAACCCTAAATCGAAAAGAATTAATGTTGAATCTCAATTTGTTCTCTGTTAAAAAAACATATATATGAAAAACCCTACACCCTAAACTAAAACCCAATCCTTAAACTTAAAAGCTAAACCCTAAACCCTAAACCTAAAAACCCTAAACCCTAAACCCAAAACCTAAACCCTAAAATCTAAACACAAAATTAAAACCACTGAGCCCTAAACCATAAACCACTAACACCAACCTAAACTAAACCAAAATTAAAGTAAACTTAAAGCTTAAACCTAAACTAGATAAATAAATTTAAAATTAAACTAAAAAATAAAATAAAACTTAAAATAAAAACATAAAACCTAAACATAAATAAAAAAATAAAACCTACACTAAAAAAAACCTAAACCAAAATAAAATAAAATAAACAAAATAAAATAAACCTAAACTAATAAACTAAACTAGATAAATGGAGACCCTAAACATAAAATAAACTAAGCCTAAAACCTAAAACCTAAACTAAATAAAATAAATAAAATAAACTTAAACCTAAATAAAATAAAACCTAAAAATAGCCTAAGATGAGAACAAAACCTAAACCTAAAAGATAAAATAAAACCTAAAACCAAGCCTAGATTAATAAATAAAACCACAGATAAAATAAAAAAATAAAACTCAAAAAATAAAACCTAAACCTAAACCTAGGCTAAAAAACAAAAATAAAAACCTAAACTAAATAAATAATCCTAAATTAATAAACTAAACAAAATAAAAATAAAAATAAGCGTAAATAAAATAAATAATAAAATAAACTAAAATAAATAAAAATAAACTAAATAAACTAAACTTGCAGTTAATTAAAAAAACCATAAACCCTAAATCAAACTTAAACCCTAAACCTACAAAACCTAAATCCTAACCACTAAACCCCCCTACATAAAACCACAAACCCTATACCAAACCTAAAATGCTACAAACACAACCATAAACCTAAACTTGTATATACCCATAAACTCAAACCCTGCACAAACCTAAACCACAAACTACCCAAAAATAACATAAAAAACCTCTAGCCTCCACAAACCTAAATTAAAAATAAACATAAACCCTAAAAGGCTTCAGGGTGGTGATGGCGGGAACATCACCATCAACCGGCCTTGCCAGATGTGGTGGAGGCGGAGGTGGTGGTTGAGTTGGATGAGGTCTTGGGGATATGGAGATGGTGGAATGGTGGTGTGGTTGTAATGGAAGAAGAGTGGCGTGGGTTACATGGTGGTGGCGTGAGAGATCATGAATATGATGGTTTATCCCCTCTAGTGATTTTGATCTTGACTGGAGAAATTGAAGAATGGCTAATCTGATCTACTGCTTATGGAAATGTCTCTTGACAGTAGTAGTTCTAGTTATCTAGGATTTTGATTTGCTCTATGCATGCTCATTTTTTATCTTTGTCGTCACTTGTGTCTTAGAAAACTTGGTGTGTTACTTGGTTGATGAAATCAGAAAGAAGAAATGTTGAATTTGAATTTGTTCATCATTAAAAAAACCAAAACTCTAAACCCTAAACTACACAGAACAAACCTAAAACCTAAACCATAAACCAAACCTAAACTCTAAAATGGTGGCCCCTAAATCATAAACCCTAAACCCTCAGCCTAAACTCTAAACCTAAACCCTAAACCCCTAAATCCAAACCTAGCCACAAACCTAAAGCAAAAACCTAAAACCCCTAAGATAAAGCAATCCTCTAAACCTAAACTAAATAAAAAAATAAACTTAAACCTAAACTAAAAATAAAATCTAAAAATAAACCTAAAATAAAACCTAAAATGTAAATCTAAAAAAATAAAATAATAACATAAACCTAAACATAAAATAAAAAATAAATCTTAAACATAAAATATACACAACTAAACTAAACCTAAAATAAAATAAAATAAAACTTAGGTAAAATAAATAAATAAAAAAAATAAAATAAACATAAATAAAAATTATAATTATAATTAACTAAATAAACCTAAAATTTTGCTTAATTTTAAAAAAAATCCTACCTTGACCCTAAACTCTAAACTGATCAACCCTACTACTAGCCACCCTAAACCATGACCTTTAACCTAAACCCTAAACCTAAACTAAATAAAACCTAAAAATAAAATATAAAACTTAAACATAAATAAAATAAAATATAAAATAAAGCCTAAACTAAAACTTAAGTCTAAACCTAAAAATAAAATAAAATATACTAATAAAAATAAACTAAAATAAAATAAATAAAAACATAAACTAAACTAAAAAATAAAAAAACCTGACAATTAAAAAACCTAAATCAAATAAAAACTAAATGTAAAATAAGAATAAAATAAACTTAAAATAAAATAAAATAAAAACTAAATAAAAACCTAAACCTAAATAATAAACCCTAAAATAAAACTTATCAATAAATAAAAAATATAATCTAAACCTTTAACATAAAAAAAACCTAAACTAAAAATAAATATAAAATCAACATATACCTAAACTAAAATAAACAAACCTAAAGTAAATAAAACCTAAACCTGAACATAAACCTAAAATAAACTTAACCTACAATAATTAAAATAAAATAAACAAAAATAAACCAAAACTAAACTAAAAAATAAACCAAATCCTAAAACCCTAAATCACAAAACCTAAACCTGACCAACCTGAAACAAACCACTGGTTTAAATCCTGACTACTAAATAACATAAACCCAGACTTTAAACCCTAAATGTAAATTGAGCCCAAATACAGCCAACTAATCACTAAAATCCACACCCACTAAGATCTAAACCCCAAACTCTAAAACCATGGACCTGAGCCACTAACACCTAAAGCATAAACCTAAACCTCATTGAAACAAGCACTGATCACTGGGCCACACACCTGTAAACCACAAAGCCTGAGGCCTGTACAGGCCTCTATGACTGAGCCCAGGCAGTGATCACTGGGCCAGGCCAAGGCCCTGAGCCCTGGGCCTTGGAGCCTGGGCCCTGGCCTGGGCCCTGGGCACTCCTATTCTATGACCACTGGATCTCATGGCCTTTCCCAGACCTGGGCCTGGAGTCCTAAACCTAAACCCTGGGCCCTAAAGCCAAGACCTAAAACCCTACTACAGGCTAAAATAAAATAAATAAGACCCTAAAAAATAATATCATAAATAAAACTAAACTGACTAAACTGGCTGAAACCAGATATAAGATAAAATAAAACTAAATGAATTGGATAAATAAAACCTAAATAAACTAAAATAAATAAAATAAAACATAAAATAAATAAAACTAAATAGATAAAAAAATAAAATAAACTAAAATAAAATAAAACTTAAACACTAAACTAAAAAAAAATCAACTTAAAGATAAACAAAATAAAATATAAACATACTCTTAAACCCAGCAACCATGACCACACCACTGACCTATCAGACTGATCACTGAGGCCAAGTGCTAAACCCTGAGCCTCAGACCACAGGCCACCCACCCTAAAACCCTGATTTCTGAAGCCTAAAACTAAATAAAACCTAAAAAAAAAACTTAAACCAAAATAAGAAAGATTAAAAAAACCTAAATGTAAACTAAACATGAAACCCTAAAATAAAATTAAAAATAAGAACTATACTAAAAAATACATAAATCCTAAACTAAAATAAAATAAACCTAAAATAAAATAAAATAATTAAATAAAACCTAAAGCTGAAATAATAAAATAAATAAAAATAAAACCTAAACTTACAGACAAAAAACCTAAACCTAAACTAAAATAAACTAAACTAAAATTAAAACTGACCTAAAATAAAATAAACCTCACTACTGAGCTAAATAAAATAAAATAAATAAAGCTTAAACCTAAAATAAATAAAACCTAAAATGACCTAATAAAGGCTGACCTAAGAAATAAAATAACTTAAATATAAAATAAAATAAAATAAAACCAACTAAAAAAATATAGAACCTAAACTTAAACCTCATGAATTAAACTTGTTCTAAAACCTACTAAGATAAATAAACATAAAGATGATACAACAAAATGAAGATACTAAATAAAGATAAAATAAAGATAAACTACCACATGGGTTTTATTTAAAAAAAACTAGGCACACCAAAAGGCCATGGCCAAGTCTTGAGCCACAGGTGACCCTAACCACACTGGGCCTGAGCTCCTCTAAACATGACTGATGTTGAGCCATGTCGTAGCCTGACCTGGGCCATGAGCCCCAACCCTATGGGCTAGTGAGCTAGGCTGGGGCTGGGCCCTAGGACCTGGGGTTTAAAACATAAATCCTGAGCAATCTGACCACTGGCTCTAGGCTATCCTCACCTGGGCCCAAAGCCATAAACCCAGGCACTAAGCTTAAACCCACTTGCACTGGGCTAGCCTGGCTACATAAACCTAGGCTCTAGGCTTTAAAACCATGATCCTACTGACCCTAAATAAAATAAATCTGAAGCTAAGACTAAACCTAGGTTAAATATAAAATAAAATAAAATAAAAACTAAAGTAAAATAAATAGATAAAACCTCAACTAAACTAAAAAATAAACCTAAATAAATAAAATAAATTTAAAACTAAACATAAATAAAATAAAATCAACTAAGATAAAATAAAAAACTAAATAAAAAAAATAAAAAAATAAACCTAAAAAAATAAAACTAAAATTAAAACCTAACTAAACTTACCTAAATATAAAAATAAAATAAACCTAATCCACTAATACTAAAATAAAATAAACATAAACTAAACTAAAATAAACAAAACTATAAACATAAAATAAAACTAAAATAACTATAATATAAAAGAAAATAAAACCTATAAACTTAAATAAAATTAAAAGTAAACCTAAAATAAAAAATAAAATACCTATAAAATAAAATAAAACTTAAACCTAAAAAAATAAAACTAAAACATAAAACCTAAAAAAAATAAAACCCTAAACTAAAATAATAATAAAATAAAACAAACCTAAACTAAAATAAAACTAGAATAAATTAAAAAATAAACTAAACTACTAAATAAAATAAAATAAACTAAAATATAAACCTAACTAAATAAAACATAAAATAAACCTAAAATAAAAAATAAAACCTAAAACCTAAAAAAAATAAAACCTAAAAAAAAAAAATAAAACCCTAATCTAAGAAAATAAAATATAAAAGCTAAAAATAAACAAGCATAAACCTAAAACCTCTGGGATAAAATAAAATGAAAGAAATAAACAAAAAATAAATAAAAGCAACTAAATAAAAATAAAAATGACCTAAATCAAAGACAAATAAATAAAAACTAAAATAAAATAATTAAATAATTAAACCTATGGTTTGTAATTTTAAAAAAACAAAATAATAGAGAATAAAAAAACCACTGCTCTACCATAAGCTATCAAAAAACCCTAAATATAAAACCTGAGCCGCAAACCTGACCACAAAAAACACTGATCCCAAAAGCCACTGATCCACCCTGAGCCTGACCATGAGCCACAAAGAAACATAAACCTAAACCAAACATAAATTAAACCCTAGAGCTAACCCAAAGCCAAACCCAAAGCTAAACCCTAAATACAAAAACAAAACAAAACCTAAAAAAAAAAAAATAAATAAATAAAAAATAAGATAAAATGATAAAACCTAAAACCTAAAAAAATAAAATAAAATAAAACTAATTAAAATAAAAAAATAAATAAATAAAACTTAAATTAAACTTAAAATAAAATAAACCAAGATAAAATCTAAATAAAATAAAACTAAATGTAGATAAAAATGAAATAAACCCAAAATAAACCTAATTCAATAAAATAAAACTAAATAAAACTAAACCTAAAAAATTGAACCTAGAAATAAAACCCAAACCCTAAATAAAACCTAAACACAAAAAGTGAACCTAGAAATAAAACCTAAACCCTAAAACTAAATAAAACTAAAACTTAAAATAAAAATAAACCAAAACCATAATAAAATTAACTAAACTAAAATAAATAAACCTAAACCTAAACACAAACCCTAAACTAAATAAAAGAGAAATTAAACATAAACCTAAACATAAATAAAAATAAAATTGAAAATAAAAACTAAAACTTAAACTAAAAAATAAAAACCTAAACATAAAATAAAATAAAACCTATAAAAATAAAATAAAAATAAAATCAATAAAAAAATAAACTAAAAACCTAATCTAAAATTAAAATAAAATAATTAAACAAAATAAAAAAACCTAGATAAAATAAATAAACCAAAATTAAAATAAACTAAACTAAATAAAAAAAAATAAACAAAATAAAATAAAAATAAAATAATAAAATTAATAAAAATAAACTAGATAAACTAATTAAACAAAAAAGAAATGTTGCAAATCTTAATTTGTTTCAATTAAAACCAAAAGATCTAAACTAAAACGAGACCCTACCTACAAATCCACAAACTGAAGCCCAAACCTGAAGCCCTAAACTAAACTAAATGCTAAACTTAAACCCACAAAATCAAAATGAAAACTACAACCACCCAAACCACAAAAGCCTCGACCCTAAACAATAAAACCAAAACCTTAAACCCTAAACCACTAAACCCTAGCCCGAAAATATACCTAGCCTTAAATCCTAAAAGAAATATAAACTTAAAACTAATTAAAAATAAAATAAAATAAATAAAATCAAAATAAAATTAAATTAAGAAAATAAAATAAAATAATAACATAAATTAAAATAAAACCTAAACCTAAGAAAATATAATAAAAAATAAAAATTTAACTAAAATAAAATAAATAAAAAACTAAACTAAATTAAAAAAAACCTAAATAAAATAAAAAGTAAACCAAAAATAAAAATTAAATAAACTTAAAATGAAATAAACCTATAAATAAATCTAGAAGATAAACCTAAAGATAAATCCTAAATCCTAAACTTAAAAGAAACCTAAACTTAAAATAAAAATAAAATAAACAAAATAAAGGAACTAAACCTAAACTAAAATAAATAAAACATAAACAAAAGCAAACACCTAAACTAAATAAAATAAATTAAATAAAAATAAACCTAAAACTAAATTAAAAAATAAACCCTAAAAATAAACCTAAAATACAACTAAAAAATGAAAAAAAATACAAAAACTAGACATAAAATAAAAAAATAAAACTTAAACCTAAAAAATAAAATAAAATAAAATAAAACTCAATTAAAATATAAACCTAAATAAACCTAATCAACAAAAAATTAAAATAAAATACCTAAAATTAAAATAAAAACTAGAATAAAATAAATAAAAATAAAATAAATAAACTAAATAAATAAAATAAAAAATTAAACATAAATAAAAAAAAAAATAAAGTTAACTAAAATAAAAAATAAACTAAGTAAACTAATTAAACAAAGAATTGTTTGTAAATCTAAATTTGTTCTCTTAAAAAAATCAAAACCTAAACCCTAAACTAAAACACGGAACCCTATAAACCAACCCAAAACCTAAACCTAAAATCAAACCCAGGTAAACCCTAAAACCTAAATCTTAATCCCAAAACCACAAACCTAAACCCCAAAGCCTAAACCTAAACCTACAAACCCTAAACCATAAAATCCTAAATGCTAAAATTAATTAAAACCACAAAATAAAATAAATAAAAAATCTAAACCAAATAAAATACAACAACAAAACAACAACAACATAAGCCTTTATCCCACTAATGGGTTTGGCTACCAGATCCATGTCTCTTATGTCTATATGTGTCAAATTCTCATTTAATTCAATTATATTAAGGTCATTTTTTTATACATCTTAAGTCTTTTAGGTCTACTGCCTTTCTTAACATAAGGCAAATACATCTACTCATCGGGTCAGAGACGGCTTGTATGTAACTATCTCTCTCTAATCTTATCGCCAGTTACTCAACTTTTCCCAAAAAAACTCATTTTGTATTTTATCTCTAAGAGTAAAGCCACTCATCCACCCGAGCATCCTCATCTCTGTAACAATTAACTTAGTCTTATGCTTCTCTTTTATTGGCCAACACCCATAAGTCATTGTCTTACCACCATCTTATACAATTTTCCCTTAAATTTAAGTGGACCTTTTCTATCACACAATAGGCCAGATGCATTCCTCCACTTCAACCATCCAACTTGAATTCTACTACTAACATCTCCATCTATTTCACCATCATTTTGAAAACAATCATGACTAAACCAAAATAAAATAAGAAAATAAAATAAAATAGAAACATAAAGTAAAACCTAAACCTAAACCTAATCCTAAACCTAAAGTTAAAAATAAAATAAAATTAGAAATAAAACTTAAGTAAAATTAAATAAATAGAAACCTAAACTAAACTAAAAAATAAAAAACCTAAATTAAATGAAAACTTAACCTAAAATAAAAATAAAATTGACCTAAAATAAACTAAAATAAAACTTAATAAAACCTAAACCTAATCAATAAACCTAAAAATAAAACTAATAAATAAATAAAAAATAAAACCTAAACCCTAAAACAAATAAAAACCCAAAACCTAAAATAAAAATAAAATAAACCTAAACCTAAACTAAAATAAATAAAACCTAAATAAAAATAAAATAAAATAACCTAAAATAAACATAAACTAAAAAATAAATCCTAAAAATAAACCTCAAATAAAATCCTAAAACCAAAACCTTAAAAAAAATAAAACTTAAACCTAAAATAAAAAAAATAAAACTTAAACTTAAAAAATAAAATAAAATATAACTAAAAATAAAATAAACCTAAACCTAAACCTACAAAATTAAATAAAAACCTAAACTAAAATAAATAAACTAAAAAAAAATAAAATAAAAAATCTAAATCAAAATAAGTATATTAAATAAACCTAAACCTACCAGTTTAATTAATTTAAAAATAATAAAAAAATTTAAAAAAATTAAAAAAAAAACTCTAACTGTAAACCGTAAACCCTAAAACCCTAAAACCTAAACCTTAAATCCTAAAAAATATAACCCTAACCATAAATTAAATAAAAAAACCAAAATATAAATAAAATTAAATTAAAGAAACATACACCTAAACTTAAACCTAAAAATATAATAAAATAAAAATTATAACAAAACCAAAATAAAATAAATAAAAACCTAAACTATATTAAAAAATAAAATAAACTTAAAAATAAGAAACTGAAATAAAATTAAAACTAAACATAAAATAAAAATAAAATGAACCTAAAATAAAATAAAATAAAAATTAAATAAAACCTAAACCTAAAATAAAATAAAAATAAAAATATTACCTAAGAAAAACCTAAACCCTAAACTAAGAAAAAACCCTAAATCTAAAATAAAGAAAATAAAATAAACATAATCCTAAACCAAAATAAACTAAACTAAAATAAATAAAACCTAAACCTAAACTAAACTAAAACTAAACCCCAAATAAAATAAAATAAAATAAACTAAAAATAAGCCTAAACTTAAACTTAAAAAGAAAACCTAAAAATAAACCTAAAATGAAAAACTAAAACCTAAACCTAAGAAAATAAAATAAAAACCTAAACCTAAAAATAAAAATAAAAAATAAAACCATAAAAATAAAATAAAATATATTAAAGTCAAAATAAAATAAAACTTAAATTTGAACTAAAAGAATAAACTAAAATAAATAAACTAAACAAAATAAAAAACCAAAAAAAAAATAAAATAAAATAATATGAACTAAATATTTGAAAAATAAACTAAATAAACTTAGACTTGTCGGTTTACTTAATTTAAAAAAAAGAACACTAAACCCTAAACCCTAAACCCTAAATCCTAAAACCATAAACCCTAAACCCTAACTCAACCACAAACCCAAAACCTAAAACCTAAAACCATAAACCCTAAAACCCTAAACCCTAAACCCTAAACCCTAAAAACCCTAAAATCTTAAGCTTAAACACTAAATTATAACCCCTAAGTAAACTTCAAATACTAAACCTAAACCTAAAGTAGCTAAATAGATTAAAAAATAAACCAAAACCCTAAAACCTTATAAACCTAAACCTAAACCCTAAGAATGGGCATAACCTTGATGGTAGGAACATCACCATCAACTAGTGTCGTCTTGATCTGGCAGTCTGGGGAGGCGGATCAGTGGTGGTGGGGGTTTAGAAGTGCTAGTGGATATGAAGATGGTGGTCAGAGTAGTGGTGGTTATCGAGGTAGGAGGAGTGATGTAGGTTACAACCATGGTGGTGGAGGAGGGAGATATCGAGGATATGATGGTGCATCCTGAGGCCAGGATGGTTTTCATGGGAACAAGAGAAATTGAAGAACAACCGATTATATCTGCTTATGGAGCTATGATATAGATTAGTTATCAAGGGTTTTTTATTTGCTCTATGCGTGCACATTTTTGATCTATGTCCTCACTTGTGTCTTAGAAAACTAGGTGTGTTACTTGGTTGATGAAAGCAGAAGTAAAAAATGTTGAATCTGAATTTGTTCACCATTAAAAAAAACCATAAACCCTAAACCAAAACCTGAACACTAAACCTAAAACCCAAAACAAAACCCCTAAATTGTGGTGGTGGCCGAGGGAGAGATAGGGGATGTGATGGTGTATCCCGCTACTAGAGTGGTCAGGGTGGTTCTGATGGGAACTGGAGAAACTAAAGAATGGTTGAACCAATCTATTACTTATGGAGCTGTGTCTTTATAATAAAAATGGTTCTAGTTATCGAGGGTTTCTGATTTTCTCTATACGTGCTCATTTTTTTATCTATATCATAACATGTGTCCTAGAAAACTTTTTGTGTTACATGGTTGATGAAATTGAAAAGAAAAAATGTCGAACCTGAACTTGTTCTCCATTACAAATATATATATAAAATCCTAAACCCTAAACTAAAACACGAACCCTAAACCAAAAACCTAAACCCTAAACCCTAAACCCTAAATCCTAAACCGTAAAACCTAAACCCCAAACCATAAACCCTAAACCCTAAATCAACCCTAAACCTTAAACCTAAACCTAAAATAAATTAAACATAAACCTAAACTTAAACTAAATAAAAGAAAATAAACTAAAAATAAACCTAAACCTAAACTAAAAAATAAAACCTAAAAATGAACTTAAAATAAAAACCTAAAACCTAAACTTAAAAAAACATAAAATAAAAATATGAAGCTAAACATAAAAATAAAAAATAAAACCTAAACCTAAGAAATAAAATAGGAACAATACTCAACTATAAAATAAATCTAAACCTAAAAAATAAAATAAAATAAAAAACCTATATTATAAAAATCAGAATAAATAAAAATTAAAATAAAATAAATAAACCTAAACCTACTAGTTTACTTAACTTAAAAAAAAACTTTAAGCCCTAAGCTAACCCTAAACCCTAAAGCCAAACCACTAAACTCTAAAGCCTAAACCCTAACCCTAAACCTTAAACCGTAAACTCCTAAACCATAAAACCCTAAATGCTAAACCCTAAACCCTAAACCCTAAAAACCTAAAAAATCTAAACCTAAGCTAAATAAAACCTAAAAATATAAAATATAAAAAAAACCTACAAATAAAATAAAAATACAATAAAATAAAACCTAAACTAAAAAATAGATCTAAACCTAAAAATAAAATAAAATAAACAAATAAAAGATAAATTAAATTACAATAAATACAAAACTAAATTAAAATTAAAAAATAAAATAAACCTAAGAATAAAAAATCTAAATAATATAAAAACTAAAAGTAAAATAAAACTAAAATTAACCTAAAATAAAATAAAATAAAAACTAAATAAAAACCTAAACCAAAGAAACCTAAAAATAAAACCTAAAAATAAATAAAAAATAAAACCTAAACACTAAACTAAAAAACCTAAACCTAAAACAAAAATAAAATAAACAAAATAAAATAAACCTAAACCTAAACTAAAATAAACTAAACTAAAAAAATAAAACCTAAACCTAAACCTAAACCTTAACTAAATAAAATATAATAAACTAGAAATAAACTTAAACTAAAATAAAACCTAAAATAAACCTTAAAACCTAAACCTAAAATTAAAATAAAACCTAAACCTAAAATTTAAAAATATATATACACCTAAAATAAAAAATAAAATAAACTCAATAAATGAAACCTAAACTTAAACCTAAAAATAAACTAAAATAAATAAACCTAAAATAAACTAACTAAATAATAAATAATAATAAAATAAAATAAACAAAAATAAATGAAAATAAACTAAATAAACTAAACTGTCGGGTTTGCTTATTTTAACAAAAACCATAAACCCTGAGCTGCACCCTAAACCCTAAACTATAAAATCATAAACCCTAAACCCTAAACCCTACCCCAAACCCTAAACACTACATACACTACTGGACCTCTATCTAAACCCTAAACCTATAACACTAATCCCTAAATCCTAAACCCTAAAACACCCTAAACCACACTAACCCTAAACTAAATCACACCCTAAAACCTAAACCCCCTACCACCCCTAAACTACCCTCTCCCCAACCTAACCCTAACCTAAATCCTAAGGCACAAACATAAACCTAAGCCAAAAGTAACTAAATAAATTAAAAAATAAACCTAAACCTTAAAACCTAATAAACCTAAACCTAAATCCTAAGAATAGGCAAAACCTTGCTGGCAGGAATATCACTGTCAACCATCCTCAGTGTAGATCTTGCGGTGGAGGTAGAGGCGATAGTTATTGTAGTGGTGGTTTGAGATTTGGAGGTGTTGGTGGATATGGAGGTGGTGGTCAGAGGAGTGGTGGTTAGGGAGGCGGGAGGAGAGACGATGGTTACAGCCGTGGTGGTGGTGGAGAGAGAGATAGATCATATGATGGTGGATCCTGAGGCCAGGGTGGTTATCATGGGAATAAGAGAAACTGAAGATCGGTCGATTATATTTGTTGCTTATGGAATTGTGCCTTTATAGTATAGATGGTTCTAGATATCTAGGGTTTTTGATTTGCTCTATGCGTGGTCATTTTTGATCTATGTACTTGTGTCTTAGAAAACTTGGTGTGTTACTTGGTTGATGAAATAAAAAATAAAAATGTTGTTGAATCTAAATTTGTTCACAAACCAAAACCTAAACACTAAACTAAAACCTGAACCCTAAACCTAAAACCTTAACCCAAAACCCTAAACACTAAAACCTAAATCCTAAACCCTAAAACCCTAAACCCTAAATATTAAACCTTAAAAGCTAAACCTAAAACCTAAAACCTAAAACCCTAAACCCTAAACCGTAAGCCCTAAACTAACCTTAATCCCAAAACCTAAACCTAAAATAAAGTAAACCTAAACCAAACCTAAACTAAATAAAATAAAATAAACTAAAAATAAAATTAAACCTAAACTAAAGAAAAACCTAAAAATAAACCTAAAATAAAAACCTTAAACCTAAACCTAAAAAAATAAAAGAAAAACATAAACTTAAACCTAAAAATAAAAAATAAAACCTAAACCTGAAAAATAAAATAAAAATAAAACTCAACTAAAAAATAAATCTTAACCTAAACATAAACCTAAAAAACAAAATAAAATAAAAAACCTAACTAAAATAAATAAAGTAAACTGAATAAAAATAAAAACTAAACCTAAACCTATTGGTTTACATAATTTTTTTTTTAAAAAATCATAAACCTTAAGCTAACCCTAAACCCTAAAGCTTAAACACTAAACTCTAAACCCTAAACCCTAACACTAAACTATAAACCCTAAAACCCTAAACCATAAAACACTAAACACTAAACCCTAAACCATAAAAACCTAAAAACCTAAACCTAAACTAAATAAAACCTAAAATTAAATATATAAAACAAACCTAAACCTAAATAAAACAAAAATGAAGAACAAAATAAAATAAAAACCTAAACTAAAACTTAAGTCTAAGGCAAAAAATAAAATAAAATAAATTAATAAAAATAAACTAAATTAAAATAAATAAAATCCTAAAGTAAAGTAAGAAAATAAAATAAACCTAATAATAAAAAAACTTAAATAATATAAAACTAGATAAAATAAGAATGAAATAAACCTAAAATATAAAATAAAACTAAATAAAACTTAAAACTAAACAATAAACTTAAAAATAAAACTTAAATATGAATAAAAATAAAATTCAAACCTAAACTAAAAAAACTAAACCAAAATAGAAATATATAAAATAAAATAAATAAACCTAAACTTTTGCATGGTTTTAAACCCTAAACCCTAAATCCTAATACAGCCCTAAACCTAATCTAACTAAACCACAAACTAACCCTAAACCCTAAACCTTCCCACTCTACCACCCAAACCCTACCATAAACCATAAATACTAAACCACAAACTCTAATAATAAATCTTAAACCTACTAACTCCCTAAACCTAAACCCTTAAACCCAACATTAAACCTTCCCAATGACAACCACCACCCTAAAGTCTCCCTAAACCCAAATCCTGACCTGGGCCCTGAGCCTACTCTTGACCTCCCCAATCCTAAACTAAACCTCCTCTACTAAACTCCTAAACCTGACCATACCTAAACTAGACCCACCACAAACTCATAAATCGTTGAAATGGCTTTAAACTCTAAACTATATACATTAAACTGTCCTAAACCTACCACCACCCCTAAACCATTAAACCTTAAAATCTTATGCCCCCCTACCCTAAACCAAAAAATCTACACCTGGACTTTAAACCCTCCCCAAACCCTAAACCTAAAACCTAAAACAAAACCCAACTAAACCTAAACCTAAACTAAATCAAAACTAAAATAAATAAATAAAACCTAAACCTAAATAAAATAAAACCTAAACTAAATGACCTAAAAAATAAATAAATAAAATAAATAAATGTAAACTAATTAAAATAAACCTAAACATAAACTTAAATAAATAAAACCTAAACATAAAATAAAAAATAAAATAAACCCAAAATAAAATAAAATAAAAACTAAATAAAAACCTGAACCTATAAAATAAACTTAAAAATAAAACCTAAACCATAAACTTTAAAAAAAACCTAAACCTAAAATTAATAAAATAAAATAAACCAAAACTAAAATAAATAAAACCTAAACCCTAATCAAACCTACTAAACCCTAAATCCTAAACCCTAAACCTAAACCCTAAACCCTAAACCTAAACCTAAACCCTAAACCAAAATCAAATCCCCAAACCCTAAAGCAATTTCCAAAACCTAAAATAAATAAAACCTAAAATAAAATAAATAAAACCTAAAGATAAAATTAAAAAATAAAAATAAAAATAAAAAAAAACCTAAACCTAAAACCTAAACCTAAAATAAAATAAATATAAATAAATATTAAACTAAGACAAAATACATAAAACCTAAACTAAATTAAAAAATAAAATAAACCACGAAAATAAAAAAACGTGAAAAATAAAATCAACCTAAAATAAATAAAATAAAAATTACATAAAAACCTAAACCTAAATAATAAACCTAAAAATAAATAAAAAATAATACATAAAATATAAAATTAAAAAAACCTAAACCTAAAATAAAAATAAAATAAGCCTAAACATGAACTAAAATAAACTAAACTAAATAAACATAAAATAAACTAAACCTAAACCAAAACTAAATAATATAAAATATACTAAAATAAACCCACAAAAATAAAACCTAAAATAAACCTAAAATAAAATCTTAAAACCTAAACATAAAAAAAGTAAAATAAAACTTAAAACTAAACCTAAAATAAAAATAAAACTTAAACCTAAAAAATAAAATCAAAATAAACTAAAAAATAAACATAAAAAATAAATAAACTAAATAAAATAAAAATAAACTAAATAAAAAATATAAAATAAACTAAATAAACTAAACATGTCTGTTTCTTTTTTAAAACTCTAAACCCTAAATCCTAAACCCTAAACCTAAACCCACCCTAAACTAACTAAACCTAAACCTAAACCCTAAACCTCTAAACCTCTAAAACTGGCCATAACTTAAACTAAACCTAAACTAAACCTAAACCACTAATCATGACTTCTAATCCTCATAAACCTAAACTAAACTCCAACTACTGACCTACCACCTAAACCCCAAATCAAAACTAAACCTACTAAAACTCTCCATATACTGTCCCAAACCCCCAAACCAAACATACTACCAAACCCTGGACCTCCCTGACCTAAACCCTAAATATTAACCCTAAACCATCACCTAAACCTAATCTTACATGACCTGGGCACTCCCTAAACCCCACCCTAAATCCTTCTGATCCCAAAACATAAACTAAACCTAAACTAAACCTTAAACCCTAAAACCTAAACTTAAAACCTAAACTAAATAAAACCTAAAAGAATATAAATAAAATATCCTAAACTTAAATAAAACCTAAACTAAAAACTAAACCTAAAAAAAAGTTAAGATAAAATAAATAAAGAAATTTAAAAATGAAAACCAAATGAAACCTAAATATAATAAAATTTAACATAAAATAAATAAAATAACTTAATAAATAAAACTAAATAAAAAATCTACTAAAACATAAAAAAACATAACAAAAAATAAACTATAAACAAAAGTAAAATAAAAAATAATGACCCTAAACCTACACAATAAACACTCCCAAACCCTAAACCCTAAATCCTGGGCCCAATAAATCCTAAAACTGACTAAACCCTAATTAACATGACCCTGGACCCTGCCTGACTAACCCTACCCACCCTAAATCTAAACCTGACCCCACTCCCACCTAACTGAGCCCTAAAACAACCCTACCCACACCTATCTACACTACCACTGTCTCCTTGCTCCCACTCCCTAAAACTCAGACACCACTAAACCCTAAAAAACTGACCTAAACCTAAACTATCTAAACCCTAAACCACACTAACTAAACTAACATACCTAAACCTAAACATAAAATAAACTAAATAAAAAAAAAAAAACTAACATAAAATAATAAAATAAATATAATAAAATAAACTAAACTATAAATAAAAAAACCTAAACCTAAAAATAAAATAAAATAAAAATGAAAAATAAAAATTAAATAAAATAAATAAAAACCTAAATAAAACTAAAAAGTAAAATGAACCTAAGAATAAAAAACCTAAATATTATAAAAACTAAACATTAAATAAAAATAAAATAAATCAAAAAAATAAAATAAAATAAAAATAAATAAACTTAAACTTAAAAATAAACCTAAAACTAAATAAAAAATAATTCCAAAACCCTAAAGTAAAAAAACATGGATTGATTTGGATTGTTAGTGGATTATCCTAATCCCTAAGGCATAACATAATCCTATGGTTAACCCTTCTAAGTTTTTAGGCTTAGGTTAAGTGTTTACCTAATTGTTAGAAGTGTCTTATGACTAGGAAAGTCTTAGTGTCTAGAAGACTCCAAAGTCTAGGATGGGAAGATTGAATTCGCACTCCAAAAGTGTGGTCAACAGGCCTTAAGCTCCATAGTGTTGCCCTTGGAGATAGATGATTGGAAGACAAAAGCCATGTTTCACATTATAGACTCGGATACATCTTTCAATACTTTGCTTGGGAGGCCATGTATACATGAGAATAATATAGTTCCATCCTCTTTTCATTAGTGTATCAAGTTTGTGAGAGGTTGGATTGTCTACTATGTCAAAGAAGATCTCAAGCCATTTATAGTTCAAGAGGTCGACATATATGAGGATGCGGCTTACTACCTCCCTCAAAATCAACAAGTTTATTCTCTCAAACTTGGCCAAAGTTTAAAAATAAAAGAAAAAAGAAAAAGAAAATGAAAAAGGAGAAAAAGGAAAAAGAAAAGAAAAGAGAAAATGAAAAAGAAGATAAAAGGGAGCGGAAATAGACTTGGATGTGGAAATGGAGCATGATATTAGATTCCACACATACTTTGTTACTTCATTCGAACATATCGATAGGATGACCTGACCTCCACCAGCAAAGGATGAAGCCAATTCAAAGGTAGTCCCAGGGGTGGAAAACTTCCTTCTTGGTCACCCAATAGAAGATATGTCTCAGCTACCAGAGTACACCTACTAAACATGATATTAGAAATGCCTCCCCTAAAAAGTTTAACTCAACTCAAATCATTCCAAGAGTGTTTGGCATATCTAAGATGCTTTATATCCTAACTAGGAAGATGTTAGCCATTCCCGTATTTGTCAAAAGGATGCCAAGTTTAAGTGGGATGATAATGAGTATGAGCATAAGATACATTATGATGTATGATTCTAGTTATCTTGGGCAAGCTTCTTACACTTTACACTCTGGATTAGATGACTCCCTTGGGTTGTTGGCCCAAACCAATGATGAAGGGAAGAAAAATGCACTATACTACCTCAGTCATTGTCTAATCCCTCAGGCTAATTATCCACCCATTGAGAAGCATTTCCTTTTAATCTATGCATCCCAAAAGCTATAGCACTACATGCTTCCTCATAAGGTGAACTTAATCTTTAGGATCAATCCACTTTATCTCATGACACGGCAGACCTTATAGAATGGTTGACCCACGATGGTCCATGATCCTCACAATGATATTGATATTTTACCTCTGAAGTAAAAGGACTAGAAGATTTCTTAGTACCACACCCACTTCCTACCGACTCTCTACTTGATGATATCCTCAATGAACAAATCATGAACTTGGGGATACTATCATTCACCATTGGGAGATTTACTTTGATGGTGTGGCTTCCTCTCAAGAGGAGAAGAATCACAATCTACTATTTCAAGAAAGTTTGGGGTAGGAATAGTTCTCTTAACTCTAGTCACGATGTGATGAGAATCTCATATCATCTATCAATCTTTGTACCAATAAAAAAAGCCAAATATGAGGCTTTGATTGTCAGTCTAGAGTTAGTCGTTACTCTAAGCATCAAGAACATTAACATCTTTAGGGATTCTCTGGTAGTTATCAACCAAATCACTAGGTTCTATAATATTATAAAGCCCAAGCTTCATCGCTACCATAAGTACACCATGGAGTTATTGGCCCAAATCCTAGAGGTTACCATTTATAAGATTCTTCGAGGAGAGAACACTGTAGAATATGCTTTAGCCAAGCTTGCCAAGGAGTTGGCATGTCAGAAGGATGAGTCCACATCGATAAAATAGATAAGTATTATCCTTATTGATATTGAACTCATCAAAAGTACTCTCTTGAAGGAGAGGTTTCCATTTCCAAGAAGAACAAGGAGTTAGATTGGAGTCAACCATTCATGGATTACCTAAATAAAGAAAAACAACCTCAAGAGAAGTCCCAAGGCCATCAAATGAAGCAAAGAGAACTTTTCTATGCTCTTGTGGATGGTGTCTTATATTGGAGGTCTTTTGATCATATGTGGTTATGTTGTTTAACAAGGACGAAGCTCATAAGATCATGACAGAGGTACACTCAAGATTATGTGGAGCCATTTAAAGATTAAGATCAAGAGACTAGGATACTCTGACCATTGATGATCAAAGATTGCATTGATATGGCTAGGTGATGCCACCAATGTCAAATGCATGGTGTGGTCCTACACCAACCACCCAACATTCTACATCCTACATTGGCTTCATGGCTATTTGAGTGTTAGGGTAATGACATAGTGGATCTAATTAATCCTCTTTCTTCCAAGGCTCATCGGTTCTTAATACTCTTGACTACTTTTCCAAATGGGTGAAAGTGATTTCATTCCAAAAGGTCAAAGCTCGACATGTATCATTTTATTTATATATATAGGTTCAAGTAGTGAATTATATCTAATTATCGCATTCAAGAGCACCAAAATCAACAACTTTTCCCAGAGACAGGACAAAGATTGGAGATATTCTACCATTAACTACCTGTGATAAAATGGCTTAGTAGAAGCCTTCAACAAAACTCTCCTCCAAAAGCAGAAGACACTCGGCAATAGCAAGTGATAATGGCATGAGTTAGTTGGAAGCCTTGTGGGCCTACCACACCATATATAGAATCCAGCAACTTAGTCTACTTTCACCTTAGTTTATGGGTCTGAAGCCATTCTACTATTAGAAGTCCAACTCCCATCACTAGGATAGGCGTGGTAAGCAAGATCACAGAGTAAAATGCCAAGTTGCTAGAAGAACTTGAAGGTTTGGAGAGATGCCAGATGCAAAACAGGTTATACAAAGCTAAAATGAATCAAGCTCATAGTAAGTTAGTTGTCCTAGAGCTTTTCAAGTAGGAACTTATTTTAATTATAAGGAGACTAATTGTTGAACATCATTAAGATGGGAGGAAAGTTTGAACCCACATGGGAAGGCCCTTTTTCCATAGAGAAGGCCCACCAAAAAGGATCTTATCAGCTTATTAATCATAAGGGAGAGAGCCTAATGCTTCCAATCAATGGGCTCTACTTAAATAAATATTATAAATCATGTTTGAAACTAATTATCATCAATGAAAATTCCATTTGAAATTCAATCTCTTCCATGTTGAAAGTATTCTTGTTTGTGAATCTACCATGATATGTTTAGGGTAGGTGTAAGGAACCCGAGTTGCATTCTATCTTTCATTGACACAATACAAACACAAACTACACACATATTAAACAAACACAAATCTTTTTCTACTCGAGTTGAGATAACACCCCCAGTGACACTCATTCAGTAGTTGCTCTAGGTCAGGCTGGGATGCTACCCTACTAGTGTGTCACCTAAGTGGTCTTGTTGCTTTGGAAGCTATAAGTATGCTATGTTTTTCCTCCTTACTTAGCCACTACACCCCGATGAGTGCGTTATTAGTTTGGTAGGCCTTACTATGTGGCGGTACTTACTTCATTGGCTTCGTTTAAGAGGATGTGAGTCTGGTATGCTTTCATCTTGGATTAACTTTCGTACACTTACTAGGTTGAGTATATTTGAGGTTTAGGATAAGTCCCCTAGTGGCTCCTTTTATCCTGATTACTTCAAGTTTGGGTCTAGTCTTTCCTCGGGGCTCCCCGCTTAGTAGTTGCTCTAGGTCAGATAGCATCTATCCCGATGATGACAGACTATCCTGATGATCAGTTTCACTTGGAAAGTTGTAAGCCTACATGCTTTCTTGCTAGATTGATTGTTGCACCGATGGGCACCTTAGGTTGGTTGGTTCACTCTTTGATGGATACACCTTAGGTTGGTTGGTTCTCGTTGCCTTAGGATACCATCATGATAAAGTTTGCTATGCTTTCTCCTTGAGTTGGCCAGCGTACACCTATAAGCTTCCTTTTCTAGGTTTGAAGATAATGACCCTAGTAGCACCACCCATATGGGCACTATATTCAGAGCACATCCTTTGTGATCCCATTTAGTCACTACCCAGGTTATTATTGGATTGGATAGTTCCCCTTTCTTAATAACCACCCCTGTGGCTGGGGATTTCATCCTATGGATGTGCAGATTCTTCTTGGTCCATTAAATGTGAGATAAGTCAAGGATGATTTATCCCCTGTAGTCCCTCATAATAGGGTCCACACAAATATATATATAAAATATACATTTACTTGTGGATTAGGAAGACACCCTTAGGTACCTTTTCCCAAGTAGGCATCCTATCTTTAGGTGTCGAAAACTCCTTATAGGAATCGACTACTCTTAAGTTGATATAAGTCCCCAATAACATTCACTCAATAGTCACCACTAAGTAGAGTTTCATTTATTGCTACCAATGTGTGATTGTTCCCTACTTTAGAAGATGTAAGTTTTCGCCTTCTTCCTTGCCGTTGCACCAAAGGCAACCCCTTAGGTTGGCTAGCTCTAGCCCACAGCCAGTAGACTATCCCTTTGGATTTGTAAATCTGAGGTAGGCCAAGGCTGATATAGCCCCTTCTTAGTGGGTTCATCGCACACCGATAGGGTCCATATATTAATTCAGATTAAATTAAACCTAATTTGATTTTCCCCAATAGAGTTAAATCACACCCTTCTCCCAAGTGGAGCCTAAATTTATATGTAAATAAGTCAAGCAAAAAAATCAAATTCAAAACCAACCTCCTTAGTGGAGCCAAATTAAATTAACTCCCCCAGTAGAGTCTGAATCAAAAAAATCCAATCATATTTTTATTCCTAGCAAATACATCCCCAAAGAAATCTATGAAATCAGAAATCCTAATACTAAGCGGATAGCAAACACGATTCCCTAGTGGAAGGTTCATATACCCGTCCCCAGACTCAAGCCCATATCTCTAGCAGATGCCTCAATTAAAATAAAACAAATTAAAGTCAATTGATCTTAATCCCGGTGGATTATAGATTCTTATCTTGATGGATCTTCTTTCCATAAATCATATAATAAAATGAAATTCAAACATTTTCCCTAGCAGATTTTCTTCTTCTATGTCCTCGACATAGACCCCTCATATGTCATGTCCATTGCATGTGTGATCCCCTAGCGGATCTCCATCTATGTCCTTGACATGGAATTCTCAGCAAATCTTATTTCTTCTCTTATGCACACCCTTAATACTTCAACCAAAGCCTAATAATATATTTGTTCAAATTACATCTTCTTAACATTGTAATCAACATTTTAAGATTTGTGATGTTGCAAGCTCAAACTAACTATACAATATCATGCTAAACATATTATAATGTGAATTAACAAACTATATTATTTCATAATATATGATGTTATATTATAATTTGTTATAATATAATATATTGTTTAACATTACACCTCAGTAGAATCACTTAAAAGGAACAAATAACAAAATTTTCTTAAAATATGAATAATGTTCATTTTGGATGTCAAATTGTTATGGTTTTATTAGAAATGGTACAAAATAGCATATCTTTAGTGTTTCATCTTGGTGGGAGAATTTTATTGTTCCATCTTTCAAATTAACATTTTGTGAGTTTTTTGACCAAATGTGTTATAATAAAAGTAAAACATACTAAAATGTACAATAACATTTGGTAACACACCACCGCATTCATATATATGTGAAGTTATATTCTTATGTACATTATATTTTAATATGCTTTCGTATAATATATTATATTACATTACACCTTAAAATGAATCCTTTTACGCAAAAAAAATTTACAAAATTTGGTTGAAAAATGAACAATTATTTTGGATGCAAAATTCCATTCTTTTGATTAAATGACACACCATAGCACACCCCCAATAATGTTCCCTAAAGCTTACCTTAAATTTGGCCAAATCCCTTCATCTCAACATATAAATCCATATTTTTATGAATTATACTAGTACAAACTTTACTACATCATACTATAATAAATTAAAATATGATAAACAATAAGTAGTAATACACAATAATATGCTATAGTGCATGATTCTACACTTTGTTATGGCATCCTATATTATAATACACTATAACATATTATTTTATATTATATTGCATAACACATCACAAGGGATTGCATAAGATAAAAACTCATTAAATTAGTCTAAATAATAAAAAGTTATATATTTTAGTCATATCACTTAAATATTTTAGATTGAAATAATATATTATGATGCCATGCTCTACCTATTGTGAATTTGGCCAGATTCCACCATTTTAAAGTCTAAATCAATATTTTTATAAATAATGCTAGTGTAGGCTTGACTACATGATTGTAAAATACTAAAAGAATTTAAAATGCGCAGAACAATATATTATGATATATGATGCTATACTATGCTACAACATATAATATCTATTTAGAGCATAAAATCTTACTTTTTAAACTACAAGTGGTGTAGCACACCTTTGGTACTAGAACCTAATTCCCACTTCAAATTTAACAAATTTTATCATATGATTTATTAAATCAGTAGTTTTATGATTTATATTAATATAAATTATAGAGCACAATACCATAATATACTAAAACATTTCAAAACATCTTATATTGTCCAAAAACACATCACTACATGCTCCAATATATGATGCTACATTATACTATAATATATGGTATTATAAAATGATTTAGGGTATTTAAATCTCCAATAGTCAAGGGAAAGTCTCTTGAAGACATTTTCTTTAGCTGCCATAATTATGTTAGGATTAGGTCATTCTTTAGATCTACACCTAATGGAATATTTATTCAAGGTTTAAGGTTTAGGGTTTAGGGTTAGGGTTTAAGGTTAGTTTAAGGTTTAGGGTTCATTTAGGGTTTAGGGTTTAAGGTTAGTTTAGGGTTTAGTGTTTAAAGTTCTGGGTTGGGGGTTTAGGGTTTAGGGTTTATGGTTGTAGGTTTTAGGGTTTATGGTTTAGGTTTATAGTTTAGGGTTTTAGGTTTTAGGGTTTATGGTTTTGGGTTTTGGGTTTTGGTTTTAGATTTAAGGTTTAGGTTTTAGGGTTTAAAGTTTTTTTAATAGAAAAAAAATTTTGATTCAATATTCCTTCTTTTTGATTTCATCAACCAAGTAACACCTCAAGTTTTCTAATACATGAGCCATGACATAAAAAACAAATAAGCACTCATAGAGCAAATCAAAAACCCTATATAAGTATAAATGTCACTACTATAAAGGCACAGTTCCATAAGCAACAAATCGGATCGGCCATTCATCAATTTTTCTAGTTCCCATAAGAACAACACTTGCCTCTCAAGTTCTTAGATCTGGCATCACATCCTCAATCTATCCCTCCACCACCACAATATTTGTAACCTATGTCTCCTTCTTTAAACCACCCTGCACACCAAATCTATATCCACCAACTCCACATCCCCACCACCACTATGATGTGGCCTTGGTTCCATTGCATCTAGGCCTGAGCCTTGTTGATGGTGATGTTCTTCCTGAAAGTTCCCATTCATAGGTTTAGGGTTTAGGGTTAGTTTAATGTTTAGAGTTTAAGGTTAGTTTAGGGTTTAGGGTTTAGGGTTTAGGGTTTAGGGTTTAGTTATGGGGTTTAGGGTTTAGGGTTGTTTATTTTAGGGTTTTGGGTTTTTGGGTTTTGGGTTTCAGGGTTTAGGGTTTACGGTTTAGGTTTTAGGGTTTATGATTTTAGGGTTTAGAGTTGTAGGTCTAGTTGTGTAGGTTTAGTGTTAGTTTTAGGGTTCAGGATTTAGGGTTTAGGGTATTTTCTTTAAATTAAGTAAACCAGTTGGTTTAGATTTACTTAGTTTATTTTTTATTTACTTGAGTAAATTTTATTTTATTTATTTTGGTTTTTTTCTTTTTTTCAGCATAGTTTATTTATTTTAGTTTAAGTTTTTATTTTAGTTTATTTTTTAGGTTTATGTTAATTTTTAGTTGAGTTTTGTTTTTTTATTTTTTAGGTTTAGGTTTTATTTTATATTTTAGGTTTAAGTTTAGGTTTTATTTTATTTTAGGTTAAGGTTTATATGTTTATTATTTTAGGTTTATTTTAGGTTTTATTTTTAATTTTGGTTTAGGTTTATTTTTAGTTTATTTTATTTTATTTAGTTAAGGTTTAGTTTATATTAGATTTAGGTTTAGGGTTTAATTCTTTTAGTTTAGGTTTAGGTTTATTTTATTTTGGTTTATTTTATTTTTATTTTAGATTTAGGTTCTTTTTTTAGTTTAAGGTTTAGGTTTTATTTTTTATTTATTCTTAGGTTTAGTTTTATTATATTTAGGTTTGTTTATTTTTATTTTACATTTAGTTTTTATTTTTTTAAGGTTTTTATTCTTAGCTTTATTTTAATTTTATTTTAGTTTAAGTTTTTCTTTATTTTATTTTAGTTTATTTTTATTTTGTATTTTTTTATTTTTAGGTTTAGGTTTAGGGTTTAGTTTAGGTTTCAATTTTTTATTTAATTTTATTTTATTTAGGTTTAGGTTTTATTATTTATTTTAATTTTTTATTTTATTTAGTTTATGATTTATAGTTTAGGGTTTAAGGATTTAGGGTTTAGGGTTTATGGTTAGGGTTTAGTGTTTAGGGTTTAGGGTTTAGTGTTTATACTTTAGGGTTTAGGATTTTCATGGTTTAGAATTTAGGGTTTACGGTTTAGGTTTAGCTTGGGTTTAGGGGTTTATGGTTTAGGGTTTAGTGTTTGGGTACCTCTTTAGGGTTTAGGTTTTAGAGTTTAGGTTTAGGTTTTGGGGGGGGGTGTTAGGGTTTAGGGTTTAGGATTTAGGGTTTAGGGTTAGGATTAGGGTTTAGGGTTTAGGGTTAGGGTTAGTTTAGGGTTTAGGGTTTAGGGTTAGTTTAGGGTTTCTTTTTAAAAAAATTAAGTAAACTAGTAGGTTTAAGTTTATTTAGTTTATTTAGTTTATTTTTATTTAGTTTATTTTATTATTTATATCTAGTTTGGTTATTTATTTTAGTTTATTTTTTTATTGTTTAGGTTTAGGTTTAGTTATCTTATTTTTATTTTTTTAGGTTTAGGTTTAATTTAAGGTATAGGTTTAGGTTTTATTATTTTTTTAGCTTTAGGTTTTAGGTTTTTTAGGACTATTTTTAGGTTATATTTTATAGTTTAGGTTTAGGTTTATTTTTAGTTTACTTTAGCTTATTTAGGGTTTTTGTTTAGGTTTTGATTTAGTTTATTTTAGGTTTAGGTTTAGGTTTTATTTATTATTGTTTAGTTTATTTTATTTTTGTTATGGTGTAAGTTTTTTTTTGTTTAAGGTTTAATTTTCTTAAATTTATTTTTATGTTTTATTTTTAGGTTTATTTTTTAGGTTTTGGCTTTTATTTAGTTTTTCTTTTATTTTATTTTAGGTTTATTTTATTTTATTTTATTTTTAGTTTTTATTTTATTTAGATATTTATTTTTTAGTTTAGATTAGGTTTTTATATATTTTATTTTACTTTAGCTTTTACTTTTTATTTTATTTTTTTTAGGATTAGGTTTAGGTTTAGTTTAGGTTTTAGATTAGGTTTTTTTTTTAGTTTTTTATTTTATTTTAGTTTAGCGTTTTTTATTTATTTTATTTTAGGTTTTATTTAGTTTAGATTTAATTTTATAGCTTTTAGGGTTTAGGGTTTAGTTAGTTTGGGTTTAGTTTGGGTTTTAGGGTTTAGTGTTTAGGGTTTAGGGTTATAGTTTTTAGGGTTTATGGTTTTGGGTTTAGGGTTTAGTGTTTAGGGTTTAGGGTTTAAGGTTTTTTTGGTTTAAGGTTTAGTGTTTAGGGTTTAAGTTTTAGGTCTAGGGTTCAAGTTTTAGTTTAGGGTTTAGGGATTATAGTTTTTTTAACGAAGAATAAATTCAAATTCAACATTTCTTTTTTCAATTTCAACAACCAAGTAACACACCAAGTTTTCTAAGAAATAAGTGATGACATAGATAAAAATGAGCACGCATAGAGCAAATCAAAAGCCCAAGATAACTAGAATCATCTCTACTATAAAGACATAATTCCATAAGTAGCAGATCGGTTCGACCATTCCTCAGTTTCTCTAATTCTCATCAGAACCACCCCGACCTCTCGAGTAGTGGGATCCACCATCATATCCTCAATCTCTTTCTTCGCCACCGCCACGACTATAACCTCCATTGCTCCTCCCGCCTCCAATACCATCACTGCTCCGACCACCACCTCCATATCCACCAGCACCTCCAGATTCTCCACCACCACTATGATAACCATTGCCTCCGCCTTCGCCTCCACCTTCAGATGTTAACTGAGCCTGGTTGACAGTGATGTTCTTGTTGTCAAAGTTCTGGCTATTCTTATGATTTAGGTTTAATAGGTTTTGGGGTTTAGGTTAATTTTTTAATTTATTTAGTTTCATTAGGTTTAGGTTTAGGTTAAGGATTTAAGGTTTAGGGTTCATGGTTTATGGTTTAAGGTTTTAGGATTTATGCTTTAAGCATTTAGGGTTTAAGATTAGGGTTTAGGGTTTAAGGTTTAGGGTTTAGGAATTAAGATTTATGGTTTTTTAGGGTTTAGGGTTTAAATATTAGGGTTTATTATTTAGGGTTGTAGGTTTAGGGTATTGGGTTTAGGGTAAGATTTTAGGTTTAGGGTTTAAGGTTTAGGGTTTAGGATTTAGGGCTTCTTTTTTAAAATTAAGTAAACTGTTAGGTTTAGGTTTATTTAGTTTATTGTATTTTTCATTTTTATTTAAGTTTATTTTTTTATTTAGTTTAGTTAATTTATTTTAGGTTTATTTATTTTTTTTAGGTTTTATTTTAGTTTAATTTTTTGTTTTGAATTAGGTTTAAGTTTAATGGAGTTTTATATTTATTTTATTTTTTAGGTTTAGGTTTTATTTTTTATTTTATTTTTTTAGGTTTAGGTTTTAGATTTTATTTTAGGTTTATGTAAAGGTTTTATTTTTTATTTAAGGTTCAGGTTTATTTTTAGTTTATTTTATTTTATTTAGTAAAGGTTTAAGTTTAGGTTTAGTTTAGTTTAGGTTTAGGTTTAGGTTTTATTTATTTTAGTTTAGTTTATTTTAGTTTAAGTTTTATTTTATTTGTATTTTAGGTTTAGTCTTTTTTTAGTTTTTTTTTGGTTTATATTTTTATATTTTTTAGTTTATTTTTTAGGTTTAGGATTTTATTTAGTTTTATTATATTTTACGTTTAGTTTTATTTTATTAAGGTTTTATTCTTATGATTATTTTATTTTTTTAGTTTAGTTTAGGTTTTCATTAATTTATTTTAGTTTATTTTATTTTATTTTATTTTTTTAGGTTTTGATTTAGGTTTTAGTTTAGGTTTTATTTTATTTTATTTTTCATTTTATTTAGGTTTAAGTTTTTAATTATATTATTAAGTTTTAATTTAGTTTAGTTTTGGTTTATAGGTTTTAGGGTTTATGGTTTAGGGTTGAGGTTTAGTGTGGGTTTTAGGGTTTAGGGTTTAGGGTTAGGGTTTAAGGTTTAGGGTTTAGGGTTTAGGGTTTAGGATTTTAGGGTTTAGGGTTTAGGGTTTAGTGTTTAGGATTTTAGGGTTTAGGGTTTAGGGTTTAGGTTTAGGGTTTTAGGGTTTAGGTTTTAGGGTTTAGGGTTTAGGGTTTAGGGTTTAGTGTTTAAGCTTTTAGGGTTAGGGTTTAGTGTTTAGGGATTCGGGTTAGGGTTAAGGTTTAGGGCTTAGGGTTGAGAATTTAGGGTTTAGGGTTTAGGGTTTAGGGCTTAAGGTTTTAGGGTTTAGGGTTAATTTAGGGTTTACTGTTTATGGTTTAGGGTTTTTTAAGGATTGGGGTTTAGGGATGTAGGTTTAAGGTTGTATGTTTAGGGTTTAGGGTTTAGTGTTAGGTTTAGGGTTTTGCTTTAGGGTTTAAGGTTTAGGATTTAAGGTTTAGGGTTTAGGGATTTTTTTTGAAAAAAAAATTTTAATTTAACTGATAGGTTTAGGTTTATTTAGTTTATTTAATTTATTTTTTTATTTAGTTTTATTTTTTACTTCTAATTAGGTTTATTTTTTATTTGTATTTAGTTTGGTTTTTTTTAGGTTTATTTATTTTCATTTAGGTTTTTTATTTTAGTTTATTTTTAGGTTTAGTTTTAGTTTATGTTTACTTTTAGTTTAGTTTTATTTCTTATTTTATTTTAGGTTTAGGTTTTATATTTAGGTTTAAGTTTAGTTTTTATTTTATTTTTTAGGTTTAGGTTTTAGGTTTTTATTTTAGGTTTATTTTTAGGT
Organism: Cymbidium sinense; assembly: GCA_021442155.1. NCBI lineage: Eukaryota > Viridiplantae > Streptophyta > Magnoliopsida > Asparagales > Orchidaceae > Cymbidium > Cymbidium sinense. Next base: position 99,747,650 of record CM038214.1, on the reverse strand, counting down.
TATATTTTTTAGTTTATGTTTTGGTTTATTTTAAGTTTATTATATTTTATTTAGTTTAGGGTTTAGATTTCATTTATTTTAGTTTTAGGTTTAAGTTTTATTTATTTTAGATTAGTTGATTTTAGTTTAGGTTTGGGTTTATTTTATTTTATTTTTACTTTAGGTTTTGTTTTTATTTTTTAGTTTAGGGTTTGTGTCTTATTTTATTTACTTTTAAGTTATATTTTAGGTTTAGGTTATTATTTAGTTTTATTTTATTTTATTTTATATTAGGTTTATTTTATTTTAATTTTACATTTAGTTTTTATTTTATTTAGGTTTTCTAGGTTTATCTTATTTTTCTAGTTTAGTTTAGGTTTTTTATTTATTTTATGTTAGTTTATCTTTGATTTTATATTTTATTTTATTTTTAGGTCTAGGACTAGGTTTATGTTTAGGTTTAGATTTTAGTTTATTCTTTAGTTTTATTTTTTTATTTCATTTAGGTTTAGGTTTATTTATTTATTTTATTTATAGGTTTTATTTAGTTTCGGTTTAGGTTTTTAGGTTTATAGGGTTTAGAGTTGAGGGTTTAGGGTTGTAGATTTTATGATTTAGGGTTTAAGGTTTAGGGTTTTAGTTTAGGATTTAGGGTTTAGGGTTCAGATATTTTGGGGTTTTTTTTTTAGGGAAATCCTATGTAGGGGTATTTTATTGCCACAAAAATGGGTTACAAGGTCCTTAAAGGGGATAAACACTAAAACTACTGCTCAAAGAGCTACAATCAGCCTAAAGAGTGAATCCCCTATTTAAGTACATCCAAAAGCAAAAGAAAACATTAAAGCAATCAAAAGATACTTGTTGATTAACATAATAAGCCAAAAGAATATTAGGGCCAATGCTCTGGAGGACGTGAGAATGCATGACAATATGGAGCAAACCTGCAAAAGGATAAGAGAGAATCACCTGCAAAATTGTAATAAGAAAGAGATTAGAATAGTTAAGGTAATACAGACAAAAGGATAAATGAAACAACATAATCAGAATGATAGCAAGGGAATAGAGAAGGCTCAGCTTCCACCACAACAAGTTGGGGCAAATTCAAATATGAGCATCCAAACTTCAGCTGAAGGGTTACATCATAAGAGCTACTACCAAACCAAAAGAGAGTGAGATCATCACAGCCATCATAGCCAACAAACTTGTGAGGAGATAACAACCAGTTGTTGAAAATCTTGTGAGCTTTATTACCTGCAAACCTAAACAAAACCATATCTAATATAAAGAGGAAATTACAAAGAGCTGAAGGATAAGGTGTCCCATTCAAGAAAAGTATCATCAATATAATCACCCTGACATGAGAATGCATAAACATATGATCATGAGCCATCATTTCTATAACCTCATGAAAACTCATATCCAAGAAGAGAAAAAAGCTAGCATATAATCCCTCCACAGGAAAGTAGTAGAGGAGGCAACTTGCTGAAGTCCCCTTATTAATATCCATATCAGTAATTGGGAAAAAGCAATTGTAAAGGAAGGCACATAGGAAATAGACTGAAACCACCCAAAAATAGCACCAAATAAATATTGGACTACAACTCCGATTCTGACATTGAACCAAAATCGATAATCCAGATCAACAAACAACCAAGAGCAAGAGCGACAAAGGGCCCGTCTACTACCACATCGCATAGATGGTGCAAACAACTACACTAACCTAACCGAACCGAGATGGGAATAGAGACAACAGCAGATAATGTAGATCACAACAATCAAGAGATGAACAATAGCCTAGACGTAAACAACACAGGCATTCCGAAAGCTAACCCCAACATTAAAGAAGTTAATGCAACATTGGAACCCACCAGAAGAAAAATCAAAAAATGGATTCAAATGAATATCAACATTAGAATCCAAAAAAAGCAAGATAGCAGATAACCAAGGCAAAAACCAGCCAAGATAGCAACACTTAAGACAACAACATCCAAGACAGGAAGGGACAGCAAGTTAGCCATAAAACCTCTCCATCAGATTAGACATTGCCATAGTTAATAACCAAGTAGATAGAGCATAAAAACTTATATCGAGGGAAGACAACCGACAACAATCACCAAAACCATCGAATAGCAATGCAAACTTGCTAAACATAAGGAAGACCTACGACCAACCGGATGGAGCCAACATAGAGTCATGAAAACCAAGGCAAATATCCAAGACAAGAAACAACCGACTAGAGAACAAAAAAATAAGCTAGCTTGCCATAAAACCCATCTAGGATAAACATTACAATAGATACAAGTTTAACTGAAGAAGATGGAGAAAATAGTAGAGAAAAAAGTAGACCAATGAATTAAGATGATATGCATATAATAATCCATTAAGGGGTTCAAGGCAAAGTCCACCAGGCAATCAACAACTTCAATAGAGAGTTGCTGAGGCAATAAAACCCGAGAGGCGACATGTAGAGTATTAATCAGTTCAACCAACAACCAAGGGTTAATACCAACAAGGCGGCCAAGAGTCCACCAAAAGCATATGTAAAGATCAAATAATCGGATGGAAAATCACAGGATCCATGATGTTAGAACCACATGGGAAAAAATAGAAGCGGAAAAATAGCAAGTAGCCCAATTGATAAGCAAAAATAGTCAAAAAAAAATAAAAAAAATAGGCAACATATAATAATCACAAAGTCCACCAAATGGACAAAGGAAAAGTCAAAAAAAGCCAATAATGGTAGCAAAAGGGTTCAAAGTATAATAAAAAGAAAAAACCTTCCAGATAAAGCAGATCACCGTAGCAGTAAAACCTACAACCATAGTAAAGGCTAATAGAGAAGCCATTAAGGTAATCCAAACCTACAAGGAAATAATAAAATAGAATAGGAAATAACAAAATCTCGCTTGACAGGTTGGGAAAAAGAGGTTGTCAAAGACAAATAGCAAGAGAACACCAAAATCACCCTGCTAAATCAGATAAACAACCACAACAATAGCTTGTTGGATATATGAAAGTAACCAGACCATCCAACAACCAAGAAATAAAATAACAGCAAGTTGGCCATAAAACCAACCATTCAAATTATATAATGCATAAGTAAATTCCTAGATAGTTAATGAAGTGGTCAGGCCAAGACTAACTGAACCAAGAAATAAAAAATAGCAGCAGGTGAAAATAGCCTCAACCCACTTGTTAGCAGCACAAACATTATATGAAGACAGATGATCCAACAGCTTGCAGGACACAGAATAGCCTAAAATCCAACAGCCATAGATTAAAACATGGTTAGCCTGCAGGACAGTGAATCTAGAAATCCAACAGTCATAGATTAAAACAACACTACAATGATTGCAACCATAGGGTAAGCCAATAAAAAGTAGTGGGGCAACAGAGCCACCATAGGGGTTCAAAAGTGTCTCATCAATGAGATCCTCAAGGACAAAAAAGAGCAGGTTAGCAACAGAAATATCATCCTCAGAGAAATCAAAAAATGGATTCAAATGAATATCAACATTAGAATCCAGAAAAACCAAGATAACGAGTAAAAAACCACAAAGAACACTTAAGACAACAACATCCAAGATAGGAAGGGAAAGTAAGTTGGCCAAAAAACCTCTCCATCAGAGTATACATTGCCATAGTTAATAAACAAGTAGATAGAGCATAAAAATAGGTATCTGGAAGGTAGCAGAATCAATCAAAATATCAAACATTAATGTCGAAAATAAATGAACATAAGACCCAGAAGTCCTACAGCCAACCAGGATGGAGCCAACATAGAGTCCTGAAAAACCAAGACAACAAATATCCAAGACAAGAAATAACTAGCTAGAGAACAAAAACCAGCTAGCTTGCCATAAAGCCACCCATCTAGGATAAACATTGCAATAGATACAAGTTTACCTGAAAGAAGAAGGAGAAAATAGCAGCAGATAAAGTAGACCAATGAATTAAGATGATATGCATATAATAAAATAATAAGGGGGTTCAAGGCAAAGTCCACCAAGCAATCAACAACTTCAATAGAGAGTTGCTGAGAAAAACAAACCAAAACCCCAGAGATAGCATGTAGGTGAAAACAGCATCATCCCACTTGTTAGCAGCATAAACATTATGTAAAGCAGATGATCCAACAGCATGCAGGACACATAATAGCCTAAAATCTAACAGCCATAGATTAAAACAAGGTTATCCTGCAGGATAGTGAATCCAAAAATCCAACAGTCATAGCTTAAAACAACACTACAATGATTGTAACCATAGGGTAAGTCAATAAAAAGTAGTGGGAAATAGAGCCACCATAGGGGTTCAAAAGAGTTTCATCAATGAGATCCTCAAGGACAAAAAAGAGCAGGTTAGTAGCAGAAATATCATTCTCAGAGAAATCATACTGAGTGGAAGTTAATAAATAATTCCAAACATAGGATAAGCCATTAAAGAGGAAAGGAGCATAAAGAAATAAACCAGTAGCTAGACCCACAGTATAAGGAATATTGGAAATCTGGAAATAATTCCAAATCTGTAGAGAAAGAGTTTTAACATCTATTATTTTGGATGTGAAGGTAAGGTTATGAAGCATAAGAGAGGCAGAAACAACAAGACCCCAAAACTTCTTCATGCAGAAAATTAAAATAAAAGATAACTCCCAAAAATAAAAGGAAAATGTCAGCTCAAAGATGGAGATAAAGAGAATATCAGCAGCAGCCCAGGATCTAATAGGGGAGACAAGTAGCATTTCAAAAGCTAGCCACCAATCATTATCAGCTAAAATCCAACAACCTAACAGTAATTCTTCAAAATAAATATTGCAACCAACGTAATGAACACTATTATAATGCATAGAAACAACATAGGTAACTAAGATGCTCCAAGCAGTAATATCTTTGAGAAACAGCCGGTTGCAGAAAATAATGGTAGTAGCTAAACCAATCATAATAAATATCTCCAACCAGCAATGATTGTTATAAAACCAATAGCAGCTGACATGTAGCTCATCAAAATTCCAATGCAGGGTATTAGTATGCACATAGCTCAACCGCAGGCCTTTGTTAGTGTAAATGCCAAAAGTAGTGAGCCTCTAAATAAAGAAGAAGCTATTAAAACACCAAATCATGGCACAGAGATTAAGATAGGAAATAATATCCGTGTGAAACATCCACAAAAGACCCAAAAAGGAACAGAAAGCCATAAAGTAAAGAGGCATATAGTTAAAAGATGAATGGACAGTAAACATCAAAAAGGTTAGATTAAGTTCTGAGATAAGGAAACCTAGAATTGTCTAAGTTAACCATCCCACGCAAGTGTTTGGGTAAGGTGAGATGATCAAAGAAGATGATACCATCTGATCTAGCACCTAGATTGGCAAGGTAGTCAGCACAAGCATTTTCTTCATGCCAAACATGAGTTATGTCAAAATTCAGTTTGAAAAGAAGAGCTCTAATCTGCTTGAGGAGGTAGTACAATTAAGTGCTGCTCATTTTGGTGGAAGTCAAAAGATCAATCAATAGAAGAGCATCCACCTCAATCCAAATATTGAGCCAACCATTTTGAAGGCAAATCTCAAGAGCTTTGTAGAGTGCCATAAGCTCAGTAAATGGGATAGTGCAGGAAATAAGGGGACAAACAAAAGCAAATAGAACTATACCCTTAGAGTTCCTAAAAATTCCACCACAACCAGAGCCATTATGAGAGACAGAGCCATCAGTATTAATTTTAATAATATGGTCAAGAGGTTTTTTCCAATAAGCAATCTTGTCATTTTGAGATGGTTGATCCGTTAAAACCCAGTTTATTGGCAACAAATTTACCTTTGAATTCGTAATGAATGAGAGCTTTAAACAAGTCACGAATTTTTTTTAGTTTTAGAAATAATCCTCACATGGTTCATAGGGATCACATGATGTTTTACGTTTTGGTCCATCCATATGAACCGAATAAGAGATAATAGCATGATGACTTTAATGTGACCTTTAATAGTATTATCAAAATAGACTTCAAGAAGTTGATATAAAGTAAGAGAGCCATTGAAATTGAAAGTGTTAAAAAGATCATCATACCAAATCCAAAGTTTAGAAGCAATGGCCCCATTAACAAAAACATGATTAACATTCTCAATATGGAAACAACATTGGCATTTAGAGGGTAAATGAAACCCTTTACCCCACAACAGGGAATCAATAGAGATAAAATTTTTCAGAATTCACCAAGTAAGAACAGAATAAGAAGTAGGGATATTATTATTCCAAAGTTTAGAGAACACATAGGAGGAATCATGAGTATCTTTAATGTGGAGCCACACATTTTTGAGGTTGAAATCACCATTATGTGAGAGCTTAAAGAGAATATGGTCTTGATTGTTTGGAGTTATAGGAATAGTAGAGACCATATTCAAGTAAGTAAAAGGGATAAAATTAGCAAGCTTACTATTGTTCCACTTATTGTTATGCCAGAAAGAGTTTACTTTAATAGCGGCAGTGGAATGGGTGGAGAGTAAGTTATCAATGGATCCACAACCACTCCAGTTATCTTTCCAAAAGAAAGAAGTGCCAGAGTTAATGCCCCAAAAATTAAGGATTTTGTATCCCATTTGACAGAACAAAATATTTTCCACACAGGAGAATCACCCGGTTTAAAGGGACAAATGAGGGGTGCTTACCATGGCAATATTTAGCTCATGAAATTAGCCCAAAGACTATGATTACTCTAAAATTCCACCGAGTTTATAGGAAAAGGCATTGATAGCTTCATTTATGGATTTAAAACCAAGACCACCTTCATCAAAAGTGCCACAACTTTTAAACCAAGAGGTCAAGTGCATTCTTTTAGGAGGAATTGAGAAAATTTGTGAAGGAGGCTCATTTGATGATAGAAATGGTCGACAATAATTTGGATGAGATATAAAGGTATGGAATTAAGAGTGCTCTTAATCAAGGTTAGCCTACCAAAAGAGTAAATGAAATTCCCAAACCAAAATTTTATTAGATATTTTTTGAATAAGGTCATCAAAAGATGATATCTTTTTTTGGCCTTTAAAAGTGGAGAGATGATTAATGGGAAGTTGATTTTGCTTAAAATTAGTAATTCGGAGATTTGATTTAGTATTTGGTAGGAATCATAGGGATAAAATCATTTTCTTTCATTGAGAAAGAGACCACTAACTTCGCTAAAATCATTTAAGAGATTCTTAATAGATTTAACATGTTAAAGAGAGGCATTACAGAAGAGTATAAAATCATCAGCAAAGTTAAGATGAGAAATAGGGAAACCAACATGAGTTTTCAAAAACATGTTAGGATTTTTAATGAAAAGATCATTGAGGCTCCTCGAGAGATATTCTACAGCAATGATAAAAAGAGAAGGAGAAAGCGGATCACCTTGGTGGAAGCCATGACTCAAAGTAAAGAAACCAAGGGACTCACCATTCATGATAACAGAAAACTAGACATTAGTGATACAACTTTTTATAAGCCAAATAAAATTATCAGAGAAACAAAACAATTGTAAGATTTGAAAGAGGAAATCCCACGAGAGGTTGTCAAAGGCTTTAGTGATGTCCAGTTTGAAGAGGATATTACCTCCTTTGGAAGGGACATCAATGTCATGAACCAGCTCTTGAGCGAGAAGAATATTATCAGATATGGCTCTATTTTTAACAAAGCTAGTTTGGTTAGGGGAGATGATTTTAGGGAGCAAAGGGATAATCCTATTATTAATTAATTTAGCAATGAGTTTTTGGAAAAAGGTGCAAAGACTAATAGGTCTGAAATTTCCCCAAGATTTAGGATTGTTGGTTTGGGAATAAAGACAATAGAAGTACGTGAAAATATCTAGGAATAGAGCTGCCATCAAAAAATCAATAACAGAATCAACAAGATCAGATTTAATAAAAAGGCCAATAATGCTGAAAGAAATGAGTCATTATAGCCATCGGGCCAATCAATGTTCATGCTATTGAGAGTACTACTAATCTCCGCTTCCTAAGGATGCATAGTGAGCACATGGTTATCCTCATTGTTAATCATATAAGGGATTAGATGGGTGTTGGAGGGGGTTTCTAATGAAAAATTAGAATTTAATAAATTTTGAAAGTGATGTATGACAGAATTCTTAATTTCATTTTTTTTCAGTTATCCAACCACCATTAGAGTTCTTAATTTTCTCAATCGAGTTTAATGCTTTCTGTTTATTGCAAATAGGATAGAAATACCTTATGTTTCCATTGCCATCAGCAATATGTTTGCTAGCGACTTTTTGATGCCAATAGGTTTCCTCCATATTTTGGTAGTTAATCAAGTTATCTTTTTGGCAATTTCATCTCAAGCAGGATCGGTTAAGACAATTCAAGAGAGCAAACAACTTGTTCCATAGCTTTAAGATTGGTAAAAAGATTTTAAATATATGCTTGTTCACCAATTAAGGTTTTGTTTAAGTCTTTTGAGCTTAAGCCAAAGCAATCATGCCTTTAACTAATTATTGGTGAACAGGAGCCATCCAATTAGTGAAAACAACATTAGTGAAATCACCATGTTGGGTCCACATATTTTTGAATCTAAATGGTGTGAGAGTAGAAGGGTTAAAGGGGGGAGTTTTGATAGAGATCAAAGGAGGAGCATGATCAGACAAAGTTTTGCTCAAAAGCTCAACAGAGGAAAGAGGCCATTGATTGATCCAAAGAGAATTAAAAAGGGTCCTGTCAAAATACTGCAAAAGTCTAGAGTTATGCCAAGTGTAATCAGACCCTAAAAAACTAATGTCAATCAGATTGCAATCTTGGATCATATTAGAGAAGTCTTCCATGGAATGGAGGTTAGGAGAACATCCTCCCCTCCTTTTCAAAGAAATAATGATATGTTGAAATCACCTCCAACCAACCAGAGAAGGTTAACCGAAGAGGCAAAGGTTCTTAAGTGATTCCAAAGGATGTTCCTACCAGCTCTATTAAAAGAAGCATAGATAAAGGAACCAAAAGCTGAAAACTCACCTAAAGAGATTTTTACATTAACCAATTGATCAATATCATCAATGATGGAAATGGTGATGGAATTATTCCAAAAACACCATATTTTATTATTAAGATTGAAGAGGAAATTTTGAAATCCAAGCGATCTAGCAACATGGGCAATCTTGGAAGACTTAATGAAAGGATCAATAATAACAAGTAATTTGATATTATGAGCGTGAGAGGCTCTAACACGATTGGATAGGGAGTCCCACAACCCGGATATTCCAAATAAGAAAATTAATCATAAGAAATCCAAAAGGAAAAGGTAAAAAAGAAGAAATGGAAATAAAGGAAGAGAGGACATAATTATTTATGAGGTGTTAGAGAAGAATGTGGTTCTAGTGAAGTTATTATTAGTCATTTTGGCTTTATATATTTTTTTTAATAAAAGTTTGGAAGGGTCTATCGATCCAAAGTATCTCCATCGAAAGGGATTGGTTTTGGTATCAGAGTAGGAGCGAATATTAATGTTTTAGTAGTGGTGATTTCTCCTTCTTTGATCGAGTAAGGATGAGAAATTTGGATTTCAGTATCACTGTAGAGTAGAAGGGGAGGTTCTTGCACCATTAATAGTACAAATAACATTTTCATTGCCATGATGCATATTCAGATTTTGGTCTGACACCAAAGGATCAACATTATTTTGATCCAATATAAGATTTCCATTCAAATTGTCATTAAGATTCAATGAAGCAAAGGTTTGTCATGAGAAGCCAAATTATTGCAGTAGAGTAGTGCTGTGTTATCATTAGTTTCACACACCTCAATAAGTAGTATTTATACCAAGTCGTAATATTTTCCATTAGACAAATCAAGAGGTAATAAAGGTGTAGGTGTAGGAGGGTGAATTCCATTATGAGTAGCTTTAGGCACATAAGCTAACTTAGGTTTTCCCGCCCAAGAGAGGTATTAGTATCTTGTGATATATTCTTTTTAAGGTCAGGGTGTAACACAAAGCATTTAGAGTGATCATGACCATGGATCTTACAGTGAGAAGAAAAGATAGGGAAATTTTTAAATTCTACTTTTTGGTTATATCCAAACTTCTTTGGGGTATTTTTTGGTAATGTCAATCTCAACCCAGATGCATGCAACAGATGGCGAGATCTACCGGCAGTGGCTAGATCAATTTGAAGGGGTCTACCAAATTGAGCCCCAACCACAAACAGAACTTGATGAGTAACATAGTGAATTCTCATGTTGGGAAAAGCAAGCCATAGAGGAACAATAGGGGATTCCTCTTTGACATCAAAGAGGGGTGACAATTTCAAGAGCAGCATTTGATAATTATACACAAAATAGGAATGACGAGCAAAGACTCGAGAATAATCTAAATCATTTGATAATTGAATGAGGATATGTTGAGGATCAATCAGCCTAATAGTGCCCGAAAGCTTTAAGCTATGGAAGAAAGATCGATATTATCTAGAGTAGGGCATCGTAAAGAGAATTTTTCAACCAAAGAGAACTCAAAAGGCTTAGCTAATTTCTCCACATCCTGGTCAGAACACATGACAACCGGTAATCCAAGGAAAGAGGTTGAAATTAAGTTAATCGAGGAATTAGAGCAAGGGATCTTACCCAAAAAAGCATCCTTAAAGAACTTGATAGCAGGCGCATTAACGGTTGCAATCGGATCCAAAATACCTTTAGGGTTCGAGGTTAAAGCTGATGCATCCAGGAGCGATGAGTTCAGTTGCACGGAGAGCGATGCCTCTTCCATTGAACGATCCGGTGAGAATCACATATGCAACCAGGGGAAGCACAAACAAGTAATAAAATAGTGATCACGAGGTGGTCAAATGCCCAAACCGAGAATTACGGGAACACAATCGGTGGCAGAAATGCGGCCAAACCACGAGAATTGACGGAACACAAATCGTGAGAGGGAGGAACCAGAGGAAGGAGGTTTTATTTGTTTTGGTTCAAATTTTAGGTTTATGGTTTAGTATATGTTATGGTTTAAGGTTTTTTTATTTGTTTATTTTTAATTAAGTAAACTGGTAAGTTTAGGATTATTTAATTTATTTTGTTTATTTTTTATTTATTATAGTCCATTTTATTTTTTATTTTTTTAATTAATTATTTATTTATTTATTTTAGGTTTATTTATTTTAGTTTATTTTTTAGGTTTATGTTTTGGTTTAGGTTTATTTTTTAGTTTAGTTTTATTTTTATTTTATTTTTTAGGTTTTGGTTTTATTTTATTTTAGGTTTAGGGCTGGATTTAGGGTAGGTCAGGGTGGTGGGTATGCTTTGTGGGTGGGTGAGGGTCAGGGTGTGGAGATTTAGGATTTAGGTGTAGAGGGGTCAGTGAGGTTAGGGTTTAGTTTAGTGTTCCATTTATAGGGTAGGATTTTTTTAAACCCAAGAAAAGTGTAGGTTAATTTAGTTTACTTAATCTTTATTTATTTTAGTTTATTTTATTTTATGTTTTATTTAAGATTTTGTATTTTATTTTATTTGATTAATTTAGGTATTTATTTTAGTTTATGCTTTTTATCTTAGTGGTTTTATTTTAGTTTATTTTTTAGGTTTAGCTCACATTTAGGTTTATTTTTGAGTTTTTACATCATTTTGGTTTAGATTTTAGGGTTGGGTTTAGGTTTAGAGTTTATGGTCTGGTTAGGGTAGAGTAGGCTTTAGGGTTTTAGGGTTAGCTCACTGTTATAGTAGTTTTTGTGGGTGGTTTGAGTTAGGCCTGTGGTAGTAGGTTTAGATCGGTTTAGGTTAGTTTTAAATTACAAACCAAGTTTTTTAAATTTATTTTAGTTTATTTTTATTTTATTTTATCTTCTTTATTTTATTTATTTTAGGTTTATTTATTTTAGTTTAAGTTTTTATTTTAGTTTATATTTATGTTTAGGTTTATGTTTTACTTTAGTTTAATTTTATTTTATTTTTAGGTTTGGTTTTATTTTGTTATTAGTTTAGGTTTAGGATTTTATTTTTTTATGTTTAGGTTTTAGCTTTCTATTTTAGGTTTTATTTTTAGTTTATTTATTTTATTTAGTGGATTAGATTTAGGTTTGATTTATTTTATTTTAGCTTTTAATTTTAGGTTTATTTCATTTTATTTATTTTAGGTTTATTTTTTTTAGTGTAAGGTTTTTTATTTTTATTTATTTTAGGTTTATTTTTTTTTTTAGTTAGTTTTATTTTATTTTATTTTATTTTATGTTTTTTTTTATTTTATTTTACATTTAGTTTTTTATTTTATTTAGGTTTTTTTTATTTAGGTTTATTTTATTTTTTTATTTAGTTTTGATTTTATTTATTTATTTTGAAATTTAGTTTTTATTTTTTATTTTATTTTATTTTTAGGTATAGGTTATGTTTAAGTTTAAGTTAGTTTAGTTTTATTTTGATTATATTATTATATTTAGGTTTAGTTTTATAATTTATTTATTTTTTTTTATTTTTTAGTTTAAGTTTAACCTCTCTAGTTTAGTGATTATGGTTTTTTATTTTGTGGTTTTATTTAGGATTATGTAGAGACGTTTCTTTTAGGGTCAGTGGGTGGGTTTATTACTTTGGTAGTTTAGGTTTTAAGTGAGTGGTATTTAGGGTTTAGTTTGTGGGTTTTGTGGTTTATTTTAAAGATTAGGGTTTAGGGTTTCAGTGGTATATGGTTACTTTTATTGGTTAGGGTTTTATTTTTTATTTTACTTTAGGGTTTAGGTTTAAGGTTTGTTTTGGTTTTAATAGAGAATAAATTTAGATTTAACATTTCTTCTTTTGATTTCATCAACCAAGTAACACACCAAGTTTTCTAAGATAGATCTATAAAAGAGCACATAGAGCAAATCAAAATCTTAGATAACTAGAACCATCTCTACTATAAAGACACGCTCCATTAGCTTGATCGACTTATTCATTATCTCCGCCTCCCATCAACAATCATGGCCTCTCTAGTAGTAGGATTGACCATCATATCCTCGATCTCTCCCTCCACCACCACCACCATGGTTGTAACCTCAGCCGCTCCTCCTGCTTACATAACCACCACTGCTCTGACCACCACCTCCATATCCACCAGCACCTTCAAATCCCCCACCACCACTACGATAACCACCACCTCCTCTTTTGCTTCCACTGTTAGATCTAGACTGAGATTGGTTGATGATGACGTTCCTGCCATCAAGGATCTTCCTATTATTAGGGTTTAGGTTTATTAGTTTTTATGGTTTATGTTATTTTTCAATTTATTTAGTTACTGTTAGCTAGGGGTTTGGGGTGGTGGGGTAAAGAAGTGTTTTGATTTTAGGGTTTGGAGGGTTTAAGATAGGGGAGGTGTGGGGTTTAGGTTTAGTGATTAGTGTTTTTATTGTTTAGGGTCAAGGTTTGTTAGTCAGTGTAATATGTAGGTTTAGGGTTAGTTTTGGGGTTTAGGGTTTAGGATTTATTTATGATTTAGAGTTTATTTAATAAGTAAAATTTTAGGTTTATTTTACTTTATTTTATTTATTTATGCTTATTTTATTTTATTTAGTTTAGTTTATTTATTAGGTTTTTTATTTTAGTTAGGTTTAGTTTTATGTTTAAGTTTACATATTTTATTTTATTTTAGTTTATTTTATTTTATTTAGTTATTTTTATTTTATTTAGTTTTAGGTTTTTATTTTTTTTAGGTTTATTATTAGGTTTTATTTTAGTTTAGGTTTATTTTAGTTTTATAGTATATTTTATTTAGTTTTAGTTTTAGTTTAGGTTTATTTATTTTAAGTTTTATTTAGGTTTTATTTATTTTAGTTTATTTATTTTGTGTAGGTTTAGGTTTATTTTATTTTTATTTTAGGTTTAGATTTTTTTTAATTTAGGTTGTGTTTTAGTTTAGAATTTAGCATTTTTGGCTATTTTTTAATAGAGAACAAATTCAGTTTCAACATTTCTTCCTTTCAATTTCATGAACCAAATAACGCACTAAGTTTTCTAAGATATACGCGATGACAGAGATAAAAAATGAGCACACATAGAGCAAATAAAAAACCCTAGATAACTAGAATCAACTCTATTATAAAGACACAATTCCATTAGCAGCAAATCAGATCGGTCGTTCTTCAGTTTCTCCAGTTTCCATCATAACCACCTTGACCTCTTGAGTAGAGGGATTGACCATCATATCTCTGATCTCCCTCCACCACCACCATTATTATAACCTTCGTAGCTCCTCTCACCTCCAAAACCACCACTGCTCCAACCACCACACCTCCATATCCACCATCACCTCCAGATCCCCCACAACCACTATGATAACCATTGTCACCTCCACCAGATCTATTTTGACAATGATGTTCCCGCCAAGGTTCTATTCATGGGTTTAGGTTTAGTTTGTTTTTTATTTATTTAGTCACTTTTGGTTTAGTTTAGGTTTTGGTGTTTGGTTTAGGGTTTGGGTTTATGCTTTAGGTTTAGGTTCGTGGTTACACTTTTTTTGGGATTAGGGTTTAGGGTTTTATTGTAAGTTTTGGGTTTAGTTGTGGGGTTTAGGGTTTACTTGGTTTAAGGCTTAGGGTTTAGAATTTAGTGTTTAATTTTTTTTTCTTTTAATTAAGTAAACCCCAGTTTTATTATTTAAGATATTTTATTTTTTTATTTGTTTTATTTATTTTATTTTTTATTTTAATTATTTATTTTATTTTATTTATTTTAGTTTATTTATTTTAGTTTTATTTTTTCATTTTTTAGAGTTTATTTTTTTAGGTTTTATTTTATTTTTATTTTTAAGCTTTAGTTTTATTTTCATTTATGTTTAGGTTTTGCCTTTATATTTTATTTTTTTAGTCTAGTTTTAGATTTTATTTTATATTTATTTAGCTTTTATTTTATATTTATTTTAGGTTTTATTTTTAGTTTAGATGTTGATTTATTTTTAGTTTATTATATTTTATTTTATTTAGGTTTAGGTTTAAGTTTAATTTATTTTAGTTTAGTTTATTTTAGTTCAGGTTTAAGTTTATTTTATTATATTTTTATTTTAAGTTTAGGTTTCTTTAATTTATGGTTTAGGTTTTTTTTGTTTAGGGTTTAGGTTTTATTTTTAAGTTTTATTTTTAGGTTTATTTTTGAAGTTTAGGTTTTTATTTAGTTTTTATTATATTTTATTTTAGGTTTATTTTATTTTTATTCATTTAGTTTTTATTTTATTTAGGTTTTATTTTAGGTTTGTTTATTTTTTAGTTTAGTTTAGGTTTTATTTATTTTATTTTAGTTTTCATATTTTTATTTTTTTATTTTGGTAGGTTTAGGATTTAGTTTATGTTTTATTTTATTTTATTTTATCTATCCATTTTATTTTATCTTATTTTATGTTTAGGTTTAGTGGCTCAGTGGCTCAGTGGTGGGCCCAGGGTAGGTCAGGGTTTAGGGCCTTTAGGGTCAGCGGCCCAGTGCCCAGCCTCAGGTTGTGGTTAGCAGTTTTCAGGCAGGCTCAGTTTATTTATTAGGTTTTAGTTCTTTAGAGTCTATTGTGGCCTGGGGTTAGGCCTTTAGTTTTAGAGTTTGGGCTCAGTGGATTTAGTGGATGATTAGGGTTAGCAGTAGGCTCATGGAGTCATTGGTTTATGGATGGCCTAGTGGTTAGTTTTTAGTGATTTAGGCCCAGGGTTTTTTTTTAAAATTAAGCAAACCAAGATATTTAGGTTTATTTAGTTTATTTATTATTTATTTTAGTTTATTTTATTTTTATTTTATTTTTTATTTAGTAGTTTAATTATTTTAGTTTATCCATTTTACTTTGGTTTTATCAGTTTATTTTAGGTTTAGGTTTATGTTTATTTTAAATTTACACTATTTTATTTTATTTTATGGTTTAGGTTTTATTTTTTATTTTTAGGTTTAGTTTAGGTTTTACTTTATCTTAGTGGGATTTAGGTTATTCTTTTAGGTTTATTTTAGGCTCTTTAGTTTATGTTTAGGTTTATTTTTAGTTCACTTTATTTTATTTAGTTTAGAGTTTAGGTTTAGTTTATTTTCGGTTTAAGTTTAGGATATAATTATTTTATTTTTATTTATTTTAGTTTAGGTCTAGGTTTATTTTAATTTGTTTAATTCAGGTTTATGTTGTTTTTTTAGTTTAGAGTTTACGTTTTATTATTTATTTATTTTTTGGTTTTATTTTTAGGCTTATTTTTAAATTTAAGTTTTTATTTAGTTTTTATTTATTTATATTTTATGTTTATTTTATCTTTATTTTGTGGTTTATTTTATTTGGTTCTATTTTAGGTTTTTATTTAGTTTAGGTTTTGTTTATTTTAGTTTAGTTTAGTTTTATTTTATATATATATTTTAAATTTAGGTTTAGGTTTCTTTAATTTTATTATTTATTTAGTGCCAGTTATTTATAGGTCAGTAGGTCAGAGGCCTTTAAGGCCCAGGGCCCAGTAGGGCTTCAGAGCCCAGTTCTGAGTGGTGATCAGTGGCCCAGCTCAGTGGCCCAGGGTGCCTGTGGCTCAGGGTCAGCCTTAAGGGCCTTAAGTGGCCCAGAGCCTCAGTATCTGCAGCCCAGTGGCCCAGGGCCCAGTGGTTGGTCAGTGGTCAGAGGGTCAGGGCCTTTAACACAATTATTACTCAGTGGCCTGGGCCCAGCAGGATTAACCTATGCAGATAGTGGCCTGGTCAGTAGGGCCTCAGTGGTCTGGTCAGCATCAGTTGTGGCCTTCACAGGCCTGGTTTGGGTTTAGGGTCAGGATTATGGCTCAGTGGTGCCTCAGCCTGTGGATTTAGGGCCTAGAGTTTTAAAACAAATCATACCCAGAGTTTGTAGGTTGGGGCTCAGGGTAGTTAGTTTATCTTGTTAGGGGTGGTTTTGTTTTTTTAATTTTATTTAAGATTAAGATTTAGGGTGTGGTAGTTTAGGGTTTAGGGTTAGATATAAGGTTTTATTTTTTAAAAAAATTAAGTAAAACCAATATGTTTATTTATTTTAATATTTTAGTTTATTTTATTTATTTTATTTAATTTATTTTAATCTTTTTAGTTTTATTTAGTTTATTTCATTTAGTTTATTTAGTTTAGGTTTATTTTTAGTTGAGTTTATTTTATTTTATTTTTTAGGTTTTGTTTTTTTTTTTTATTTTAGTTTTTTAGGTTTAGGTTATAGATTTTTTTAGGTTTATTTTTAGGTTTTATTTTTTATTTAGGTTTAGGTTTATTTTTAGTTTATTTTATTTTATTTAATTTTGGTTTGTTTACTTTAGGTTTAGGTTTAGGTTCTATTTATTTTAATTTAGGTTTATTTTATTTTGTTTATTTTATTTTTATTTTAAGTTAACATTTTTTAATTTAGGGTCTTTTAGTTTTATTTAGTTTTAGTTTATTTTTTGTTTAGGTTTTCATTTATTTTTATTTTATTTTATTTTAGTTTAATTTATTATTATTTTACATTTAGTTTTATTAAATTTAGGTTTTTATTCTTATTTTATTTTTTTAGTTTAGTTTATGTTTTATTTTATTTTATTTTAGTTTATTTTTATTTTATCTTTATTATATTTTAGGTTTAGTTTAGGTTTTATTTTATTTTATTTAAGTTTAGGTTTTTATTTTATCTTTTAGGTTATATTTAGTTTAGTGCAGGTTTTAGGTTTTGTTCTCAGGGCCTGTGGCTCTGGGTCTTTGGCCTTGGCTCAGGGTTTGTGTGGTACTCCAGGTCCAGGGTCCGGGGGTCAGTAGTCTGTTCAGAGCCTTTAGTTTAGTGCCTCAGGTTTTAGGGTTCAGTGGCCCAGTCAGTGGTTTTTTTAAACCAAAGGATCTGGGTAGTTTATTTTAGTTTTGTTATTATGTTTTTGTTTTATGTTATTTGTTAGTTTTCAAGATATTTTAGGGTTTATTAGTTTATTATTATCATTATTTATTATTGTTTAGTTAATTTTTTTTTTGGGGTATTCATCTTTATGTCACCTTTATCTGGGTTTATCAACCATTATGGTCCAGTTTTATTTTTTTAGTTTTGTTTTATTTAGTTTCAGGGTCTATTTTAGTTAGTTTTAGTTTAGTTTATTTTAGTTTTAGTTTCTATTTTTTTATTATATTTTAGTTTTGTTTATTATTTTTTTTTTTTTTAGCCTTTCATTTTAGTTTTATTAGTTATTTTTGGTTTTTTTTTTATTTTATTATTTTTATTATTAATTATTATTATATATTATTAATTTTCTTATTTTAATTTTATTACATTATTATTTATTTTATTTTTAGTTTTATTTTTTTTATTTTTTTTATTATTATTTATTTAGTTTATTAGTTAGTTAGGTTTATTTATTTTATTATTTATAATTATAGGTTTTATCATTTTGGTTAGTATTTAGTTTCTTTATTTCAGATTAAAGTTTTTATTTAGGGTTATTTTAGCTCATGGCTCAGTGGCCTGGTTTATTTGGGTAGTTTAAAGTTTTATTAGTTTAGGGTTTTACTCAGTAGGCTCACTGCTGGTTAGTTTTCAGGGTGGTTTGGTGGCTTAGGCTCAGGATCTGTTTAGGTCTCAGTGGTTTAGGCTTTTTCAGGTGGCCTAGTATTTTAAGTTTGTAGTATTTTAGGATTTAGGCTTTAGTGGCTCAGGTTTAGGGTTATTTTAAAAATTACAAACGCCAGTTTAAATTATTTAGTTTATTTTATATTTTATTTATTTATCTTTATTTTTATTTCTTTTTTTATTTTAATTTATTTAGTTTAGCTCAGTTTATATATGTATTTTTAGTTTATTTTATTTCATTATATTTTTTTTAGGTTTTATTTAGTTTAGGTTTTTTATTTATTTTTTGGTTTAGGTTTTAGGTTTTATTTTAGGTTTATCTTAGGTTTTATTTTCTAGTTTATGTTAGTATTTTATTTTATTTTATTTTATTTTATTTTGGGTTTAGTTTTATTTTTAGGTTAGGTTTTATCTTAGTTTAGTTTATTTTAGTAGGTCTGGGCTATTTTATTTATTATTGGTTTAGGTTTTTTTAGTTTAGGCTTATTTTATTTATTTATTTTAGGTTTATTTTTATGTTTATGTTTTATTGATTTTAGTCATTGTATTTTTTTATTTTGTTTAGTTTTTATTTTATTTAGGTTTTATTTTAGGTATTTATTTTTTTTAGTTTAGTTATCATTTATTTTATTTTAGTTTAGTTTTCTTTATTTATTTATTTTATTTTATTTTATTTTAGGTTTTAGTTTAGGTTTTATTTTATTAATCATTTTTTTTTATCTTATTTAAGTTTTAAGCCATGGTTTTATGTTTATGGTTTAGGTTGGCCTGGGTTTTGGGAAAACGGTTTGGCACATGTGCCTAGTGGGGGTTTAGGGTCAGGGTAAGATATGTTAGTCTTTCCAAAGTAACAACCCGACAGCTCAGCTTACTTATTAGTTAGTCTTGATCTTTAATTTATTTTTTATCTTTATTTAGTAACCTTTATCTTTATCCAATTATTTATTTTATTAGATTTATCTTAGCTTTCTTTTAGATTTAGCTCAGTTTTATTTAGTGAGCCTTTCAGCTCAGTTTGTTTTTTCTGGGTTAGGGGGTTGGTGGCCTGTTTAGCCCACTTAGGGCCTAATGCCTGGAGTTTTGTGGGCTCAGGCCAGCTCTGGCCTAGCTGATATGGCTCAGGGTTTAGCCCAGGGCCCAGGGTGGGGCTCAGTCCAGATCAGGTTTAGCCCAGCTCAGGGCCTGCGCCCAGCTCAGTGGCCCAGTTTATGGCCCAGGTTTGGGTCAGGCTCAGTTAGCTCAGTGGCCTCTAATTTAGGGTAGTTAGCCCACAGCCTAGTTGCAGGCCTGTAGAGCCCAGTGGTCAATTTGTGGTATGGCCCAGGGTCATGGCCTAGAGTTAGTTAGGATTTAGGATTTAGTTTGGTATTTTAAAGCAAACTGATGTTTATGTTATTTACATTTTATTTATCTTTATTTTATTTATTTGCATTATTTATTTTATTAATCAGTTTATTTTATCTTAGGCTCATTTTGTTTATGTTTTATCTTAAGTTATTTTTATGTTTGGTTTAGGTTTAATTTTAGCTGAGTTATTTTATTTCATTTTTTTTAGGTTTAAGCTCTTTTGTGGTTTTAGTTTTAGGCTCAGGTTGTGGGTTGGTAGTTAGTTTGTGGTAGGCTTCAGCTTTAGGTTTTTATAGTTAGGGTTTATTTATGGCCTTATAGGATTTAAGTTTGGTTTAGGCTCATTTAGGGTATTTAGCATAGGATCTTGGATCTGGGGTATGATAAGGCCTAGTTTAGTGTTTAATTTTAGGGTTTATCATTTTGTGGTTTCAGTGGTTTAGATATTGTGATTTAAGGTTTAGGGTTTTATATAAAAAATTAAGTAAACCCAATAGTTTAGATTTATTTAGTTAATATTTTATTTTATCTTATTTATTTTATTTTTTTATCTTTATTTAGGTATTATTTTATTATTTAGTTTATTTATTATCAATTATCTTTAATCATTTTCCCAGGCCTAGTTTAAGTTATTTTATGAGTTATTATTTATATAGGTTGGCTCTAGGTCAGGAGTTTAGGTGAGTTTAAGGTGGCCCATGGTCTTGTATTAGATGGAGCCCAGTGTAGGTGGGAGGTCAGGTTTAGGTAGTTTAGGTTGTATAGGCTCAGGGTAGCCCAGGGGAGGTGGTCAGGATCAGTGGAGTTGGGTTAGGGAGGTGGTGGTTTGTGGAGTGGTTTAGGTTTAGGTTCATGGGTTTAGGGTTAGGGTTTGTGGAGGTTTTGGATTTTTTTTTTTTTGGGAAGCCCATGTGGGTATTTTATTGCCACAAAAGAGGGTTACAAGGTCCTTAAAGGGGATAAACTCTAGAACCATACCAAAGAGCTACAATTAGCCTAAGGAGTAAATCCCCTATCTAAGTACATCCAAGAGTAAAAGAGAGCATAAATAATCAAAAGATACAAGATGATTAACATAATAAGCTAAAGTAAGATTAAGGCCAATGCTCGAGGATGTGGGAATGCATGATAATCTAGAGCACCTAAAAGAGAGAGAATCAAAGTTATAATAAGAGGGAGATTAGATAGCTTAAGGTAATACAAAAAAAGTTTGAGAAAATAACAAATTATGAGTATGTTAGAAATGTGATAGAGAAGGCTCAGCTCAATCACATCCTCTGATGCAAGTATGAGCATCCAAACTTCGCAGAAGGGTTACATCACATGAGCTACTCAACCAATAGGGAGTGAGATCATCACGCCCATCATAGCCAACAAACCGTGAGAAGGAAGCACCCTTGTTGATATTCTTGTGAGCTTTATTACCGCAAAACCTAAGCAAAATCATATCTAAAATATATAGGTAATTGCTAAGAGTCAAGGATAAGGAGTCTCATTCAAGAAAAATATCATCAATATAGTCATCTTGACATTAGAATACATAAACATAAGTGAGTGAGCCATCTTAAGTCTCATGAATAGCCATATTCAGAAAGAAATTAGTTCAAAGATATAATCCCTCCATAAGAAAATTAGAGGAGAGACAACTGTGAAAACCTTAAATAAGTCAATGAGCTTATACTTAACACCATCCCAATCACATGATATAAATGAATCTTTCAAGGTAAAACAACCGTGAAATAATCCCCTTATTAATGTCCTGGAGAAAGCAATAGTAAAGGAAGATAGCATAGCTCAACATAGGGAATGAACTGCAACCAACCAAAATAAGCACCTAGAAAAAATAGTTAGAGCAAGATCTCCAATAGCAAAGATTTAGGCCATTCAGATAATCCATCAACAATCAATCCGTGAGAACAAGACAAAGAAAAGGCAACAACATCCAAGGTAGAAGGGACTAAACCGCCATAATACCATTCATTCGAATAAATCACCATAAGACCGCACAACCAATCAAAATGAGGTAGCGTGATGAAATCGAAAAAATAGGAGATAAAATGCAGCAATCGAATCCAACCCCAACAGCCAAACAAATAATACAACATTGGAACTCATAAAAAAATCAACAAGTGAATTGAATGAGTCTCAACATTAAAATCCGTAAAATAGCAACAGCTAAGACAAGAACATCCAAGATAGGAAGATAAAATTGGCCATAAAACTCCTCAATCGAGTAAACATGGCAATAATAGATAAACAAATAAATAAAAAAAACAGCTATCCCAAGGCCGCTAATCGTAAAAATCACCAAAACCCTCACCATCAGAATAATGTCAGAATGTTTCGTGGCATGAGACCAAATTCTACAACCAACAAAGAAAGAGCCAACTGAGGTGACAAGGTAAAACAAAAGGTAAATCTCCAAGATAAGAGACAACCAAAACAAGAAACCGCTACTTGCCATGATGCCACTCATCCAAAGATAATCAAAATAATAGATACAAGTTTGAGAAAAGAATGTAGTAAAAGAGTGTAAAAGGTAGATCAATGAATTCCAATGATAGGCATAAAATAAACCAAGAAGGTGGTTCAAAGCAAAATCTACCAAGCAAGAACATCAAAGACTTGCGTACAAATAATCCAAAGCCCTGGCGTAAGGTGGTAATGATCCGACGCCAACCAACAAGGCGAAAACCAACAAGCTATCCAAGATTCCACCCATAAACATATATCTAAAGGAAAGGATAGATAATGAATAGCTCCCCACCATAAGCCTATCCAAGTGACATTTAGAGAAATCGATCGTGTCGATGCTTATTAACCATAACCCACTCCAAGGGTAATGATAATAAGGTTTGTCAATAATCCAATTATGCATATAAGATAAATCATTGATTAATTCCAAGCATAACAAAGAAATGTGCTTCAAGTTGTACATGTTCCAATCATAGATAGGATGGGAGAACAACAAGAAGGAAAAGTAACAACATCCTGTGTTAGCAATCAAGAATCCGTAAAATACAAAATGGAAAAGAGTAAGCAAAATACAATCTCAAACAGATGCACAATGATAATCCCTTAAAACTCCAAACCTCATCATGGGAAGCAAGACCAGAAATAGCAAGACTAGTATTGAAAAAAATAACACAATTCCATTTCTGCAAAGAGATATTAGTGTAGAGGTGGGATATCCCAAACAACAAAATAACAGCAATAAAGCAAATTGCAACCTATAGGTGCTCAATAGCAGTCCTAAGAGCAAATAGTCAAGTAGTGTTGCTGTCACATTAAAGATACCAAGGATATTGATAAATATAATCGAGTAGGCATAGGATAGACCATTGGTTACATATAAGTAAGAGTAGAATGGTCTTCGTGGATTTTCATGATCTCCTCAAAGCAAGAAGGGTGAAAACAATTGTAGTAAAGTCCAACATCAACCCAAATGTTAACAACAAGAGCAAAATGAAACAAAGAGGCGTAAAACAAGAAGAACCAAAAGGAGCACAAGGAAATCCATTCTGTGATAGAAGAAGACATCATTACCAAGGTGAATTTTAGGACAATAAAGGTCCAAAACCAAAACTTGCTAAGACAAGAGTGTAAGATGGCAAAAATATAGAGGAAAATTGGGAGAAGCAGAAAAAATCAAGTCAACCCAAAGTGATTAAAACCAAGTCAACAAACAAATCAACAAACAACCATGGCAAAGAACCTCCAAACCCAAAAGTAATTAAGCCCAATCCATTCCAAGACAAGGATTTCTGCACCAAAATAACCATTAAAGAGACCGGTATTACAATTTCTTTGCAGAAAGCATGCCGAGGGCATTATATAAGCAGACATCGTAAAGTCCCAAGCCCAACAAATAACCAAAATCCTTTCAAAGATAAGTGTTAAAACCTTTATGAATTATGCCTTTAAGGAGGAAAGAGTCCCAAGAAATGTAAGCATCGCCAAAGAAATACTATAATCATCAAAATAAAATTGCAACCAAAGATGATGCACACTAATCCGCTGTTTAAGCAACATATAGAAGTAGTAAATGCTCCAAGCCATATTGTCAGAGAGAAAAAATTGGTTAAAGAAGTTAGTACTAAAATCTAAGCCCATCAAAATAGATAACTTCCTCCAGCAATGGTTAATTCTCTCAAGTTTAGAAATGAATGTATCAATGAAATTAAAGTCCCAAGTGGGATTGGTTATAAAACCAAGAATGTGTACAAGGCTCAACGGGTTCCAATTCAAGATATTGATGTGCATATAGTTCAACATCTCCCCCATAATATTGTAAATTCCAAAAGAATTCTTCCAACTAAAGGAGAAGGGTAAAGGCAAGTCATGGCAAAGATGACAATGAATGGTATCTATGAGGAGTATCCATAAAGAACACAAGGAAATAGAAAACCGTAAAAAAAGGGATAAGAGGAGAATTAGATTCGAGGTAAGGAAGCCCGAATTGTCCAAGTTAACTGCACTAATGCAAGTATTTGGGTAATGTAAATTGATCAAAGAAGATGATACTATCTAATCTCGCACCTGATTTGCAAGGTAATCAAGACAAGCATTACCTTCACGCCAAACATGAGTGATGGTAAAATTCTGAGAGAGAAGAGCCCTAGTTTGCTTGAGGAGGTAGTAAACAAGCATTGCTCATATTGGTAGAAGTCAAAAGATCAATCAATAGAAGACCATCCACCTCTATCCAAATATTGAGCCAACCATTTTGAAGAAAAATTTCTAGAGCTTTGTGGACCATAAGCTCAAGATAAGGGACAAGTGGAAATAAGGGGATAAGAAAATGCACATAGAATACTAGAATCCTCAAAATGCCTCCACAACTGAGCCATTATGAGACAGAGCCATCAAGATAATTTTAATAATATGATCAAGAGGTTTTTCCAAAACCATTCTATCATTTCGATAGTAAGGTTGGTCTGAAGGTTGAGACCCGCTTTATTGGCGATTTACCTTTTAAAATGTGATGAATTAAATTGGCTTTAACAAGTCACAAATTTTGTTTTAGTTCTAGCAATAATCCTCATGTGATTCATATGAATCCGATGTTTAAATTCATTTCGGTCCATCCATATGAACCAAATAAGAGTAATGGCGATTATGATTTTAATATGACCTTTAATTGCATTGTCAAAGTAAACTTCAAGATGTTGATATAAAGTAAAAGAACAATTAAAATTGACAGTGTTGAATAGATCATCATACCAAATCTAGATTTTAGAGGCAATAGCCCCATTAACAAAAACATGGTTAACATTCTCAATATGAGAACAACATTGACATTTATAGGGTAAATAAAACCCTTTACCCCACAACAAAGAGTCAACAGAATAAAGTTTTTAGGATATGCCAAGTTAGAATAGAGTAAGAAGAGGGGATATTGTTATTCCAAATTTTGGAGAACACAATAGAAGAATCGAGTGTCTTTAGTGTGAAGCCACACATTTTAAGGTTGAAATCCCCATTATGAGATAGCTTAAAGATAATGATCATGATTGTTAGGAGTGATTGGAATATTAGTAATCATATTTAAGAAAGTGGAAGGAATAGAATCAAGAATCTTATTAGTGTTCCACTTGTGGTTTTGTAAATGAATTAACTCTAATAGCAAAGTGGAGTGAGTGTAGAGTAAGTCATCAATGGATCCACAACCACTCAGCTTGTCTTGAAAAAAGAAGGAATTGCCGAGTTTATGCCCCAAAAAATTAAGGATTCTACATCCCATTTGACGTAACAAAGTCTTCTCCACACGTGAGAATCACCGATTTAAAGGGACAAATGAGAGGATGTCTACCGCAATATTTAGAAGTCATGAAATTCTCCAAAGACTATTTTTGCTCCTAAAATTCCACCAAAGTTTGTAGGAGAAGGCATTGATAACTTCTTTGATGGATTTACATCCGCACCTCCCTCTTCAAATTACCACAACTTTTAGACCAAGATGACCAAAGGCATTCTTTTAGAGGAGGTATTGGTTCCCCGTAAAAATTTGTTTAAGAGACGCCAATTCTATTGATGGTAGAGTTGGTAGGCACAATGGTTTGAAGAAGGTATATAGGCATGGAATTTAGAGTGCTCTTGATCAAGGTAAGCCTACCACAAAGAGAGTAAATGAAATTCCCAAACCGAGATTTTGTTAGAAATTTTCTGAATTAGATCATCAAAAGGTGTGATCTTTTTGGCCTTTAAAAGCGAGCCCCAAGGTAATTAAGAGGAAGTTGATTTTGCTTAAAATTAGTAATCGGATATTTGGTTAAGTCTATTAGAGGAATCTTAGTTGAAGGAATAAAACCGCATTTTCCTTCATTAAGAAAAGACCACTAACTTTACCAAAATCATTTAGAGGTTCTTAATGGTTTTAACATGTTGAAGGGAGCCATTGTAAGATAATGAAATCATCCGCAAAGCTAAGATGAGAAATAGGAAACCTCCATGAGTTTTAAAAGACATATTAAGATTATTACAAAAAGATCATTAAGGCTCCTTGATAGGTATTCAATAGCGATGATAAAAAAGAGAAGGTGAATTGCCTCAAACCATGGCTAGAAGGAAAGAAACCTATGGACTCACCATTCATGATAACCAAAACTAGACATTCGTGATACACCTTTTATAATCTGATAAAACTATCAAAAACCAAACAAATTTAGATTTGAAAGAGAAAATCCCATGAGAGATTATCAAAGGCTTTAGCGATGTCCAGCTTTGAATAAGATGTTGCCTCCTAAAGGGAACATCAATGTCATGAACCTCTTGAGCAAGAAGAATATTATCCAATATTGCTCTATGTTTAACAAAACCAGTTTGGTTTGGAGAGATGATTTTAGGAAGCAAAGGGCTAAGCCTATTATTTATTAATTTAGCAATGAGTTTTTGAAAAAAGGTGCAAAGACTAATCGGTCTAAAATTGCCCCAAGATTCAAGATTGTTAGTTTTGGAAATAAGGACAATAAGTGCTTGAAAAGTATTTGGGAATAGGATTACCATCAAAGAAATCAATAACGATCAACTAAGTGCTTTTAATAAATGGCCAACAATGCCGAAAGAAGTGGGTCGATAGCCATCGTACAAGAACAGAAATGTGTTCATGTTCTTAAGAGTATTACTAATCTCCTCTTCTAAGGACACATAGTGAGTAAATGATTATCCTCACCGTTAATCATAGAAGGGATAAGATGGGTGTTTGATAAAGTTCCCAAAGAACGGATTAGAATTTAATAAAGTTTGGAAATGATGTATGACAGAATCCTTAATATCATTATTATCGGTTATCCATTCACCATTAGAGTTCTTAATTTTCTTAATCGAGTTTAAGGCTTTCTGTTTATTACAAATGGCATGAAAATACCTGGTGTTTCTGTCACCATCAGCAATATGTTTGCTTGCGGCTTTTTGACGCCAATAGGTTTCTTCCATGTTTTGATAATTAACCAAGTTATTCTTGGCAATGTTCAACTCCTCAAGTTTACTGGGATCAGTTGAGATAGCCTCTTCAAGAGAACAAACCTCTTGTTCCATAGCTTTAAGATTTGTGAAAAGGTTTTTAAAAATGTGTTTGTTCCACAAATTGAGATTTTGTTTAAGTCTTTGAGCTTAAGCCAAAGACAGTCATACCTTTAATAAATTATCCCGGAAAATAGGCTATCCAATTAGTGAGAGCACATTGATGAAGTCACTATGTTGGGTCCACATATTTTGAAATCTAAAGGAGAGGGAGTAGACGTTAGGGGATTTTGAAGGAAATCGAAAGAGGAGCATGGTCAGACAAAGTTCTGCTCAAATGCTCAACAATGGTAATAGGCCACAGATTGATCCAAAGAGAATTAAAGAGGGTCCTATCAAGACGTTGCCAAAGTCTAGAGTTGTGCCAATGTGAAGTTAGACCGGGAAACCAATGTCGATCGATTGCAATCAAGGATCATATTTGAGAAGTCCTCCATGGAATGAAGGTTAGAGAACATCCTCCCTTCTTCCTCAACTAGCTATGATAGTATTGAAATCACCTCCAACCAACCGGGAAGGTTAGCCGAGGAAGCAAGGTGTGATTCCAAAGGATGTTCCTACCTTTATTACAAGAAGCATAGATAAAAGAGCCAAAAGTCGATAAGTCACCTAAGGAGATTTTGACATTAACCAATTGGTCAAGATCATCAATGATGGAAATGGTGATGGAGTTGTGCCAAAAGCACCAAATTTTATTATTAAGATTGAAGAAGAAATTATAAAACCAAGGGATCTAGGACAAAAGCAATCTTAGAAGAATTAATGAAAGGTTCAATAAGAACAAGTAACTTGATATTATGAACACGACAAAGACTCCTAACACGATTATGGACAGGAAGAGACCCACAACCCTGGATATTCCAAATAAGAAAATTAATCATAAGGGGACAACCAAAAGGGAAAAGGAAAAAGAAAGGAAAGAGAGGAGAGAAATGATGACACATTACTTGTGTGGGGTGGAAGAAGAGCGAGTGGTTCTAGTGAGGTTATTATTAGAAAATTTTGCTTTGTAGGGTTTTTATTTTAACAATTTGAAAGGGTCTATCGAGTCCAAATTATCTTTTCGTGATTGATTTTTGGGTTAGAATAGTAGAAGAATCTATCAATGTTTTAGAAGAGGAGATTTCACCTTCTTTAGATCGGATAGAGTGTGAGAAATTGGGTTCAATTGATTATCACTCAAGGGAAATAGATGGGAAGTTCTAACACCATTAAGTAATACAAATATCTTTCTCAATATTACAAGCCATAGGGTCATCATTGTTTTGGTCCATTATATGATTTTCATTCAAATTGTTTAATTGGGTGTCCAATATAATGCTACCATTCAAATTTTCAGTAGGATTTAAATGAAGCAAAGAACTATCATGGGAAACCAGATTATTACTAGCAGGGATGAGGTTAGGTAAATTGCCATTGGTATCATCACACCCCTCAATGGCAGTTTTAGTACCAAGGTCAGAGTGTTTTCCACAAGACAGATCAGTAGGAGGTGTAGGGAGGAGAGGTTCTTTTTGAGTATTTTTAGGCACATACGCTAGAGTAGTGGTTTTCCCAGTTCCATTAATGGTATTCATATTCGTGGTAAATTTTTTTTAGAGGTTAGGATGAAGCACAAAGCATCAGTGATCATGCAGTGAATCTTCGGTGAGTGCAAAAGACAGAAAATTTTCAAATTACTTTTGACTATATCCAAATTTTTTGAAGCCAATCCAAACCTCTTTGGGATATTTTTTATGATGTCTATCTCAACGAGAATCTGGTGACAGATGGCCTAGATCTAGTGGTCGTTGCTTGGTCTATTTGGAGAGGCCTACCAAAAAGGCCGCCAGCAGCAAACAAAACTTGATGAGTGATATAGTGTATTCATATGTTAGGAAAAGCAAGCCAAAGAGGGACAATGGGAGATTCCTCTTTGACATCAAAGAGGGGCGACCATTTCAATAGCATTTGACAATTATGCACAAAATAAGAACGACGGCAAAACAGCGAGTAATCTAAATTATTTGAGAGTTGAATAAGAATGTGACGGATCGATTAGCGATAGAAAGTACCGATAATTTTAAACTATGAAAGAAAGAGCGAATATTATCAAGAGTCGGGCATCTAAGGGAGAATTTACCCACCAAAGCAAACTCGAAGGGCTTAGCAAGTTTCTCAACATCTTGATCTGAT
The DNA here is from genome assembly GCA_021442155.1 of Cymbidium sinense. Lineage (NCBI taxonomy): Eukaryota > Viridiplantae > Streptophyta > Magnoliopsida > Asparagales > Orchidaceae > Cymbidium > Cymbidium sinense. The sequence continues at coordinate 99,718,158 of CM038214.1, read as the reverse complement.
CACATTACTGTCGGTAATCCATGATAAGATGTCAAAATGAGATTAATCAAAGCATTCGAGCTAGAGATCTTACCAGATAAAGCATCTTTGAATGATTTAACAACAAGTGCATTTGTGCAATCAAATCAAAACATGTAGAGTCGAAAGCGGTGCAGTGCGTCGAGATCACGGCAGACGGATTCACAAGACGAGCCTCCGCCATTGGTCTAATCCAAGGACGTCACATACAGGGAGCGTCTGGCTGCTCAGGCGAGAAAGCTGAAAGTAGCTGCAAGAATGGCCAATCCCAGAGAATACAAAATTAGAGGAACATGAGAGGGAGGAAGCTTTTAGGTTTAGGGTTTAGGGTTTAGGTTTAGGGTTTAGGGTTTAGGGTTTAGGTTTAGGTTTAGGGTTTAGGGTTTAGGGTTTAGGGTTTATGGTTTAGGGTTTAGGGTTTATGGTTTAGGGTTTAGGGTTTATGGTTTAGGTTTTAGGTTTAGATTTAGGGTTTAGGGTTTAGGTTATAGTTTAGTTTAGTTTAGTTTAGGTTTAGTTTAGGGTTTAGGTTTAAGTATAGGGTTTAGGTTTTAGGTTTTAGTTTAGGTTTAGGTTTAGGGTTTAGTTTAGGTTTTGATTTGGAGTTTAGTTTACTTTAAATTTTAATTTTAGGGCTCGTTTAAACTTTAGGTTTTATAGTTTAGGGTGTTTAGTTTTAGGTTTTAGTTTAGATTAGATTTAGTTTATAGTTTAGGTTTAGGTTTATAGTATGGTTTAGTTTAGGTTTATTTTTTAGTTTAGGTTTAGGGTTTAGGTTTTATTTTGGGTTTAGTTTGGTTTAGTTTAGGTTTAGGGTTGTAGGTTTAAGGTTTAGGGTTGTAGGTTTAAGGTTTAGGTTTTAGGGTTTAGGGTTTTGGATTAGGATTTTTTATTTAATTTTTAGGGTTTAGGTTCTAAGTTTAGGTTTTTTTATTTATTTTATTTTAGTAGGTTTAGGTTTATTTAGTTTATTTTTATTTATTTTAGTTTACTTTATTTTTTATTTATATTTATGTCTATTTTTATTTTTTAGTTAGTTTAGTTTGTTTTTTTAGGTTTATTTATATTAGTTTTGGTTTTTTATTTTAGTTTATTTTTTAGGTTCAGGTTTATTTTTTAGTGGAGTTTTATTTTTATTTTATTTTTTAGGTTTAGGTTTTAATTTCTATTTTTAGGTTAAGGTTTAGGTTTAGGTTTTTATTTTATTTTTTTAGGTTTAGGTTTTAAGTTTTTATTTTAGGTTTTTTTTTAGGTTTTATTTTTTAGTTTAGGTTTAGGTTTAATTTTAGTTTATTTTATTTTATTTAGTTTAGGTTTAGGTTTATGTTTAGTTTATTTTAGGTTTAAGTTTAAGTTTTATTTATTTTAGTTTAGTTTATTTTACTTTAGGTTTAAGTTTATTTTATTTTATTTATTTTATTTTTATTTTAGGTTTAGGTTTTTTTTTAGTTTATGTTTTAGGTTTTATTTTTTATTTATTTTAGGTTTATTTTTAAGTTTAGATTTTTATTTAGTATTTATTTTATTTTAATTTAATTTTATTTTAGTTTAATTTTTTTACATTTTGTTTTTATGTTATTTAGGTTTTAATTCTTAGTTTTATTCTATTTTTTTAGTTCTGTTTATGTTATTATTTATTTTATTTTAGTATATTTTTATAAGTTTATTTTATTTTATTTTTAGGTTTAGGTTTAGGTTTTAGTTAAGGTTTTTATTTTATTTTATTTTATTTTATTATTTAGGTGTAGGTTTTTTTATTTATTTTAATTTTAGTTTTTATTTGGTTTTGGTTTAGGTTTTTAGCTTTTTAGGGTTTAGGGTTTGGGGTTTAGGGTTTAGGGTTTAGGGTTTAAGGGTTTAGGGTTTAGGGTTAGGGTTTAGGTTTAGGCTTTAGCTTTTAGGGTTGTTAGGGTTTAGGGTTTTTTAGGGTTTAGGGTTTAGGGTTTAGGGTTAACTTTAGAGTTTAGGATTTAGGATTTTTTTTAAAAAAAATTAAGTAAACTAGTTGGTTTAGGATTATTTAGTTTTTCTTTTATTAATTTTAGTTTATTTTATTTTTTATTTTTATTTAGGTTTATTTTTTATTTTTATTTAGATTAGTTTATTAATTTTAGTTTAATTTTTAGGTTTACGTTTAGGTTTTTGTTTATTTATTAGTTTAGTTTTATTTTTATTTTATTTTTTAGGTGTAGGTTTTATTTTTTATTTTTAAGTTTAGGTTTAAGTTTTTATTTTATTTCCGTAGGTTTAGGTTTTAGGTTTTTATTTTAGGTTTATTTTTATGTTTTATTTTTTAGTTTAGGTTTAGGTTTATTTTTAGTTTATTTAATTTTAATTATTTTAGTGTTTAGGTTTTGTTTATTTTAGGTTTAGGTTTAGGCATTTTTTATTTTTGTTTAGTTTTTTAGTTTAGCTTTAGGTTTATTTTATTATGTTTATTTTAGGTTTAGGTTTTTTTTTAGTTTAGGGTTCAAGTTTTATTTTTTATTTATTTTTAGGTTTTATTTTTATGTTTATTTTTCTAGGTTTAAGTTTTTATTTAGTTTTTATTTTATTTTATTTTAAGCTTATTTTATTTTTATTTTATTTACAGTTTTTATTATATTTAAGTTTTATTATTTTTAGGTTTATTTTCTTTTTTAGTTTAATTTAAATTTTTATTTATTTTATTTTAGTTTAGTTTTTATTTATTTTATTTTAGTTTATTTTTTATTTATTTTATTTTATTTTATTTTTAGTTTATGTTTATGTTTAGGTTTAGGTTTAGTTTAAGTTTTATTTTATTTTATTTAGTTTAATTAGGTTAAGGTTTTTTATTTATTTTATTATTAGGTTTTATTTAGTTTAAGTTTTTAGGATTTAGGGTTTAGGGTTTAGGGTTGTAGGCTTTAGGGTTTAGGGTTTAGTGTTTAGGTTTTAGGGTTTAGGGATTAGGGCTTAAGGTTTAAGGTTGTAGGTTTAGGGTAGGGTTAGTTTTAGGGTGTAGGTTTAGTGTTAGGGATTTTATTATTATTATTATTATTTATTTTTTAGATTAAGTAACCTGGTAGGTTTAGGTTTATTTTGTTTATTTTATTTTTTATTCTGATTTAGGTTTATTTTTATTTTTATTTAATATAGTTTACTTATTTTAGGTTTATTTATTTTAGTTTTGATTTTCTATTTTAGTTTATTTTTTAGGTTTAGGTTTAGGTTTAGGTTTAGGTTGATTCTTTTAGTTTAGTTTTATTTTTATTTTATTTTTTATGTTTTAGTTTTATTTTTTACTTTTAGGTTAAGGTTTTTATTTTATCTTCTTACGTTTTGATATTTGGTTTTTATTTTAGGTTTTATTTTTTAGTTTAGGTTTTTTTTTGTTTAAGTTTAGGTTTATTTTAGTTTATTTTATTTTTATTTACTTTAGGTTTTGTTTATTTTAGTTTTAGTTTATTTTAGTTTAGGTTTAGGTTTATTTTATTTTTATTTTAGGTTTAGGTTTCTTTTTAGTTTAAGGTTTAGGTTTTTTTATTTATTTTTAGGTTTTATTATTATGTTTATTGTTTAGGTTTTGATTTTTATTTAAATTTTATTTTATTTTATTTTATTTTAGGTTTGTTTTATTTTTATTATAGGTTTAGTTTTTATTTTATTTAGGTTTTTTATTTTTTAGTTTAGTTTAGGTTTTTATTAATTTATTTAAGTTTAGTTTTATTTATTTATTTGCATTTTAGGTTTAGGTTTAGGTTTAGGTTTTAATTTATGTTTTTATTTTATTTTATTTTTTAATTTTATTTGGGTTTAGATTTTTTTATTTTTTATTTTATTTTTAGGTTTTATTTTGTTTAGGGTTAGGTTTGTATCATTTTAGGGTTTATGATTTAGGGTTTAGGATTTAGTTTTGGGTTTTAGAATTTAGGGTTTAGGGTTTAGGTTTTAGGGTTTTGGGTTTAGGGTTTAGGATTTAGGATTTAGTTTTAGGTTTAGGGTTTAGGTTTTAGTTTAGGGTTTAGAGTTTTGGTTTTTTTTAATAGAGAATAAATTCAGATTCAACATTTCTTCTTTTATTTATTTAGTTTATTTTATTTTTATTTATGTTTATTTTTTATTTTTATTTAGTTTAGTTTATTTATTTTAATTTAGGTTTCTTAATTTATATTATTTTTTATGTTTATTTTTTAGCTCAATTTTATTTTTATTTTTATTTTTATATTTAGGTTTTATTTTTATTTATAAGTTTAGGTTTAGGTTTTTATTTTATTTTTTTAGGTTTACATTTTAGGGTTTTATTTTAGGTTTATTTTTAAGTTTTATTTTTTTAGTTTAGGTTTAGGTTTATTTTTAATTTATTTTATTTTATTTTATTTATGGTTTAGGTTAACTTTATTTTATTTTAGTTTAGTTTATTTTACTTTAGGTTTAGGTTTATTTTATTTTTTTATTTTATTTTTAATTTAGGTTGAGTTTTTTTTATTTAGGGTTTAAGTTTTATTTCTTATTTATTTTCAAGTTTATTTTTAGGTTTACATTTTTATTTAGTTTTTATTTTATTTAGGTTTTTTATTCCTAGGTTTATTTTATTTTTTAGTTTAGTTTAGGTATTTATTTATTTTAATTTAGTTTATTTTCATTAGTTTATTTTATTTTATTTTAAGGTTTTAATTTAGGTTTTAATTTAATTTTATTTTTTTATTTTATTTAGGTTTAAGTTTTTTAATTTATTTTATTTTTAGGTTTTATTTAATTTAAGTTTAGGTTTTTAGGTTTTCACGGTTTAGGGTTAGGGTTTAGGGTTTAGGGTTTAGGGTTTAGGATTTAGTGTTTAGGGTTAGCTTAGGGTTTAGGGTTTAAGGTTTATAGTTTTTTAGGGTTTAGGGTTTAGGGTTTAGGATTTAGGGTTTAGGGTTTAAGGTTTAGTGTTTAAGGTTTAAGGTTTTTAGGCTTTAGGGTTTAGGGTTTAGGATTAGTTTAGGGTTTAGGGTTTATGGTTTTTTAGGGTTTAGAGTTTATTAGGGTTTATGGTTTTAGGGTTTAGGGTTTAGGGCTAAAGATTTAGGATTTAGGGTTGAGGGTTTTAGGGTTTAGGGTTTAGGGTTTAGGGTTAGGTTTAGGGTTATGGTTTTTTTTATGGATTTTATTTTTTTAAATTAAGTCAACTCGTAGGTTTAGGTTTAGTTAGTTTATTTTTTTGTTTATTTTAGTTTATTTATTTTTTATTTTGATTTAGGTGTATCTTTATTTTTATTTAGTTTAGTTTATTTATTTTAGGTTCATTTATTTTAGTTTAGGTTTTTTATTTTAGTTTATTTTTTAGGTTTAGGTTTATTTTTTTGTTTAGTTTTATTTTTATTTCATTTTTTAAGTTTAGGTTTTGGTTTAGGTTTTTATTTTATTTTTTTAGGTTAAAGTTTTGTTTTATTTTTAGGTTTATTTTTAGGTTTTATTTTTAGTTTAGGTTTGGGTTTATTTTTAATTTATTTTATTTTATTTAGTTTAGATTTATGTTTAGGATTAGCTTAGGATTAGGGTTAGTTTAGGGTTTAAGGTTTAGGGTTTAGGATTTTAGGGTTTAGGGTTTAAGTTTTTTTAAGGTTTATGGTTATAGGTTTAGGGTTTAGGGTTTAAGGTTAATTTTATGATTTAGGGTTTAGGGTTTAGGATTAATGGTTTAGGGTTATGGGTTTAGGATTTAGATTTTTTTAAAAAAAATATTAAGTATTTTAGTTTATTTAGTTTATCTTTTATTTATTTTAGTTTATTTTATTTTTTATTTTTATTTAGTTTAGTTTATTTATTTTAGTTTTATTTATTTTAGTTTAGGTTTTTGTATTTTAGTTTATTTTTTAGGTTTAGGTTTAGGTTTATATTTATTTTTTTTTTAGGTTTATTTTTATTTTATTTTTTAGGTTTAGGTTTTATTTTTTTATTTTTTGGTTTATGTTTGGGTTTTTATTTTACTTTTTTATGTTTAGGTTTTAGGTTTATGTCAGTTTAGGTTTCGGTTTATTTTTAGTTTGTTTTATTTTATTTAGTTTAGGGTTTAGGTTTAGGGTTGATTTATTTATGTTTAAGTTTAAGTTTATTTTATTTTATTTATTTTAGGTTTAGGGTTTAGGTTTTTATTTTAGGTTTATTTTTTAGGTTTAGGTTTTTATATAGTTTTTTATTTTATTTAAGGTTTTGTGCCACCATCCTTCAAGATCTTTGATGCCAGTGGGAACCCACGATAACACATTCCTACTTTAGAGCCGGCTATTTCAACATTGGTGGCAGCAATGCACTCCTCTTCAGCCTTTCATTAGCAGTCTGTTAGGTGTTGCATTTGATTGGTATGCCAAACTTTGGGTTCGATGAAGACTTTTGTTGAGCTGGAGCACCTATTCATCAAGAGGTTTGCTGGAGCTCAATAGAGGGTGATTGTAGGCGACCTCATTGTAGAGAAACGGAAACTCAATGAGTCCCTTATTGATTATATTCTTAGGTGGCACATTTTGAGCATGAAATGCGAACCACAACTATCTGAACAGTGTGCCATTGAGATTCTTCTCCAGAATATCTATGGTTTAATCACCTTCATGTTTTGAGTTGAAATTTATTTAGATTACTATGGCTTATAATCCACCAACATAAGGTTGTGGGAATGCCTAAGAGGTGAGAAATTATGCTCATAGCCTGAAAGAAATAGATACCTTGGATCCTAAATCTAGGGAGTTTTAGTACAAGCTATAGCATGATCAAAATCTAAGTGACAGGTGGACATAAGGGTTTACCTCCATAAAAGAGAATAAATTGTCTGACTTTTGGACTTATAACTACCTGGAGTGGCCGCTAGCTAGCTCCTCCTATGATTTTGAAACCATGTAGTCTAGTCTTTTAAATTACAAGATAGTTAGGATAATTATTTAATTAGAAAGAGACTAAAGTCTTGAACACACTCCTTAAGGGACTAGAGCATGAGTGGTATGAGCATATGACTTAATCTATAGATGCAAAATCTTTCCAAATTTTATTTCGTTTTAGACACATCATTTTGAATGAGGTTTTAGGATTTCTTATGCTTAAATGCATGACAAAATAGGTTATGCGTTAGATCAGCTAGAAGAAGATGTTCTCCACCACAAAGGATGCCCTCACAAGTCAATCATTCCTTTATCGTGCAAGGATGGAGATCCTTCATGTTCAAAGGAGATAGAATATGCATGCATGAAGTGAAATATACAACCATATAGCTAAGGGGTTGCTAGATCTTTTAGTTATCTTATTTATGTCTTAGGCTTTATGATGAGGTTATGAGTTGTTTAAAATTTAGTTATGAGTAATTAGTTCGATAGAAAAGTTATTTTTAGCCTAGGAGCCTAATCGTATCCAAGCCACACATTAAAGCATCAATCATTTATGAAAATATGAAAAGCATGCCATCCTAATGCACATTGTAAACATAGCATCAAACAATTATATAAACTATAATAAAAGAGTAAAAGGCCATTGTGGTCGGGTACTACCGTACAACCCGAAGAGAGAAAAGATGAGAAGCCGAACTCTACCCTTATACAACCTAGAATATGAAAGAATAATTATAATTGTATTAAATGCTCTAGGGGTCTTCTTTCTTCATATCTCCATTTTTTATTTGGTTTTTTCTTTCATTTGGATGGTGCTTGCTTTAAAGGCATCATAGGGCACCCCAAGGTAAAGCCTTCTTGCTTACCTAATCTCCCATAGCACGATCATAATTCCTATTGCAAAATTATATTTTATGGGAAAAGTAAATCTAACTACACTTACAAAATAGATGTTAGCTAATTATACATATAATCTTTTAGGTTGTATTTATAATTTGGACTTAGCACCCACACATGGGTAACTAAGCCCACCCATCCTAACTTGGATTATGCTTAAGGATTTAAGCTAAACAAAAACATTCACATTTATTTTAAGCATTCCTTAAGCATAATCCCTAGAAAAAGATTAGGCTAATATTAGCCTATCATCTAGTCTATGAAGCATACACCCTAACATCCAATCTAAAATAATACATCATAAAATAAAATATACATCACATAATACACCGTCCTAACTTAGAGCTAGAAGTGGTGATTAATTCTAATGTGTCTATTAAGGCTTATGTGCAAAGTCTTGTTAGGCATTAGTGTTGTATTTTCTAAGTGTAGAAGGATTCAATTTAACATGAAAGGTTGATTTCACTCGAAGTAGTTTAATTGATTTGAGAATATTAATTTATGTTTTATTTTGTTTCATTGGATTACACTTAGCAACTAAGTGTTATAAAAAGAGGAAAAAATGATTGCCCTCTTTCATCCCTACCTTATGTCACTTTCTAAAGTAAATTAATTTGATTTAGTTCTCTTTAGTTAATGGCTTATTAAATGATTTAATTAATCCTAAGTTTAGGTTCGCTTTAAATAAATCCTATTCAAAATGAAAGGCCTCTTAAGATTAATTTGATTGAATTACTACCACATGACATATATTAAATCATTCCTTTCCATCACATGTAACATGCATATGATTTAATCCTAAGTGTATCTATAAATGCAACATATTTTAACACACTTAAATGATGAATGTATGTGTATGTTTAGAATTTATATTTTATTAGATTGAATTATTTAAATATATTTATTTAAAACTTCATCCAAATTATTATATAAAAAGGACATAAGATTGAAATTAAATAAGCATGTGTCATTGTTAAATAAGGGAAGTGAGGAAATCAAATGACCTCCTTGGAGCTAGCTAAACCCTTGTATTCTTAGGATGTTTAGACTATATACCCATTTGCCATCAAACATATGAAAATTCTTATACATTAACATAGGAAATAAGCTCCAAATCATATGGCTAATTAATTCAACCACTTAGTCAATTATGAATGCATATAATTCAAATGTGTAATGGGAATTTCATTTACTAATCACATATACATATACTTGTATAAATATATAGGCAAGTATGTGTTATTATTAAACTAGGGAAATGAGGTAATCAGAAGACCTCCTTGGGTATAACTAAATCCTCATATTCCTGAGATGTCCAGACTATATACTTACTTTTATTGGACACACATGGATGTTTGCATAAATGAGGGAAAGAAAATCATACAAAGATTGAATATATTTTTTTATTGAATCACTTATATATATGAATTAAAGCTCTATCCAAATTTTAATGTTGAAATACATAAGAATGAAATAAAATGGGTATGTGTCATTGTTAAACCAAGGAATTATTGTAATTCCTCCTTGGGGCTAGCTAAAGCCTCGTGTTCCCGAGATGTCCAGACTATATACCCATTACCCTTCAATCTTATATAAATCAACACATGAATAGAGGAAAGAGAACTCAACATTCATAGACTTCAGCTATAAGCACATGCATTTCTTATGTATTTATAACTAGCATCATAACTCATATTATTATTCAATTATAAGATTTTAAAAATATATATTTGGATTTAATAGTGATAATAGCCATGCATAAATTAAATTAAATAAGCACATGCAAGCTTACATAAAGGAAAATCATTTTTTTTACTTGATTTTGAAAAGATGGGGAATGAATCCAAATTACAAGCACAATTTAACATGATTAGAAAGAGGTCAATCAAATATGAGCATGTGAATCATTCAACCAAACTAGTTCTTAAGGATAATCAAATCAAATAATATTATTTAAAGCAAACCAAAGCTTCTTTATTAATTAAGTTTTAGATTTGATTTGATTTAAAAAGGAGAAGAGAAATCATCACTTGTAGTTTTAAACCCATTCCCACATTAGTGATTTTATTTAATTTAAGCAAATGTAATTAACTTGATTATATGGGTTAATTAATTTGAACCCTTAATTAGATGAATTAATTACCCTTACCTATGTCACCTTAAGGTAATTAACAAAATAATTATGTGCCAACATGATATGCATGGAAAATAAACTTACAATGATCCTAGGATATAAAAGAGATCTAATGTAATTGGTTCATGATTAATAGTTAATTAGATTAAGGGACTTAATTAATTACTCTTATGGTTCTCCCACACATGTGGACTAACCATAATTTCATTAAACTATTTTGGTTGTTAAACACCTAAAGATCTACCCCACGATTTAATTAATTAAAGTCTGAAGTGGTATGGTTTCAATTTGATTAAGTGAATTAATTAATTAATTAAATCTTAATTAATTTCATTTTAAAAAAGGGTGAAATGAACTTAGGGAAAGGGGTACCAACCCTATTCCTTAGTTCACTTATTGTTGAACAATGATTAATAAACTTAATTAACCAATTTATTACTATTCATGGGATTAATTAATCATTAATTAACTTAAAAGAGTAATTAAGATTTAATTATCCAATTTTCCAAATTAAGTGAGAAATAAATCCCAATAAAATCAGGAGATGCAGAGGTCATTCCATTAAATTAACCAACAAAATTTAGGATTAATTGCTCAAAAAATGAAGGAGTAATAAAGCTAATAAACTTCATAGTTAAACATTAATTAAACCTTAATTATTGTTCAAAATTAGTTAAGATCATTTTTAATTAATTCACCTTTAGAATAACTTTAAAATTAGTATTTATTTGCATTTTTTATTTCACTATAACTGTTTATGATTTTAATAAGCTTCAGCCATTAAAAATGAATAATTAAGCTTTAAAAAATTTTCCATGTTGCATGCTAATGTGGCGTGCTTTTCACATGATGCCATGAGATTGGCTACTTAAAACTTATCACTCTATGTGGCGGCCTGTGCTTTCTCATCCTTCATTCGATCTAAGATAAGACGACTACGATTAATTCCATAGCTTGGATTAAATTAGATTGATGTAATCTAATTATGATCATCCGTTGACGTGGATCTAACATGATGTGCGTGAGGGAGAATGAAGTCCATCCATCATTGCTCACTTGATCCGAGCTTACTTGAGGTCGGATCAACTCCAAAAGGATCCCACACCTTCACGATATCGATTAGAGGGGATCCAACAGTCATGATCACACAAGATGCAAGTTTTCTTCAAAAAGCTCCAACCCATTTTTTCTTAAGGATTAGTTTTGTAAGCATACCTCACCGAAGCTCATGACCGATGGCTCAAATGACAAAGGAAGCTTCATCTAGTGGAGATGAAGCCCTTTTGAGAAGAAATTGGATCAATTCCTTGATGTTTCCTCTGAAGGCCACAAACTGATAATTTGGACCTCAGCTTTGATCAAAGTCCCACCTTCAGTGCTTAGGAAGCTTGGGAGATAATTCCTTCTTTCTCAATGAGGCCTAGGGAAGGAGCGTCCAAATTTAATTTGAGTTTGATGGAGAAATGGTGAAGTTAGATAAAAAATGGGAGCATCCTATTTCAGGACTAACGTGAATGTCATTTTTTGGTTGAGGAACAAGCTTGGGTGCTTAGGGAATGGCACTAGCATCTCATCTTAGGTAGCGAGGGCTTTGAGGAAATATTTCTGTGTGTGCTTGAGTGGAAATGAGGAGGCGTATACCCCCCTTTCATCTTGATCAGATGGTGGCATTGGGTTTGGCTTCTAGTGGGCATCCGGCCATCTCAGGGAGTCATGGGTGGTAGGGAAGAGGTGAGTTGGCTTGACTTGGTTGGTTGAAGGTGTGGAGGTGATTGCCAAGGAGGAATCTTGGGTGTCCTATGGGCTTCAAATTCTCCAATGGGGAGGGTGAGGTGATTTCACATCCCATGGGTCATGGCTGACCCAACCACCCCTTGGGTCAAGGTGGGCAGTGTCCTAGGTGCTTAAGTGAACTATTGGGAGAGTACCAAGTGGCTAAGGAATGTAAATGACCACTTATATGGGTGATTTGTCTCATGTGATTCCCTTTACCTAAGAGTAGAATGATTATTTGGCATTAGATTTGATTTGGCCAGATTTGAAATGAGCCAAAAGAGGGTTAGCCCAAATTTCAAGTCAATTAGAGTTGATTTGGTTAGGTTTGTCTCAATTTGACTCATTTAGGTCAAATTGGGTTAGGTTGGGTCAAGTTGACCAATTGGTCAAATTAGGTCAAACCACGAATTAGCTCAAGTTCATATGATCATTTCGGATGTTATAGTTCAATTGGTTTGGTTTAGTTTGATTTAGATTTGATTTTGGCTCATTTGAATTCATTGTGATCAAATGGGTTAAGTTGACAAATTTGACCAAATTGGCCAAATTATCCGGTTGTTTTGTTGGGTTTAGTTGACCATTGAAGATGATTGTAGGCTTAGGATTTAATTAATTTAGATTTGGTTTTGATTTAGGCCAACTTGAACCTTTAGGTCAACTTGGGCTAAGTAGGTCAATTGGGTTCAATTGGGTCCAATCACGGCTTTGGTAAAGTTCAATAATCAATTTGGAATGAAATTGAGCCATTGGTTATAATCAATTTGATTTATATTTTGATTTGACCCAATTTGGCCTTTTAGGTCAATTTAGTCTTTTAGGTCAATTTGGGTCAACTTGGGTCAAGAGGGCAAATTGGGTTTGGTTTGGCTCAATTGAAGGTCAAGTCATATTGAAATATTAATTTTGATTTGGTATGAATCATTGGTTTCAAGGGATTTAGCTTAGGTTATAATTTGGCTAGTTTGGTCATTTGGGTTAAGGGATTGACTTGGTTTGACCTAATTTGTGATAATTGACCAACCTAGGGTGATCAACAATCATGATGGGAGGTTTTGAGGGGCTTGGTTCAATCCAATTTTAGTAGGATTAAAACTTGGTTCAAATAGGTCAAATTGTCCATTTTGGGTCAAGTGGACCAATTGGGATTAGTTGGCTTCATTTTGGGTTGAGTTTTATTTAGTTGAGTTTATATATGGATTTGGGATTTATATATATATTCAATTTCAATTGGCTTGGGTTCAAATGGGTTTTTGTTCACTTGAACATTTCAAATCAAAAGGGTTAAATTGGGTTTGACTTTGGTTGATTTTGGTTAGGCTTGATGATTGTAGATTTTATTTATATTTGTGAATATGATTGAAGTTTTGACTGATTCATGAGAAAATCAATTGAATTTGGGTTTTGGAATGAAGGAATTTGGCTAAGTCCATGGAGTTGGGTCATGTGGCTTAAGTTTGGATTTTGATTTGGTTTGATTTAGTTTTGATGATTTATATGTATATTTCATTTAAATTTGTAAATATTATTGAAAATATGATTGATTTATGGGAAAATCAATTGAGTTTGACATGATTTAGATTAAGATTTGGCTTAGTACATGGGATAGGTCACATGGCTTAAGAAAGGTTTTGATTTAATTTGATTTAGTTTTGATCATTTGAATGTAGATTTGATATATATTTAGGAAGATGATTGAAGATATAAATTTATTATGAGAAAATCAATTGATTTTGGATTGATTTGGATTAAGATTTGCCTATGTTCATGGGATAGGTCATATGCTTTAAGAAGGGTTTCAAGTTTGGATTTGATCATGTGTTTCAATCATTTGGTTTTCAAATTTGGGTTTGGATTTGGATTTGATTTTGATGTTTGAATTAAACTTGAGCTTTGTTTAAGATGAACATGGATTGGATTTGGGTTGTAGGGTAGGTGGATTATCCTAATCCCTAAGGCATAACCTAATCATATGGTTAACCCTTCTAAGTCTTTAGGCTTAGGTTAACTGTTTACCTATTTGTTAGAAGTGTCTTATGATAAGGGGTAGTCTAGAAGACTCCTAAGTCTAAGATGGGAGAATATCACTCCAAAGTGAGGTCAACATGCCTTAGGCTCCATAGTGTTGCCCTTGGATATAGATGATTGGAAGACCGAAGCCAAGTTTCACATTATAGATTCAGATACATCTTTCAATGCTTTGCTTGGGAGACCATGGATACATGGGATCAAGATAGTTCCATCCTCGCTACATCAATGTATGAAGTTTGTCAGAGGTGGGATCATCTATTATGTTAAAGGAGATCTCAAGCCATTTACAGTTCACGAGGTCAGCATATATGAGGATGCAACTTACTACCTCCCTCAAAATTAACAAGTCTATTCTCAAGAACTTGGCCAAAGTATAAAAATAAAAAAAAAGGAAAAATAAAAGAAAAGGAAAAGAAAAGAAAGAAAAGAGAATGAAAAAGAAAATAAAAGGGGAGAAATAGACTTGGAGGAGGAAGTGGAGCATGACATTAGATTCCACCCATAGTTCATTAGCTCCATTCGAACATATGGGTCGGACGACCTGACATCCACTATGCAGAGGAAGAGACCCGTTCAGAGTTAGTCAGAGGGGTGAAAAACCTCCTTATTGGCCACCCAATAAAAGATATGTCCGAGCTACCAGGAGTACACTTGCTATCATATAGACTTAGAATCTAGTTCATAGGATGAGTCTTATCTGGTTAGCACACTAGCCAGCTCTTCTCAACAGTAGATTCCCTTGGAAGTGACACTTGAGCTAGATAGCGAAGGCGATCTTCAATTAAGTGTATCCAAGTCAATATGTGAAATAGATAGGCATTGGGAACCTTAGCTCAACCCACTTTCCTTTCAAAAAGGGTTTGGTAGTTAAGGAAGCCCCTAAGTCATCCACAGGTATGAAGAAATAGAGGTTCTTTCTAGAAGTATCATCCTCAAGTGAAGAAGTTGATGTAGAACTTGAGGATGATTCATATAAAGATTTAATATAATTACCTTTTGATTGGTACTTACCTTGTGTTCATAATTTAGCAAAGAAAGGGTTAATCCCACACACTTGGTCAAAGCACAGGTCAGACTACTTTGAAAGAATATGGAAGAACAAATGCAAAAGCTATCAATAAAATTTGAGACTAGGATTTGGTACAGTGGGTCCAATCAATGATCATAATCATAGCTTAGTCATCAGCAATCATTTATAATCTGATAGGTTCTTTTCAAATCACATTAACTCATATGAGGAGATATGATTAGAAACTTCAGATGATTCAGATGATTTTGAAGTAAAAGAAGCACCACCAAAGTTCAAAGAAGAGATCAAGTCAACCATCGACGAGCTCAAGGAAATCAACTTATGAACTGAAGAAGATCCACACCCGACATATATCAGTTTTTTGTTGAATGAAATTAAAACCAATGACTTAGTTAGGTTATTGATTGAATTTAAGGACTACTTTTGCATTGATTTATGAAGAGATGCCTGGATTGGCTCTTGATGTAGCAATCCATAAACTAGTAATAGAGCCTACTGCTAACCCTATCAAGCAAGCTCCTAGAAACATGTGATTAAGTATAAAACAATAGGTCATTTCTGATGTCAAGAAAGTAATCAGTGATGTCTTCATCTGAGAAAAAGAATACCCTGCCTGGTTAACCAACATCATCTCAATTAAAAAAAGAATGGCCAAATTCACATATGAATCAATTTTAGGGATTTAAATAAGGCATGTTAAAAAGATGAATTTCCACTACCAATCTCAGAGCTGATGGTAGACATTGTCTCATTTCATGCAGTCTTCTCTTTCATGGATGGCTCATCTAGATATAACCAAATAAAGATGGTCCCTGAAGATGAATGAAATACTACTTTTGGAACCCTGATTAGAATTTATTGCTATAAGGGCATCCCTTTTATCCTTAAAAATATCGGTGCAACATTTAAGCGGGCTATGACGCAAATCTTTGATGAACTCATTGATCATCATGTAGAGTGCTATGTCGATGATCTCACGGTCCAAAGTAGAGAAAAGGAAGACCATCTCTTTAACTTGAGAGTAGTTTTTGATCAATTAAGACAATTTAACCTCAAAATGAACCCCCTGAAGTCTTCATTCAGAGTAGCTTCAAGAAAATTTCTTGGGTTTGTTGTCCGACACCAGGAAATTGAAATGATTTTGGAGAAAAATATAGTGATATTATAAATGCCACCCCCTAAAAGTTTAACTAAACTCAGATCATTCCAATGGCGGTTGGTGTATCTAAGATTCTTTATATCCAACCTATTAGGAAGATGTCAGCCATTCTTAGAACTTCTCGAAAAGGATGCTAAGTTCAAGTGGGATGATTATGAGCATGCCTTGAAGATATCAAGCACTTGCGATGATGCGTGTTCTAGCGACTATCCAGGAAAGCTACTAATAATTTACCTTTGTTGTGTTAGACTCCATTAGTGCTTTTATTAGCCCAAACAATGATGAAGGGAAGGAAAATTATACTACCTTATCATCTAATCCCTTGAGGCTAATTATCCACCCATTGAGAAGCATTGCCTAGCTTTAATCTTTGCATCCCAAAAGCTATACCACTACATGCTACCTCATAAGGTGAACTTAATCTCTATGATCAATCCACTATACTATCTCATGACATGGCCGACACTATATAGGAGGCTAGCATGATGGTCCATGATCCTCTCATAATTTGACATTACCTTTATACCCCTCATTGCGATGAAAGAACAAGCACTAGTAGATTTCTTAGTGGCACACCCACTTCTTACTGACTCTCCACGATGAAAAAATCATGAACTTATGGGATACTAGCATTCACCGTTGGGAGATGTAGTTTGATGGTACGGCTTCCTCTCAAAGAGGAGAAGAACCATAATCTACTATTTCAAGAAAGGAAGGGGTAAGAATAATTCTCTTAACTCATGACCGTGATGTGATGTGATTCTCATTTCATCTATCCAATCCTTGTACCAATAATGAAGCCAAAAATTGAGCTTTGATTATTTGTTACTCTAAGCATCCATAACATCAACCATCTTGATTCTTGGTTCAACAATTATAAGGTTATAAAGAAGCTCTATCACAAGTACACCATAGAGTTGTTGGCCAAATCCAGAGGTTACCATTTATAAGATTCATCGAGAGAGAATGTTAGTGTATGCTTTAAGCTTTCTAAGAGTTGGCATGTCCAGGATGAGTCCATATCAATAAAGGTCCAAAATAGACAAGTCTTATATTGAACTCATCAAAAAGTACTCTCTTGAAGGGAGGTTGACATTGCCAAGAAGGATGAGGAGTTAGATTAGAGGCAACATTCATGGATTACCTAAATAAAGGCAAACTACCTCAAGAGAAGTCCCAAGCCATCGATGAAGCAGATCACTTTCTATGCTCTTGTGGATGGTGTCTTGTATGGTCCCGATCATATGTTACTGTTTAGACAAGCATGAAGCGATCATGACCAAGGTACAGATTATGTGAGCCAACCAATGTGAAAGAAGCCAAGATCAAGACTATACTACTAACCATGATTGATTGCATGGATATGTAGCACCAAATGTCAAATACACAGTGTGGTCCTACAACAACCACCCAAAATTCTACATCCTACAATGGCCTCATGTCCATTAGAGTGTTGGGGTATCTACATAATGGGTCTGAGTGATCCTCCTTCTTCCAAGGGTCTTCAATTCATCATAGCTACTACAGACTACTTTTCTAAATGGGCAAAGATAATTTCACTTAGAGAGGTTGCAGGTCAGCATGTGCTCCATGTTTTTTAGGAACCATATCGTATATAGGTTCGGAGTGCCTCAATGAATTATATCTAAAATTGGTATTGCATTCAAGAGCATCAATATCAATAACGTTACCCTGGGACACAACATTGATTGGAGATATTCTACCATCAACTACACAAGGGCAAGCGGCAGAAGACTTCAACTCTCCAAAATCTAAAGAAGATACTGATACAAATATAGTGGCATGATGAGTTAGTTGAAGCCTTATTGGGTACGCACAACATATAGAACTCCAACTCAGTCTACTCCTTTCTCCTTAGTGTATGGTATGGGTATTATACCATTAGAAGTCTAACTCCCATCTCTAAGGATAGTTGTGGGTAGTAAGATCACAATAGAGTAGAACAACAAGTTGTGGTTAAAAAAGCTCAAAATTATGGAGGAGAGACACCTACGGGCATGCCAAAACCTTGAGTTGTACAATGCTAAAATGATTCAAGCTCTCATTAAGTTGGTTAGTCCCAGAGCTTTTCAAGTAGGTGAGCTTATTTTAGTTCTAAAGAGATTGATTATTGTCCATCGTAAAATGGGAGGCAAGTTTGAACCCACTTGGGAAGGCCCTTTTCCATAGAAAGGCCTTAAGGAGGATCTTATCACTTATTAATCATAAGAGAGCTCCCAATGCTTCCAATCAATGGGCTCTACTTAAAGAAAAATTATAAATTATGTCTGAAGAAAATTATCATCAATAAAAATTCCATTTTGAATTCAATCTCTTCCATGTTGAAAGTATTCTTGTTTGTAAATCCACCATGATGTGTTTAGGATAGGTGTAAGGAACCTGAGCGGCATCCTATCCTTCATCGACACAACACAAACAGAAACTACACATAAACATATAAAACAACACATATCTTTTGTCGGGCTACTCACGAGTTGAGATAACGCCCAATGACACTCATGCTAGGTGGTGATGTGCAACCCTGCTAGTGTGTCACCCCAGTGGTCTTCTTGCTTTGGCGACAACACAATGATGAGCACCATGTTAGTTTGGTAGGCCTTATTGTGGGTGGCTACTTCATGTTGGCTTCATTTAAGATGATGTGAGTCTACTTTCTTATTAGATTAAGCCTTACCTTGGGTCAAGTATATTTGAGGTTTAGGATAAGTCCCTAGTGGCTCCTTCTCTCATGACTTCTTCAAGTGGGTCTAGTCCTTCCTCAGGCTCCCCCAGTAGTTCTTTAGGTCATATAGCATGTCCCATTGGAGACTATCTGATCAGTTACTTGGAAAGTTGTAAGCTACATGCTTTCTTTCTATATTGATCATTGCACATACGACACCTTAGGTTTGGTTGGTTCTCACTATCTTGTGATGATACCACTCATCTATGGATACACTTTAGGTTGGTTGGTTCTGCACCTTAGGATACACCACACTCATGGCGATGTAAGTTTGTTATGCTTTCTCTTTGGTTACCATACACCTATAGGCTTTCTTTTCTAGGGCTCAGATAATGCCCCTAAGTCCTGTGGGCACTATATTTGGATCATGTCCTTTGCGACCCCATTTAGACACTACTTGGGTTACTATGATTGGGAGTTCCTTTTCTAATCACTCGTAGTTGGAGAATCCATCCTGGATGTGCAGATTCTCCTTGGTCGTAAATTTGAGATAGGTCAAGACATAGCCCCTTCGGTGTGGTCCCTCACATACCAACAGGTCCATGCACACACACACACACACACACACACACACAATATATATATATATATATATATATATATATATATATATAGATATATATATATATATACTATATATATATATATATTCACTTGTGGATTAGAAGGATGCCCCTAGTGGTAACTTTTCCCAAGCAGGTATCCTATCTTTAGGACAGTGTCAGTAAAACTCTCTGTAGGAATAACCTGGCTACTCTTGAGTTGAGATAAGTCCCTAGCGACATTCACTCAGTAGTTGCCCCTAGGTAGGGTTTGAATTATTGTGCTACCAGCAAGTCACCTCAGCAGTTGTTCCCTACTTTAGAAGCTGTAAGTCTGCTATGCCTTCTTCCTAGCATAGTAGGTACACACCAAAAGGCAACCCCTTAGGTTTGCTAGCTCTATCTCTTCTATAGACTATTCCTTTGGATTTCTAAATCTTAGATAAGATAAGTCTTAGATAACCCATTCTCAGTGGGTCCAGCACACACCGACATGGTTCATAAATTAAATCTATCAAATTTGATACATATGAATGATAAGTCATAACCCATTCTCGGTGGGTCCAATACATGGTTCATAAATTAAATCTATCAAATTTGATAAATCAATGAATACTTTAAATCAAACTAAACCAAAACAATATCAAATCACATGAATTAAGATAAAAAATTAATCGATTACTTTTGAGTTGACATAAGTCCCCAACATTTACTCGGTAGTCAAGTTAGGTCGGTTGTTTGCCTCCAAACACCACCCAATTGTTCCTCACTTTGGAAGATGTAATTCTACACACTTCTTAGCATAGATATTTACTGCTTGAAGGCAACCCCTTAGGTTGGACTTTCTCTATAGTTGTAGACTATCCCTTTGGATTTGTAAACTGAGGTAAGTCAAGGGCGATATACCCTTCTCATTGGGTCCATCACCACAAGGTCCATACATTAACTTCAGATTAAATTAAACCTAATGATTTTTAGTGAGTTAAATCTCACCCTTCTCTCATAGCCAAATCATATATAAATAAGTCAAGAAAATAAATCAAATTCAAAACCAACCTCCCTAGTGGAAAAATTAAACCAAACTCCCAGTAGAGTCTAAATCAAAGAAATCCCAAACTCTTATTCCCATACATACCCAAACAAATCTTTGAAATCAAACTCAAATCCCAATCCCGGTGGATACGAACTTGCTTCCCTAGTGGAAGGTTCATATACGATCCTTGACTCAACCCCATATAGTAGATATGCCTCCACATCCATTAAAAACAAAACAAATTAAAAATTCGATTCAATCTTATCTTTGGTGGATTATAGATTCTTATCCCTAGTGGTTCTTCTTTCCAATCATATAATCAAATCAAATTCAAACCTTATCTCAATTGATTTTCTTCTATACTCGACATAGACCCTCATGTCATGTCCAATATATGTGATCCCCTAGATCTCCCTCCATGTCCTTGACATGGAATTCTCATCAAATCTTATTTCTTCTCTTATGCACTCCTTTAATACTTCAACCAAAAGCCTAACAATGTATTCATTCAAATTACATCATCTTAACATTGTAATCCACATTTTATGAT
Organism: Cymbidium sinense; assembly: GCA_021442155.1. Taxonomy (NCBI): domain Eukaryota; kingdom Viridiplantae; phylum Streptophyta; class Magnoliopsida; order Asparagales; family Orchidaceae; genus Cymbidium; species Cymbidium sinense. The sequence goes on along the minus strand of CM038214.1, from coordinate 99,697,430 downwards.
TTATGATGGTGCAAGCTCAAACTAACTATACAATATCATGCTAAACATATTATATAGTGAATTAACACACTATATTATATTATAATATATGATATATTATAATTTTCTATAATATAATATATTATCTAATATTACATCTCATTAGAATCACTTAAAAGGAACAAATAATAAAATTTTCCCAAATATGAATAATGTTCAGTTTGGATGTAAAATTAATATTTCTCTATTAGAAATGGTATAAAATAGCATAATTTTGGTGCTTCTTGTGTGTGCCATGAATTTGGCCAAATTCTTCATCTTAACCTTCAAATTAACATTTTTTGTCAGTTTTGACCCAATGTATTATAACAAAAGTAAAACATACTAAAATGTACAATAACATTTAGTAGCACCACCACATTCATATATATGTGAAGTTATATTATTATGTACATTATATTTTAATATGCTTTCATATAATATATTATGTTACATTACAACTTAAAATGAATCACTTTAAGAAAAAATTTATAAAATTTGGTTGAAAAATGAACATTTATTTTGGATGCAAAATTCCATTCTTTTGATTAAATGACACACCATAGCACAAATGATGTTCCGTAAAGCTTACCTTATATTTGGTCAAATCCTATCATCTCAGCCTATAAATCAATATTTTTATGAATTATACCATAACAAACTCTACTACATCATACTATAACAAACTAAAATATGCTAAATAATAAGTAGTAATATATTATGCTATAATGCATGATGCTACACTATGTTATGGCATCCTATATTTTAATACACTATAACATATTATATTATATTATATATACATATCACATCTGATTATTTAAGATAAAAATCATAAAATTAGTCTAAATAATAAACACCTATATATTTTAGTCATATCACTTACATATTTTAAATTGAAACAATATATTATGATACCATTCTCTACCTATTACCAATTTGGCCAAATTCCACCATTTTTTAAATCAACATTTTTTATAAATAATGCTAGTAGCTCAAATGTTTGTAAAATACTAAAAGAATTCAAATGCACATAATAATATATTATGATATATGATGCTATACTATGATACAACATATAATATTTATTTTGAACATAAAATCTTACTTTTTAGACTACAAGTGGCATTGCACACCTTTGGCACTACAACCTAATTCCCACCTCAAATTAAACAAATTTCTTTATTTGATTTATTAAATCAATATTTTATGATTTATATTATTATAAACTATAGGGCACAATACCATAATATACTAAAACATTTCAAAACATCTTATAACATCCAAAAACACATCACTACATGCTCAATATATGATTACATTATTATATTATATGGTATTATAATATGATTTAGGAGTATTTAAATCTTTAGTCAAGGAAAGTCTCTTGAAGACATTTTCTTTAGCTACCATAACTATGCTATGATTAGGTCATTCTTTAGATCTACTTTTAATGACATCTTTATTCAAGGTTTAGGATTTAGGGTTTAGGGTTTAAGGTGAGTTTTGGGTTTGGAGTTTACAATTTAGGGTTTGGGGTTTAGGTTTAGGTTTAGGGTTGTAGATTTTTTGGGGTTTATGGTTTATGGTTTTAGGGTTTAGGGTTTAGGGTTTAGGGTTAGAGTTTAAGGGTTTAGGTTTAGGGTTTAGGTTAGGGTTTAAATTTAGGGTTTTTTAGGTTTAGTTTTAGGTTTAGGTTTAAATTTGGGTTTAGGTTTAGGTTTAGGTTTAAGATTTTAGTTTAGAATTTTAAATTTAGAACATTTTTTCTTTTAATTCATAACACATTTTAAAATTTTCAATGACATAAAAGTGAGCACCATAGAGCAAATTACAAATCTAGATAAATAAAACTATCTCTCTAAAAACACATTCCAGCGCTTCAATCGCATTCTTCATTTTCTAGTTCCCATCAAAACCACCCTACCTCTCGAGTAGGATCCTCATCCCTCCCATCTCCCTTTGCCACCATCATTTGCTCACCTCCCTCCTCCACCACCTCCATATCCAGCACCTCGGATCCCCACCACCACTACGATAATCACTTCCACCTTGCATCAGATAGGCCACTCATTGATGGTCCTACCATCAAGGTTTTGCCTATTCTTAGGGTTTAAGGTTTAGTGTTAGTTTAGGGTTTAGGGTTTACGATTTAGGGTTTGGGGTTTAAGGTTTATTTTTTTAGTTGAGTTTTAATTTTATTTTATTTTTCTAGTTTTAGGTTTTAGGCTTTTATTTTAGGTTAGATTTTTGGGTTTTATTTTTTTTAGTTTAGGTTTTGGTTTATTTTTAGTTTCTTTTTTATTTTATTTAGTATAGGTTTAAGTTTAGGTTTTATTTATTTTAATTTAGTTTATTTTATTTTTATTTTAGGTTTAGGTTTTTTTGGTTTAGGGTTTAGGTTTTAATTTTTATTTATTTTTAGATTTATTTTTAGTTTAGGTTTTAATTTAATTTTTAATTATATTATTTTTTAGGTTTATTTTATTTTTTATTTTATGTAGTTTTTTTTTTTAGGTTTTATTTTTTAATTTAATTTAGGTTTTACTTTATTTTAGTTTAGTTTTATTTATTTTATTTTCTTTTAGGTTTAAGTTTAGGTTTTTATTTTATTTTATTTTTATTATATTTTGGTTTATGCTTTTTTATTTATTTTGGTTTTAGGTTTAATTTAGTTTATGTTTAGGTTTTAATTTTATTTATTTAGTTAGTTTAGGGTTTAAAGTTTAGGTTTAGGGTTTAGTTTAGGGTTTTAGGGTTTAGGGTTTATTTTGGTTTAAGTTTAAGTTTTAGTTAGGGATTAAGTTTTTTTAAAATAGAGAATAAATTAGATTCAACATTTCTTCTTTTCAATTTCATCAACTAAGTAGTAACAAGTTTTTTTAAGACAGCGATGACATAGATAAAAAATTAACACCCACAGAGCAAATCAAAATCCATAGATAAGTAGAACTATCTCTACTATAAAGGCATAGTTCCATAAAGCAGTCAGATCGACGTTCTTCAATTTCTCTAGTTCCCATCAGAACAACCCCCATCTTCGAGTTGTAGGATCCGCCATCATATCGTCGATCTCTCCCTCTCACCACCACCATGGTTAACCTCGTCACTCCTCATGCCTCCATAACCACCAGCCTCGACCACCACCTCTAGATCCCCCACCACCGCTACGATAACCTCCACCTCCACCTTCACCTCCATCGCTAGATCTAGATTGAACCTAGTTGACGGTGATGTTCTTGCCGTGAAAGTTCTACCCATTCTTAGGGCTTAAGTTTAGGTTTATGTTTATTAGGTTTTAGGGTTTAGGTTTATTTTTAAATTTATTTACTTACTTTAAGATTAGTTTCAGGGTTTGGGGTTTAGGGTTTAGGAATTAGGGTTAGACCTTAGGGTTTAGAGTTTAGGATTTTGAGTTTAGGGTTTACGATTTTTGGGTTTATGCTTTTAGGGTTTAGGGTTTAGGGTTTAGGCTTAGGGTTTAGGGTTTTTTAGGGTATAGGGTTTAGAGTTTAGGATTTAGGGTTTATGGTTTTATTTAAATTAAGTAAACTGGTATGTTTATATTTATTTAGTTTATTTAATTTATTTTTTATTTTAATTTATTTTATTTTATTTTATTTTATTTTATCATATATTTTTATTTAGTTAAGTGTATTTATTTCAGTTTAGGTTTTTTATTTTAGTTTATTTTTTTTGGATTAGGTTTTGGTTTAGGTTTATTTTCTAGTTGAGTTTTATTTTTAGTTTATTTTTTAGGTTTAGGTTTTAGTTTTTATTTTTAGGTTTATGTTTAGATCTTTATTTTATTTTAATAGGCTTAGGTTTTAAGTTTTTATTTTAGTTTTATTTTTAGGTTTTCTTTTTTAGTTTAGGTTTTGGTTTAGTTTTAGTTTTTATTTATTTTGGTTTATTTATTTTAGATTAGGTTTAGGTTTATTTTGTTTTGTTTATTTATTTTTTTTTATGTTAAGTTTTTTTTTTTTGAGTTTAGGGTTTAGGTTTTATTTATTATTTATTTTAAGTTTTATTTTAAGGTTTATTTTTTAGGTTTAGGTTTTTATTTTATTTCTATTTTATTTTATTTTAGGTTTATTTTATTTTTATTTTAGGTTTAATTCTTATTTTATTTAGGTTTTTTATTCTTAGGTTTATTTTATTTTTTGTTTAGCTTAAGTTTTTATTTATTTTATTTTATTTTATTTTTAGGTTTAGGTTTATGTTTTAGTTTAGTTTTTTATTTTATTTTATTTTATTATTTTATTTAGGTTTATTTATTTATTTTATTTTTAGGTTTAATTTAGTTTAGGTTTAGCTTTTTAGGGTTTGGGGTTTTCGGTATAGGGTTTAAGGTTTTAGGGTTTTTGGTTTTAGGGTTTAGGGTTTAAGGTTAGGGTTTATGGTTTAAGGTTTAGGGTTTACTATTTTGGCTTTAGGGTTTAGGGTTTTTAGGGTTTGGGGTTTTGGGTTTAGGGTTAGCTTAGGGTTTAGGGTTAGTTTAGGGTTTATGGTTTTGGTTTAGTTTAAACTTTAAGGTTTAGGTTTTAGTTAGGGTTTAGGTTTATTTAGGGTTTAGGTTTAGGGTTTAGTTTTAAGTTTGATTGGGTTGGGTTAGGTTTAAGTTAAGGTTTAGGTTAGGTTTATAGTTAGGATTAGGGTTTAGATTAGTTTAAGTTGGGTTGTAGGTTTAGGGTTTAGGGTTTAGGGTTAGTTTTATGTTTAGGGTTTAGGGTTTAGGATTTAGGGTTTAGGGTTTAGGGGTTTTTGTAAAAAAATTAAATAAATCGGTAGGTTTAGGTTTATTTAGATTATTTTTTATTTATTTTAGTTTATTTTATTATTTTATTTTTATTTAGGTTTTTTATTTTTATTTAGTTTTGTTTATTTATTTTTGGTTTTTTGGTTTTAGTTTTTTTTTTAAGTTTAGTTTTAGGTTTAGGTTTATTTTTTAGTTTAGATTTATTTTTAGTTTATTTTTTAGGTTTAGGTTTTATTTTTTATTTTTAAGTTTATGTTTAGATTTTATTTTATTCATTAAGGTTTATGTTTTAGGTTTTTTTTAGGTTTTTTTTAATTTTTGTTCTAGTTTATTTTAGTTTGTTTAATTTTATTTAGTTTAAGGTTTGGGTTTAGGTTATTTTAGGTTTAGGTTTAGGTTTTATTTATTTTTGTTTAGTTTTTTTTAGTTTTGGTTTATGTTTATTTTATTTTGTTTATTTTAGGTCTATGTTTTTTTTTTTTTTGTAGTTTAGGGTTTATGTTATATTTTTGTTTATTTTTAGGTTTATTTTTGGGTTTATTTTTTTAGGTTTAGATTTTTATTTAGTTTTTATTTTATTTGGGGTTTTGTGCCACCATCATTCAAGATCTTTGATGGTAGTGTGAACCCGATAACATTATTAATTGTTGCAATCTTGGTGGTAGCAACACTCCTCTTCGCCTTTTTAGTTAGCGTCAGTGTTGCATTGGATTGATGAATTACCCCGGTTCATTGAAGGCTTTGTTGGAGCACCTCTTCATCAAGAGGTTTTGTGGGGTGTGGTGACTGAGCGACCATTGTAGAGAATAGAAACTCAATGAGTCCTTTGTTGATTACATTCTCAGGTGACCCAACTTGAGCATGAAATGCGAACTACAGCTATCTGAACAACATGCCATTGAGATTCTTCTCAATAATATCCATGGCCCGGTCTCCTTTATGCTTAAGGGCTTTACCATCAAAACATTTGAGAAATTAATCAACAAGGAGGCTAGCCTACAAGAGGAAGCCATACAGTTGCCCTTTCCTGACCAATCATCTAGGCCCAAGCCATAGAAGGTATTTGAGAAGAAGCCAGAGACAGTTGTGTCAATGGACAGAGGGAAGCAACAAGCCAGTGTTCAGTATGAGAGACTATGAGCTCAGTAGTCTCCTCTACCACCACCTCGGCCATCATACCGGCTACTGTAGTTGCCACAATGATCATTTTGACCACCTTAGTAGCCTACACAGTAGTGATATTCATATCCATCACAAGATAGCTACTTTCCACCAACTTTTGTCGATAGATTGAATAAGCTATATTCAATCAAGAGGGAGGTAGTTCAAAAAATCTTTAAGAATCTATTAAAGCAACCTAACTTTGGTTACGAGCCTAAGAGGGGAAGCAGGCAAGATGATCTTAGCTATTGCCCCTACCATCGCATGTTAGGCCATATCTTAAAGGATTGTATCACTTTGAAGGGCTAGCTTGAGTGTTGTTACAAGTTGAGAGCCATAGTCATCCCTAAGGAATACTTATTACAACAACCATCTAGTTCTATTAGAGTAATCTTTGGGGATACTTGTGATCCTCTTAAGACTAAATAAGGTTAGGATATCTCCCTATCTTGAACCTCTAAGAAGATCATTTCTAAGATCAAGAAGCTTTACTTCCATGTGCTTGAAGTAGCTCGAACCTCCAACACCAAGAAAGTTCTGCATGTTGCAAAGGACATCTCAAGGAGGGTGATAACCCAACAATAGCACCAGCTCACCATACTTGCCTGGGATAGTCCAGTAGCACAACCACCGTCTGAGTCTAGCACTCCCTCTGCCATTGCAGCTACCACCTCTTCTGCTAGCTCCTCTTCTAGTAGCAAGAGCATTGTATCTACGGATAAGGGCACTAAATCCCTTACTCTACTTACTTTACTTGATTTCTATCATGTACGTCCACCCAAAAAGAAATTAATAAAGTAAGTTGATTACTATATATACCTGCTCTTGATTTTATTCTATTGAGCTCTAGTCTAAATAAAAATAATAGCTCTAGTAGTTTTGATCCTTTCCTTTCTGATTTAGAGTTAGACTATCCTTCTCTGAATCAATCGGGTTCACCATTTGAGATTTACTTCAAGTCAACTAACTCTGAGGATCCCATAGGAGAAGTTGTGGGTATGCCTGATGAGATGGTAGAACTTTCCACAAGCTGATCATTTCAAGAAGTCACTGAAGTCACCAACGTAGTGGAAAAGTTCTACCTCCTAGGGTAGCACCTCAGGATAAGTGTAAGCAAGTTATTAGTTCTAGTGAGTAGATAACCCCTCCATAGAATGCTCTACATATGGATATGCTTGTGTAGGACCAAGCCAGAGTTGATTACAATGTTGTAGCTCACCTTAGAAAGTTTCTAGCTAAGTTAAGCATATATGGCGCCCTTGTATTATCCAAAGAGATGAGGGAATCTCTAATCAAGGCCTTACTTAATCTAGAGATATGCTTAACTCATCTAACCACTACTAAAGTAGAGGCATGCCACTCGAAGGACATCTTAGGAGCTACATTCAGTGATGAAGACTTACTCCTAGGGATGATCAAGCACAACCGCCTCTTTACATTATAGTGGATGTTGGTAGATATAGGCTATCCAGAGTTCTAGTTGACCCAGGTATATTAGTCAATATTATGAGTCTAAGAACCCTTTCCTACTTGAGGATTGACATCTACACACTCCAAAAAGAAAGGATGATGCTGAGTGGATTCAATGAACAAGGTGAGAGGGCATTATGGTGTTTATTTTTGGATGTAGGAAGGGGGGGGGGACACCACGCAGATCATAGGGTGGAGTACTTTTTGAGGTGATCGGCTATAACATTTAGGTATGATGTACTATCTTGAAAAATAGAGGGCATCACCTTACAATAGACCTAATCACGTAATAAGGACTCCAAAGGCATGATGGGTCTTCGAATGTACCAGAGATTTTTCTTCTACTTTACATGGATGAATAAAGTAGGATTTATATTAAACCAAGTTTTTAAATTCCCTATGGAGGCAAGCCTCCATAGTTAATTACATCTTAGTAATTGAAATTTCCTAAGAATATTATCGATTAAACTAGACAATTATCATCTCCAAAGATTTCAAGGTTAAACTTTCAAAGGATTGGCTGTATTTGGAAAATCAATTGGGAAAGTTCAAGAAGAAGACATATTTTTAGAATCCAGATAAAATAAGTAGAAAATTCTCATGATAATAGGAAGCCTAGTGAGCATTTCAACCTATCATATGGTTGGGCTTTATAATTTTGAAGTTGAAGAGATTTATATGTTTTGAGTTGTAATTTAATTAGATTACTAGGGCTTATAATCCACCAACACAAGGTTGTCGGAATACCTAAGAGGTGAGGATTTATGCTCATAGATTGAAAAAAATAACTACCTCAGATCTAAATCTAAGGAGCTTTAGTACGAGCTAAAGCATGACTTAAATCTAAGCGATAGGTGGACATAAGGGTTTACATCCACAAGAGAGAATAAATTATTTAACTTTTGGACTTATAACCTTCTGGAGTGGCCACCAGCTAACTCCTCCGATGATTTTAAAATAATTTAGTCTGGCCTTATGAATTGCAAGTTAGCTAAAGCAGTTATTTAATTAAAAAAAGACTAAAGTCCTCAACACACTCCCTGAGAGACTAAAGCATGAGTGGTATTAGCATATGACTTAATCTATAGATACAAAATCTTTTCAAATTTTATTTCATTTTAGACACATCATTTTGATAGGGGCTTTAGGATTCCTTATTCCTAAATGCATGATAAAATAGGTTATGGGTCAAATCAACTAGAAGATGCAGTTCTCAGCCACAAGAGGTGTCCTCATAGGTCAAGCATTCCATTATCGTGCAAGGATGGAGATCCTTCATGTTCAAGAGAGAAAGAATATGCATGCATGATGTGAAACATACAACCATAGAGCTAAGGGGTTGCTAAATCTTTTAATTATCTTATTTATTTCTTAGGCTTTATGATGAGATTATGAGTTGTTTAAAATTTAGTTATGAGTGATTAGTTGGGTAGAAAAGTTATTTTTATCCTAAGAGTCTAATCGTATCTAAGCCACACATTAAAACATCAATCATTTAAGAGACTATAAAAAGCATGCCATCCTAATACGTAATGTAGACATAACATAAAAAAATTATATAAATTATAGTAATAGAATAAAAGACCGGTCTTGATTGGGTAACCGTGACTCGATGAGAGAAAAGATGGTAGCTAAATTTCTACCCAGAATATGAAAAGTAATTATAATCAGATTAAATGCTATTGGGGTCTTCTTTATTCATGTTTCCATTTTTAATTTGGTTCTTTCTTTGATTTGGATGGTGCTTGCTTCAAAGGAATCATAGGGCACCCCAGGAGAAAGCTTTTTGGCCACTACTCATCCTAATTCCCCATATCACTAATCCAAATTCCTATTCCAAAAATTACATTTATATGGGAAAAGTAAATCTAACACACGCAAAAGGTTAGCTAAATATACATATAATCCCAAATAGTTGTATTTATAATTTGGACTTAGCACCCTACACATAGGTAACTAAGCCCACTTATCTAACTTGGATTATGCTTAAGGATTTAAGCAACTTGTAAAAATAGCATTCATATTTATTTTTAAGAATCTCTTAAGCATAATCCCCTATAGAAAATATGATCAGGCTAATATTGGCCTATTATCTAGTCTACAAAGCATACACCCTAACATCTAATCTAAAATAATACATCATAAAACAAAACATACATCACATCATACACCATCCTAACTTAGAGCTAGAAGTGGTGACTTAATTCTAATGCGTGTATTAAGGCTTGTGTGGTAAGTCTTATTAAGCATTAGTGTTGTATTTTCTAAGTGTAGATGGATTCAATTTAACATGAAAGGTTGATTTCACTTGAAGTAGTTTAATTGATTTGAGAATTCTAATTTGTTTTTTTTTTTTGTTCATTTGATTACACTTAGCAACTAAGTGTTATAAAGAGAGAAAAAGAGGATTTCCCTCTTTCATCCTTACCTTAAGTCACTTTCTAAAGTATATTAATTTGATTTAGATATCTTTAGTGAATGGCTTATTAAATGATTTAATTAATCTTAAGCTTAGTTTCACCTTAAATAATCCTATTCAAAATAAAAGGCATCTTAAGATTAACTTAATTGAATTACTACCACATGACATATATTAAATCATTCTTTTCCATCACATGTAACATGCATATGATTTAATCCTAAGTGTATTTATACATGCAACATATTTTAGCACACTTGAATGATGAATGTACATGTATATTTATAATTTATATTTTATATGATTGAATTATTTAAAAATATTATATTAAAACTTTATCCAAATTCTTAAACAAAAAGGGCAGAAGAATGAAATTAAATAGGCATGTATCATTGTTAAACAAGGGTAGTGAGGTAATCAAATGACCTCCTTGGAGCTAGCTAAAGCCTCGTATTCTCGAGATGTCCAGACTATATGCCCATTTGCATTCAAACATATGTAAATTCGTATACATGAACATAGGAAGTAAGCTCCAAATCATATGGCTAATTAATTCAACCACTTAGTCAATTATGAATGCATGCAATTTTAATGTAAACTGGGATTTTCATTCACTAATCACATATACATATACATGTGCAAAGATATAGGAAAGTGCATGTCTTTGTTAAACCAGGTAAGTGAGGTAATCAAATGACCTCCTTGGTGCTAACTAAAGCCTCATATTCCTGGGATGTCTAGAATATATACTTGCTTTTCATGGACACACATAGATGTATACATAAATGAAGGAAAAAAATCATGAAAATATTATATATATATTTTGTTGAATCATTTATATATTTGAATAAAAGCTCTATCCAATTTCTAATGTTGAAATACATAAGAATGAAATCAAATGGATACATGCCATTGTTAAACCAGGGAAGTGAGGTAATCAAATGACCGCCTTAGGGCTAGCTAAATCCTTATGTTCTTGGGACGTCCAGACTATATACCCATTACCATTCAATCTTATATAAATCAACACATGAATGAAGAAAAAAGAACTCAACATTCATACACTTAAGCTATAAGCACATGCATTCCTTATGTATTTATAACTAGCATCATAACATATATTATTATTCATTTTTAAGCTTTTGAAAAATACATTTGGATTTAATAGTGATAATATCCACCCATATATTAAATTAAATCAACACATGCAAGCTTACATAAAGGAAATCCATTTTATTTTACTTGATTTTGAAAAGATGGATGCATGAATTCAAATGACATACCAAATTTAACATGATTGGAAAGAGGAAAATCAAATATAAGCATGTGATTCATTCAACTAAACTAGTTCTTAAGGACAATCAAATCAAATAAGATTATTTAAAGTAAACCAAAGCTTCTTTATTAATTAAGTTTTGGATTTGATTTAATTTAAAGAGGTGAAGAGAACTCATCACTTGTAGTTTTAAACCCATTCTCACATTAGTGATTTGATTTAATATAAGGAAATGAAATTAAGTTGATTTTATGGGTTAATTAAGTTGAACCTTTAATTAAATAAATTAATTACCCTTACCTATGTCTCCTTAAAGTAATTAACTAAATAATTATGAGCCAA
>CM038214.1:98941088-99085885 GCA_021442155.1 Cymbidium sinense | reverse complement strand
AGTTTAGGTTTATTTTATTTATTTTATTTAGTTTTTTTTTTGTAAGGTTTATTTTATTTTTATTTTGTAGTTTAATTTTGTTATATTGGTTTTTTATTTTTTAGTTTAGGTTTTATTTATTTTATTTTAGTTTATTTTTATTTTATTTTCTTTAGGTTTAGGTTTTATTTTTTTTTTATTTTTTTTTATTTTATTTTTAGGTTTTTTATTTATTTTATTTTTAGGTTTTATTTAGTTTAGTTTTATCTTAGGGTTTAGGCTTAGTTTAGGGTTTAGGTTTAGGGTTTAGGGTTTAAGATTTGGGGTTTATGGTTTAGGGTTATGGTTTATTTTAGGGTTTTAAGGAAACCAAAGAGGAGAATTTTATTGAAAGGAGTACAAGGTCCTTAAGAGGGAATAATTCCATTTTCATTTAGCTTGGAGAGAAAAATACCCTATATAATACAACTAAAGCAAGGAAACTAAATAAAAGCAATAAAAGACTAAAAAACAAATAATAAATAGCATAGAAGATGACGACCCAAAGCCCACTACTAGAGTCAAAAGTCTTTTAAGAGTTTCACAATCCACATCAAGGATCCAAAACCTATAGAGAACATGTAAAAGAATCATGGAAGAAACTAGAAATAGTAATTAGAATATCTAGAGAAAATCAAGCTTTAGCAGATAATAAAAGAGCAATATAAGAGAAAATTTCTAATAAGCCTCAGGCATAGTCACCTGCATCTTCAGGGGCAACCACAAATGTGAGCATCCAAACTTCAAAAGAAGGGTTACAGTCACATATGCTACTACCAGCCAAAAGATAATCAGAAAATCATCCCAGCCATCATAGCCCACTTACATCGACGAAGGCAATCCTCCAAAGGGTGAAAGTCAACAATTCTCTAGTACCTGCAGCACAAGCAACAGAAAAAGTTGGCCCACAAAACACCCAGCCGACTAAAGGCCACCAAGCCCGAAAGGAAGTAGCATCAACAAAACCACCATAATATAAATGAAAGAGCAGCTGCCAAGATATAACCCAGGAAATAAACCCACCATGGATAGGAACCAAACCCACTAGAGCCACCAGACAACCACAAGCAACAACCCAAGACCAAAACAGTAACTACAACTAGCACCAAGAAACCAACAATTCCAAACCAGATTAAAGGTCAAGTCCAACACTAACAGCAGCCACTAATCCAACCCAGATAGCAGAGAAAAGAAATAAAAAGGCAGTCACAATACCTGCATCAAAAATAGAAAGATAGCCACATGAAAAAAACAACACCCAGCCACCATAAGGCCAAAACCAGAATAAAGAAAATCCACTAAAAGGTCAACCCTAGTAGCTAACAATAGATCAGAAAGAAAACCAAAAGAAAACAAAAATAACCAAAAACAACCAACCAAACCAAATACCCACAAGACCAACCATCCAATTAACAAAGAAGCAGATGAGCCAACTCTGATAAGGAAACAACCAATCTAAAAGGGAGGCAATCCTACATAGAGAAAGACAAGCATAGTGACAACCAACAAGAAGCCACCAAAAATAACCAAGAAACAAATGGTAATCACCCAATCAAAAAAAAGCCACAGTCTAGGAGGACCACCCAACCAAAAATAGCCAACTAGAGTGGCAAGGAAAATAGACCAAGGCCTCATCCAGACATAAAAACCACCAAAAGGCCCAACAAAAACTTAAGAGTGAAAAGATCGACAAAAGCCATCAAATAATAGCCACCAAGATAGCCATGTGAGGGTACAAACAATAGAACCCACTGTGCCCAAAATAGTAGAAAAAGCATCCTATGTAAAGAACCACCCAAAACTAGAGGCAAAACTAAGACCAATTAAAGGGAAAAGCCAAAAGCATGTAAAGGCATAACCCAAAAAGTGGCCACCACAATATCAAGGCATCACATGAAGAAGCTATTGCCATTTAGATCCTTAAATAAAATATTCAGCCAAAGAGAACACCTCTCCAATAAAAGAGGCTGAATAGCCATCCACCACCTCAAAGAGATCTCCTAAGTATTAAAACACAACCCAGACAAGAGAGTGAAACAACTAGAAAAATGCAATAAAATAAAAATTGACAAAGAGAAAATCATAGAGAACCTAAAATACACAAAGTAAAATTAATTTTTTAGATAAAGTAATCTAATGATACTAGGAAGCCTAGTGAGCATTCCAATCTATCCTATGGTTGGGCTTTATAATTTTGAAGTTGAGGAGATCTATATGTTTTGAGTTGAAATTTAATTAGATTACTAAGGTTATAATCCACCAACACAAGGTTGGGAATGCCTAAGAGGTGAGGATTTATGCTCAGCCCAAAAAAAATAGCTACCTGATCCTAAATCAAGGAACCTTTAGTACAAGCATGACCTAAATCTAAGTGACAGTGGACATAAAGATTTACCTCCATAAGAGAATAAATTGTCAAATTCTAGACTTAAAACTTGAGTGGCCAACTAACTCCTCCTTCCATTTTAAAACCATGTAGTTCGATCTTATGAAATACAAGATAGCTAGGGCAGTTATCTAAATAAAAAGAGATTAACAAACAAACTCCCTAAGAGACTAGAGCATGAGTGGTGAGAGAATATGACTTAATCTATAGATGCAAAATCTTTTCAAATTTTATTACATTTTAGAGACATTATTTTGATAGAGGCTTTAGGATTTGTTATGTCTAAATGCATGATGAAATAGGTTATGCATCAAATCAGCTAGAAGAAGGTGTTCTCCACCACAAAGAATGCTCAATGGTCAAGCATTCCTTTATCATGCAAGGATGGAGATATTTCATGTTCAAGAGAGAAAGGATATTCATGCATGATGTGAAACATAAAATCATACAGCTAAAGGGTTTTTAAATCATTTAATTATCTTATTTATGTATTAGGCTTTATGATGAGGTTATGAGTTGTTTAATATTTAGTTATGAGTGATTAGATGGGTAGAAAAGTTATTTTTCTCTTAAGAGCCTAATCGTATCCAAGCCACACATTAAAGCATCAATCATTTAAGAAACTATGAAAAGTATATCATTGTAATGCACAATGTAAACATAACATCAAACAACTATATAAACTATCATAAAAGAATAAAAGGTCGATGCAAAGTCATATACAACCCAAGAGAGAAAATATGGGTAGCCACTCACCCTTGGAATATGAAAGAATAATTATAATTGTATTAAATGTTATGTCTTTCTTCATATCTCCATTTCTGATTTGGTCCCTTCTTTGATTTGGATGGTGCTTGCTTCAAAGGCATCACAGGGCACCCTAGAACAAAGCCTTTTGACCACCGCTCATCCTAATCTCCCATAACACTAATCCTAATTCCTATTTCAAAAAGTATATTTTTGTGGAAAAAGTAAATCTAACTACACATGTAAAATAGAGGTTAGTTAAATATACATATAATCCCAAGCAGTTTATTTTTAAGCATCCCTTATGCACAATCCCCTGTAGAAAACATGGTTAAGCTAATATTGGACTATCATCTAGACTACGAAACATACACCCTAACATCCAATCTAAAATAATACATCATAAAACAAAAAATACATCACATCATACACCATCTTAGAGCTAGAAGTGATGACTCTAATGTGTGTATTAATGCTTGTGTGGTAAGTCTTGTTAGGCATTAGTATTGTATTTTCTAAGTGTAGAAGGATTCAATTTAACATGAAAGGTTTATTTTACTTGTAGTAGTTTAATTGATTTGAGAATTTTAATTTGTATTTTCTTTATTTTCATTTGATTACACTTAGCAACTAAGTGTTATATAGAGAAAAAGAATATGATCCCTCTTTCATCCCTACCTTAAGTCACTTTTAAAGTATATTAATTTGATTTAGTTCTCTTTGAATGGATTAAATGATTTAATTAATCCTAAGTTTAGGTTCACATTAAATAATCCTATTCAAAATGAAAGGCATCTTAAGATTAATTTAATAAATTACTACCACATGACATATATTAAATCATTCCTTTCCATCACATGTAACATGCATATGATTTAATCCTAAGTGTATCTATACATGCAACATATTTTAGCACACTTAAATGATGAATGTATGTGCATGTTTAGAATTTATATTTTATTTGATTGAATTGTTTAAACATATTAATTTAAAACTTTATCCAAATTCTTATACAAAAGGACATAAGAATGAAATTAAATAGGCATGTGCCATTGTTAAACCAGGGAAGTGAGGTAATCAAATGACCTCCTTGGAGCTAGCTAAAGCCTCATATTCTCGGGATGTCCAGACTATATACCCATTTGCATTCAAACATATGTAAATTTGTATACATAAACATATAAAGTAAGCTCCAAATCATATGGCTAATTAATTCAACCACTTAGTCAATTATGAATGCTTACAATTCTAATATAAAATGGGATTTTCATTCACTAATCACATACACATATACATGTACAAAGATATAGGCAAGTACATGTCATTGTTAAACCGGGGAAGTGAGGTAATCAAATGACCTCCTTGGCTAACTAAAGCCTCATATTCCAGATGTCCAGACTATATACATGTTTTTATTGGACACACATGGATGTATACATAAATGAGGGAAAGAAAACCATGCAAAGATTGTATATTTTTTTTGATTGAATCATTTATATATATGAATTAAATCTCTATCCAAATTATAATGTTCAAATACATAAGAATGAAATCAAATGGGTACGTGCCGTTGTTAAACTAGGAAAGTGAGGTAAACAAATGACCTCCTTAGGGATACCTAAAGTCTCGTGTTCCTAGGATGTTCAAACTATATACCAATTAGAATTCAATCTTATATAAATTAGCACTTGAATTGAGGAAAGAGAACTCAACATTCATACACTTAAGCTATAAGCACATGCATTTCTTATGTACTTATAACTAGCATCATAACACATATTATTATTCATTTATAAGCTTTTGAAAAATACATTTGGATTTGATTATTATAATAGCCATGCATATATTAAATTAAACAATCACATGCAAACTTACATAAAGGAAATCCATTTTATTTTACTTGATTTTGAAAAGATGGATGCATGAATTCAAATTACATACCAAATTTAACATGATTGGAAAGAGGACAATCAAATATAAGCATGTGATTCATTCAAACAAACTAGTTCCTAAGGATAATCAAATCAAATACAATTATTTAGAGCAAACAAAAGCTTCTTTATTAATAAAGTTTTAGATTTAATTTGATTTAAAGAGGATAAGAGAAATCATCACTTGTTGTTTTAAACCCATTCCCACATTAGTGATTTGATTTAATTAAAGGAAATGTAATTAAGTTGATTTTATGGGTTAATTAAGTTGAACCCTTAATTAGATGAATTAATTACCCTTACATATGTCACCTTAAAGTAATTAACTAAATAATTATGAGCCAACATGATATGCATGGAAAATAAACTTGTAATGATCCTAAGAAATAAAAGTAATAATGCAATTCATGATTAATAGTTAATTAATTATTAGACTTAATTAATTACTTTTTGGTTTTCCCACACATGTGGACTAACCATATTTTCATTAAACTCCTAGGTTATTAAATGGCTAAAGATCTACTCCATGATTTAATTAATTAAGGTCAAATGTGATTATGATTTCAATTTGATTAACTAATTTAATTAATTAGTTAAATCTTAATTAATTTCATTTTAAAATAGGGTGAAATGAACTTAGGGAAAGGGGTCCCAACCCTATTCCTTAGTTCACTATTGAACAATGATTAATAAAATAATTAACCAATTTATTACTATTCATGAGATTAATAAATCATTAATTATCTTAAAAGAGTTAAGGTTTAATTAGTGAATTTTTCTAATATAGTGAGAAATAAATCCCAAGAAAATTATGGGAGGCAGAGATCATCCTACTAAATTAACCCACAAAATTTGAGATTAATTTATCAAGTAATTATGGAGTAATTAAGCTAATTAATTTTTCAATTAAATCTTAATTACTGTTCAAACTTAGTTAACATCATTGTTAATTAATTCTCTTCTGAAATACCATTAAAATGAGTATTTATTTGCATTTTTTATTCTCTATGATTTTTTATGATTTTTAGAAGTTTCAACCATTAAAAATGATTAATTAAGCCTAATTAAATCCTAATCCTATTGGCACCATGTGCAATGCGGTGATTTCTGTGGCATCGTGAACTTAAAACTTATCTCAAAGACCACGCGGTGGTAGACGTGTCCACCATTCGATCTAAGATCAGACAACTATGATTAATCCCATAGCTTAATAGGATTAAATCAGATCGATCTAGCGAATCTAATCACAACCATTAATTTTGATTATGCGGAATGGATGGTGCGTCATCTAGCATCACACGAGTGAGGAAGAATGGTGTCCATCCACCATTGCTCACTTGATTCAAGCTTACCCGAAGCTTGGATCAACTCCAAAAGGATCCCACACCTTCATGACATTGATCAGAGGGGATCCAATGATCAAGATCACATGAGATGCAAGCCGCAAAAGCTCCAACCCATTTTTTCTAAGGATATGTTTTGGAAGCATACCTCATGGAAGTTCAAGATCAAAACTGAATGATTGAGGAAACTTTATCTAGTGGAGATCAAAGTCCAATAGATTAATTCATGCTCGCCACAATGCCATAAAGTTAATTTGATTTGAAGAAATGGATCAAAGTTAGGATGTCAAATGATGGTGATTAAGAATGGCTCTAAAAATGCCTTTGGGTAGGGGCTCGATGAATGATTTTGTTTATGTTTGAGTGGAAATGATGGGGTCTATTCCCCCCTTCATCTTGATCGGATAGTGGGATCAAGTTTGGCTTCTAATGGTTGCCTAGCCATCTCAGGGAGTCATGGGTTGCAGGGAGGAGGTGAGTTGGCTCGGCTTAATTTGTTGAAAGTGTGGAGGTGGCTACCAAAAAGGAATCATGGGTGTCTTATGTGTTCCAAATACTCCAATGTGGGGGTGAGGTGATTTCACCTCCCATTTTCCCAACCACCCCTTGGTCGTTGGGTAGTGTCTAGTGCCTAGGTGGACCATTGGGAGAGTACCTTGGCCAAGAATGGAAATGACCACTTACATGGGTGATTTATCTAATGTGATTCCCTTGATCCAAGGGTAGAATGATCATTTATCATTGTATTTGATTTTGGTAGATTTAAAATGAGCCAAAATTGGGTTAGACCAAATTTTAAATCAATTGGAGTGGATTTGATTAGTTTTGGCTCAATTTGACTCATTTAGATCAAAATGGGCTAGGTTGGGTCAAGTTGACCAATTGGTCAAATTGGGTCAAAAAAGGCCAAGTTCATATGATCATTTGGGATGTTTTGGTTCAATTGATTTGGTTTAGTTTGGTTTATATTTGATTTTCATTTGAATTCATTTGGGTCAAATGGGTTTAACCAATTTGACCAAATTGGCCAAATTAGTTGGTGTTGGTTTGAGTTTAGTTGACCAATTGAAGATGATTGTAGGCTTTGGCTTCAATTAATTTGGATTTGGTTTTGATTTAGGAAAACTCAAACCTTTAGGTCAATTTAGGTTAAATAGGTCAATTGGGTTCAATTGGGTCCAATCATGGCTTTAGTCAAGTTTAACAATCAATTTTTAATGAACTTGAGCCATTGGTTACAATTAATTTGGTTTATATTTTGATTTGCCCTAATTTGGTCTTTTAGGTCAATTTGGGTCAACTTGGGTCAAGAAGGCCAATTGGGTTTGGTTTTACTCAATTGAAGGTCAAGTCATATTCAAATATTGATTTTGATTTGCTATAAATCATTGGTTTCAAGGGATTTGGCTTAAGTTGCAATTTGGCTATGGTTCATATTAAGGGTTGACTTGGTCAAATGACCAAGTTGACTTGGTTTGACCCAATTTGTATCAATTGATTAACCTAGGAGATCAATAATCATGATGGGAGGTTTTGATCGCTTGGTTCAATCCAATTTGGGTAGGATTAGAACTTGGGTCAAATAGGTCAAATTGGCCACTTTGGGTCAAGTGGACCAATTAGTTGGCTTGTTTTTGGTTGAGTTTGATTTAGTTGTTTATATATGGATTTGGGATTGATATATAAATTCAATTATTATCTTGGGTTTTGGTTCATTTGAACATTTCAAGTCAAAAGGGTTAAGTTGGGTTTGATTCGAGTTAATTTTAGTTTGGCTTGATGATTGTAGATTTATTTATATTTGTGAATATGATTGAAGGTATGTTTTATTCATGAGAAAATTAATTGAATTTGGATTTTTGATTGAAAGAATTTGTCTAAGTCCATGGAGTTGGGTCATTTGGCTCAGGTTTGGATTTTGATTTGGTTTGATTTAGTTTTGATGATTTAAATATATATTTCATTTAAATTTGTGAAGATGATTGAAAATATGATTGATTTGTGAGAAAATTAATTGTGTATGACTTGATTTGGATTAAGATTTGGCTAAGTCCATGGGATAGGTCATATGGCTTAGGAAGGTCTTGATTTAATTTAATTTAGTTTGATATAGTTCTGATCATTTGAATGTAGATTTAATTTATATTTCAGAAGATGATTGAAGTTATAAATTGATTATGAGAAAATCAATTGATTTTGGAATGATTTGTATTAAGATTTGGCTAAGCCCATGGGATAGGTCCTCTAGGGAAGGGTTTAAAGTTTGGATTTGATCATGGCTTCAATCATTTATTTTTTGGAATTTGGGTTTGGATTTGAATTTGATGTTTGAATTGAATTTGAGGTTTGGTTTGAGAAGGTGAATATGGATTAGATTTGGGTTGTATAGTAGATGAATTATCCTAATCCATAATTCATAACATAATCCTATGGTTAGCACTTCTAAGTCTTTAGGCTTAGGTTAAATGTTTACCTAATTGTTAGAAGTGTCTTATGATTAAGAAAGTCTTAGTGTAAGAATATTCCTAAGTCTAAGATGGGAAGATTGAATGCACTCCAAAAGTGAGGTGTGCCTTAGACTCCATAACCTTGGAGATAGATGATTGAAGACCAAAGCCAAGTTTCACATTATAGACTTGCATACATATTTCAATGTTTTGGTTGAGACCATGGATACATGAGAACAACATAGTTTCATCTCTACATGTCGAAGGAATTATATGAGAGGTGGGATCATCTACTAAGTTAAAGGAGATCTCAAGCCATTCACAGTTCATGAGGTCGGCATATATGAGGATGCAACTTACTACCTCCCTCAAAATCAACAAGTTTATTCTAGCGAACTTGGCCAAAGTTTAAAAATAAAAGATAAAGAAAAAGAAAAAGAAAAAGAAAGAGAAAAAGAAAAATAAAAGAAAAGATAAAATGAAAAAGAAAATAAAAGGGATCCAAAATAGACTTGGAGGATGAAGTGGAGCCTGACATTAGATTCTACCCAAAGTTTGTTACTCCATTCGAACATTTCGATAGGACAAGCTGACCTCCACCAGGCAGAGGAAGAGGCTAGTTCAAAGGAAATCTCAGGGGTGGAAAACCTTCTTATTGACCACCCAATAGAAGATATGTCCCACCAGGAGTACACCTGCTATCCATATAGACTTAGAATCTAGTTCATAGGATGAGTCTTATATGGTAGCACACCAGCCAGCTCTTCTCAGTAGTAGATTCCCTTGGAGGTAACCCTTGAGCTAGATAGCGATAATGATTGGGTTCCAAAGTAAAGCATAAGTGTATCCAAGTCTATATGTGTAATTGTTAGGCACCAATTCGAAACCTTAGCTCTAACAGCAGATTCCTCTCAAAATGTTGAGGGTTTGGTAGTTAAGGAAGCCCCTAAGTAATCCAGTGTGAAGACTTAGAGGTTCTTTCTAGAGCATCATCCTCGTGTCAAGAAGTTGATGTAGAACTTTAGGATAATTCATATAAAGATTTAATAGAATTACCTTTTTATTGGTACTTGCCTTGTGTTCATAATTTTGCAAAGAAAGGTTAATCCCACATACGGTCAAACACTAGACTACTTAAAAAGAATATGGAAGAACAAATGCAAAAGCTCAATCAAGATCGAGACTAGATTTAGTACTAGTCAATGATGATGATTCTTTTAGTCATTACCAATCATTTGGAATCGATAGGTTTTTTTTCAAATCACATTAACTCATATGAGTAGCTATGCTTAGAAACTTGATGATCCGATGATTTTGAAGTCAAAATGCACCACCAAAGTTCAAAGAAGAGATCAAGTCAACCATCAATGAGCTCAAGGAAATCAACTTAAAATAAGAAGATTCATGCGACATACATCGTTCTTTGTTGATTAAAATTGAAACCAATGACTTAGTTGTTGACCGAAGTTTAAGGACTGCTTCACATGGAGTTATGAAGAGATGCCTGGATTGGCTCTTGACAGCAGTCCATAAACTAGTAATAGAGCCTACTGCTAACCCTATCAAGCAAGCTCATAGACACATGCGACATACATAGAGCAATAATTTATTTTGAAGTCAAAAATTGATCGATGCTGCTTTATCTAGAAAAAATACCCCCGTTGGTCATCATCCCAAGTTAAAAGAATGGCCAAATTCACATTTGGGTTGATTTTGGATTTAAATAAGGCATGTTCAAAAGATGAATTTTCACTATAGTCTTCTTTCATGGATGGCTCATCTAGATATAACCAAATAAAGATGGCCCTTGAAGATGCAAGAAACACTACTTTTAGAACCCCGATCAATCTATTACTATAAGGTCATGCCTTTATCTTTAAAAATATGGTGCATACCAACAAAAGCTATGACTCAATCTTTGATGAACTCATTCATTATCAAGTCGAGTGATATGTCGATGATATCATGGTCAAAAGTAGAGAAAAGGAATATTATATTTTTCACATGAGAGTTTTTAACTATTAAGATAATTTAACCTCAAAATGAACCCCTTGAAGTGTGCATTTAGAGTAACTTCAGGGAAATTCCTTGGGTTTGTTGTCCGACACGAGGGAATCAAAATTGATCCAGAGAAGATAAAGGCGATATTTGAAATTCCACCCCCTAAAAGTTTAACTAAACTCAGATCATTCCAAGGGCAGTTGGTGCATTTAAGATGCTTTATATCCAACTTATTGAGAAGATGTCAGCCTTTCTCTGCACTTGTCAAAAGGATGCCAAGTTCAAGTGATCACAAGTGTGAGCATGCCTTCAAAGACATCAACCATTTCGATGATACCACTAGTTCTAGTAGCTCTATGCGTGCAAGCCGCTCATACTTTACACTACTACGCGATGACTCCCTTGGTGCTTTGTTGGCCCAAGCCAAGATGAAAGGAAGGAAAATACTACCTAAGTCAGCCATCTAACCCCTCCGAGGAAATTATCCACCCTTTTAGAAGTGTTGTCTAGCTTTAATCTTTGTATCCCAAAAGCTACACACATACATGCTTCTTCATAAAGTGAACTTAATCTCTAAGATCAATCACTATAATATCTCATGACATGGTTGATGCTATCCGATGGTTGCACGATGGTCCATGATCTTCTCATAGTTTGACATTTCTTACCCTCCGCAGTGAAAGGATAAGTGCTACTGAATTTCTTAACAACACACCCACTTCCTGACTCTACGCTTAGTGATCATCTCCCCGATGAATAAATCATGAACTTAGGAGATACTAGCATTCACTACTGGGAGATGTACTTTGATGTTGTCTTCTCAAAGAAGAGAAGAACCACAATCTACTATTCTAAGAAAGGCAAGGGTAGGAATAGTTCTCTTAACTCCAGACTGCGATGTGATGAGATTCTCATATCATCTGTCCAATCCTTGCACTAACAACGAAGTTGAATTTGAGGCTCTGATTACTGATCTAGAGTTAGTCATTACTCTAAGCATCCAGAACATTAACATCTTCGGGGATCCTCAACTAGTTATCAACCAAATTGTTGGGTCCTATAAGTTTATAAAGCCCAAGCTCCATCACTACCACAAGTACACCATGGAGTTGTTGGGCCAAATTTTAGAGGTTACAATTTAGAAGATTCCTTGAGGAGAGAATGCCATGGCATATGCTTTACCTAACCTTGCCAAGAAGTTGACATGTCTGGAGGATGAGTCCATATCAATAAAGGTTCAAAATAGATAAGTCTTATCCCTTATTGATATTGAACTAATCAAAAGTACTCTCTTAAAGGGGAGGTTGCCAACAAGGATGAGGAGTTAGATTAGAGGAAACCATTCATGGATTACCTAAATAAAGAAAACTACCTCAAGAGAAGTCACAAGCCCATCGATGAAGCGAGACCACTTTCTTATGCTCTTGTGGATGGTGCATGTACCGAAACATCATATGTGGTTACATTATTTAGACAAGCACAAAGCCCATAAGGTCATGACTGAGGTACACTTAGATTATGTGGAGCCAACCAATCCGATAAGATGAAAAAGATCAAAAGTCTATGATACTATCGATCATCGATGATCAAAGATTGCATGGATATGGCTAAGCAATGCCACCAATGCCAAATACACGGTGTGGTCAAACACCAACCACCCAACATTTTGTATCCTCATTGGCCTCATGGCCATTTGAGTGTGGGGGTACCGACATAGTGGGTCGACATGCTTCTTCTTCCACGTCATCAGCTCATTCATTACGACTACTTTTCCAAATGGGCAAAGGTGATTTCGCTCATAGAGGTCAGAATATAGCATGTGCTCCAATTTTTTTAGGAACCATCTCGTATATAGGTTTGGAGTGCCTTAATGAATTATATTTGATAATGGTACTCCATTAAAGAGAACTGAGATCTACAACTTTTCTTAGAGACACAACATAGATTGGAGATATTGTACCATCAACTACTTAAGGGAAAATGGCTTAGCATAATCCTTCAATAAAACTCTCATCCAAATACTAAAGAAGACACTCAACAATATCAGGCAAAAGTGGCATGAGTAGTTAGTTGAACCCTTGTGGGCCTACCGCACCACATATAGACTCCAACTCAGCCTACCCCCTTTCACTTTAGTGGGTCCAAGTTGTTCTACCATTAAGTCCAACTCCCATCACTAAGGATAGCTATGGGTAGCAAGAATAGAATAGAATGCCAAGTTGGTCAAGAGCTTGAAGGTTTGAGGAGAGACATGCATAGCATGCCAAAACTTGAGTTGTAAAAGCTAAAATGATTCAGGCTCACAACAAGTTGGTTAGTCTTAGAGATTTTCAAGTAGGAGGGCTTATTTTTGTTCTAAGGAAACCAATTGTTGCCCTTCGTAAGATGGGAGGCAAGTTTTAACCCACTTGGGAAGGCCCTATTACCATAAAGAAGGCCTACCAAGGAGGATCTTATCAGCTTATTAATCATAAGGGAGAGTGTCCAATGCTTCCAATCAATTGGCTCTATTTAAAAGAATATTATAATCATGTTTGAAAATAATTATAATCAATGGAAATTTATTTCAAATTCAATCTCTTTCAAGTTGAAAGTATTCTTGTTTGCAAATCTACCATGATGTGTTTAGGGTAGGTGTAAGGAACCCGAGCTGCATCTTATCTTTCATTGACATAACACAAACACAAACTACACACAAACAATTAAAACAAACACATATATTTTGTCTCAGGCTACTCTGAGTTGAGATTACACCTCCAGCAACACTCACTCAATAGATTCTCAAGGTCGGGCTGACGTGCTACCTTGCTGTGTGTCACCCTAGTGGTCTTCTTGCTTTAGATGTAAATATGCTATTCTTTCCTTCCTTACTTGGCCACAACACATGGATGAGTTCCATGTTAGTTTGGTAGGCCATACTACATGGCCAAAAAGCTGCCTCATGTTGGCTTCATTTAAGAGGCTGTGAGTCTGCTACGCTTTCTTCTTACATTACCCTTCATGCACTGACTAGGTTGAGCATTTTTGAGGTTTAGGATAAGTCCCCTAGTAGCCCCTTCCCTCCTGATTGCTTCGAGTCTGGGTTCAGTCCTTCTTCGGGGCTCCCCACTTAGTAGTCGTCGATGATAGCATCCCCCACCAACAATAGACTTTCTGATTAGTTCCACTTAGAAATTTGTAAGCCTACACGGTTTCTTTCTAGATTGATCGTTGCACACCGATGGGCACCTTACGTTGGTTGGTACTCACTATGCTGATGGATACACCACTCATGCTGACAGATACACCTTAGGTTGGTTGGTTCTCGCACCTTAGGATACACCACTCATGGCAGGTGTAAGTCTCCTACACTTTTTCCTTGAGTTGGCCATCGTACATCTATAAGCTTTTTTTAGGGCTCATGATAACTCCTAGCAGACCTCCCATATGGAAACTATATTTGGATCAAGTCCTTAACCCCATTTAGACACTACCGGTTACTATCGACAGCCTCATTTCTAGTAACCACCGTGATTGGAGAATCCATCTTATGGATGTGCGATTCTCCTTGGTCTAGCAAATTTGAGATAGGTTAAGGTCAAAATAACCCTTCTTGGGGTCCCCGCACCAATAGGGTCTACACAAAGATATAAACAAAATATATATTAACTTGTGGATTAAGAGGACACCCTTAAAGGTACCTTTTCCCAAGAAGGTGTCCTATCTTTAGGGTAGTGTCAGTAAAACTCCCTATAGGAATCGCCCGACTACTCTTGAGTTGATTTAAGTCCCTAGTGGCATTCACTTAGTAGTTTCCCCTAAGTTAGGTTCAATTTGTTATGCTACCAACAGGTCACCCCAATGGTTGTTCACTACTTTAGAAGATGTAAGTCCCTTGTGCCTTTCTCCTAGCACAATCATTGCACTCCGAAAGGAAACTCCATAGGTTTGCTAGATCTGCACCACTGCTAGTAGACTATCCCTTTGGATTTGTAAATCTTAGATAGGACAAGTCTGATACATGGTCCATAAATTAAATCTATGAAATTTTATCAAGCTCACATCCCCAGCTGATATGCCCTCAATTTGAAATCAAACTAAACCAAATAAACCATAACAAATCACATGAAATTAAGATAAAATAAATCCTTGCTACTTTTGAGTTGACATAAGTCCCCAGTGGAATTCACTCATTAGTCACCCAAGGTCAATTTCGATTTGTTGTGCATCCAAGTGTCACCCCAACGATTATTCCTCGCTTGGAAGATGTAAGTATGCCTTCTTTCCCACAACCGCACATCGAATGGCAACCCCTTAGGTTGGCTAGCTCTACCCCACAGCCGGTAGACTATCCCTTTCGATTTGTAAACCTGAGGTAGGTCAAGGCTGATATAACCCATTCTCAATGGGTTAATCGCACACTGACAAGGTCCATTCAGTAACTCAGACTAAATTAAACCCAATCTAATTTTGCTAGTAGAGTTAAATCACACCCTTCTCCCTAGTGGATCCCCAAATCATATATAAATAAGTCAGTCAAACAAATTAAATTCAAAACCAACCTCCCTTGTGGAGCAAAATTAAACCAACTCTCATAGTAGAGTCTAAATCAAAGAAATCCAACCAAACTCTTATTCCCAATTGATACATCCCCAAATAAATCTATGAAATCAAACTCAAATCTCAATTCCTAGTGGATAGCCTGAACCTGCTTCCCTAGTGGAAGGTTCATATACTTGATCCCTAGTGGAATCGTGCCCATATCTCTAATAGATATTCTTCCATATTAATTAAAAGAAAACAAATTAAAGTCAATTCGATCTTAATCCCCGATGGATTATAGAATCTTGTCCCTATCAAATCTTCTTTCCACAAATCATATAATCAAATCAAATTCAAACCTTATCCCCAATAGATTATCTTCTTCTCTGTCCTCGACGTAGACCCCTCACATGTCATGTCCAATGCATGTGTGATCCCTATTCCCTCCATGTCCTTGACATGGAATTCTCATCAAATCATTTTTCTTCTCTTATGCACACCTTTAATACTTCAACCAAAACCTTAATAATGTATTCGTTCAAATTACATCATCTTAACATTGCAATTAACATTTTATGATTTGTGATGGTGCAAGCTCAAACTAACTATATAATATCATGCTAAACATATTATATTGTGAATTAACACACTACATTATATTATAATATACGATGTTATATTATAATTTGCTATAATATAATATATTATCTAACATTACACCTCATTAGAATTGCTTAAAAGGAACAAATAACAAAATTTTCTCAAAATATGAATAATGTTCATCTTGGATGTAAAATTATTAATTTTTTATTAGAAATGGTACAAAATAGCATAATTTTGGTGTTGCTTCTTGGTGTGTGCCATGAATTTGGCCAAATTCTTCCATATTAACCTTCAAATTAACATTTTTGTGAGTTTTGACCCAATGTATTATAATAAAAGTAAAACATACTAAAATGTACAATAATATTTCGTAACACACCACCACATTCATATATATATGTGAAGTTATATTGTTATGTTTATTATATTTTAATATACTTTCATATAATATATTATCTTACATTACACCTTAAAATGACTCTCTTTAAGCAAAAAATTTATAAAGTTTTGTTGAAATACGAACATTTATTTTGGATGCAAAATTCCATCCTTTTGATTAAATGACACATAATAGCACACCCCCAATGATGTTCCCTAAAGCATACCTTAAATTTGGCCAAATCCCATCAACTCAACCTATAAATTAGTATTTTTATGAGTTATACTAGTACAAACTCTACTGCATCATACTATAACAAACTAAAATATGCTAAAAATAAGTAGAAATACACAATAATATGCTATAATGCTTGATGTTACACTATGTTATGGAATCCTATATTATAATTCACCGCAACATATTATAATATATTATATTGCATATCACATCACAAGGGATTTCTTAAGATAAAAAATCATAAAATTAGTCTAAAAAATAAAAACCTATATATTTTAGTTGTATCACTTACATATTTTAGATTGGAACAATATATTATGATGCCATGCTCTAAGTATTATGAATTTGGCCAAATTCTACTATTTTAAAGTTTAAATCAACATTTTTATAAATAATGCTAGTGTTGGCTTGACTGTATGATTGTAAAATACTAACTTAAAATATAATATATTAATGTATATGATGTTATACTATGCTACAATGTATAATATTTATTTTGAACATAAAATCTTACTTTTAGACTACAAGTGGTACACCTTTGGTACTACAACCTAATTCCCATTTTAAATTTAACAAATTTCATCATCGATTTATTAAATCAATATTTTATGATTTTTACTAATATAGACTATAGGGCACAATACAATAATATGCTAAAACATTTCAAAACATCTTATAACATCCATAACCACATTACTAAATGCTCAAATATTGAATGCTACAATATAATATAATATGTGGTGTGATAATATGATTTAGGGTTAGGGTTTAGGGTATTCAAATCTCTAATAATCATGGGAAAGTCTCTTGAAGAAATTTTATTTGCTACCATAACCATGTTAGGACTAGGTCATTCTTTAGTTCTACTCTAATGAAAAACTTTATTCAAGGTCAAGAGTTTAGGTTTAGTTTAGTGTTATTTTAGGGTGAATTTATGGTTTAGGGTTTATTAGGGTTGTTTTAGGTTTAAGGTTTATGGTTTTAGGGTTTGGGGTTTAGATTTTAGTTTTAGGGTTTAGGTTTTAGGTTTAGGGTTTAGGTTTAGGGTTTATGGTTTAGTGTTTAGGGTTTTTAGGGTTTATTATTTAGGGTTTAGGGTTTTGGTTTTAGGTTTAAGGTTTATGTTTTAGTTTAGAGTTTAGGGTTTATGGTTTAAGCCTTATGTTCTTTTTTAACAAAGAATAAATTCAGATTCAACATTTCTTCTTTTTTATTTGATCAACCAAGTAGCACCCTAAGTTTTTTAAGACACATGCTATGACATAGATGAAAAATGGGC
This sequence comes from Cymbidium sinense, assembly GCA_021442155.1. Lineage (NCBI taxonomy): Eukaryota > Viridiplantae > Streptophyta > Magnoliopsida > Asparagales > Orchidaceae > Cymbidium > Cymbidium sinense. The sequence goes on along the minus strand of CM038214.1, from coordinate 99,067,993 downwards.
ACCCATAAAGAAAATCAAAAACCCTAGATATGTATAACCGCCTCGATAAAGATAGCCCATAAGAAGTTGATCGGATCAGCTCTTCAATTTCTCCAATCGAAAAAATCACCATCAGTAGAGATCCATCATATCCTGATCTCTCCTCGCCACCACCACAATGTAACCTCCAACACTCCTCCGCTCCATAACCACCATGCTCACCACCACCTCCAAATAGCTCCAATTCCCAACCACACCATGGTAACCTGACCGCCTTCCACCACTAAATCTAGCCTAGTTGATGGTGACGCCCTACCATCAAGGTTCTTTCCCATTGTTAGGTTTAGGTTAGTTTAAGGTTTGGGTTTGTGGGGTTAGTAGGATTTAGGGTTTATGGTTTAAGGTTTGGGGGTTTGGGTTGGGTAGGTTTTAGGTTTAGGGATTAGGGTTTAGGGATTAGGGCTTGTTTAGGGATTTAGGGTTTGATTTTAAGGTAGGGTTTAGGTTTAGGTTTGGGGTTAGTTTGGGTTAGGTTTTTAGGTTTAGGATTTAGGGTATTTTCTTTAAAATTAAATAAATAGAGTTTAGGTTTACTTAGTTTATTTACTTTATTTTTTATTTATTTGAGTTTTTTTTATTTTTTATTTTTATTTAGGTTCTTTTTTTATTTTTATTTAGTTTAGTTTATTTATTTTAGGTTTATTTATTTTAGTTTAAGTTTTTTATTTTAGTTAATTTTTTAAGTTTAGGTTTACTTTTTAGTTGAGTTTTATTTTTATTTTATTTTTTAGGTTTAGGTTTTATTTTTTATATTTAGGTTTAGGATTAGTTTTTTATTTTATATTTTTAGGTTTATGTTTTAGGTTTTTTTTAAGTTTTATTTTTTTAGTTTAGGTTTAAGTTTATTTTTAGTTTATTTTATTTTATTTTATTTTATTTAGGTTTAGCTTTATGTTTATTTTATTTTGTTTAGGTCTAGCTTTATTTTAGGTTTAAGTTTTATTTATTTTAGTTTAGTTTATTTTAGTTTAGTTTTTTAGGTTTATTTTACTTTATTTTATTTTATTTTAGGTTTAGGTTTTCTTAGTTTTATAGGTTTTTTTTTTGGTTTTTTATGTTTATTTTTTAGATTTAGAGTTTTATTTAGTTTTATTTTATTATATTTTAGGTTTATTTAATTTTTATTTTTGGTTTAGTTTTTATTTTATTTAGGAATTTTATTTTTTAGTTTTGTTTAGGTTTTTATTTAATTTATTTTAGTTTAGTTTTAATTATATCTTTTCTTATTATGTTTACATTTTAGTTTATGTTTTTAATTTATTTTATTTTGGTTTAGGTTTTTTTATTTATTTTATTTATAGGTTTTATTTTGTTTAACTTTAGGTTTTAACTTTTTAGGGTTTAGGGTTTAGGGTTTGGGGTTTAGGGTTTAGGGTTTAGGGTTTAAGTTTTATATTAGGATTTAAGGTTTAAGGTTTTTTTTAATAGGGAACAAATTGAGGTTCAACATTTGTTCTTTTCGATTTCATCAACCAAGTAGCACTTGAAGTTTTCTAAGACACAAGCGAAGGCATAGATAAAAAATGAACACCAATAGAGAAAATAAAAAACCTTAGATAAGTAGAACCATACCTACTATTAAGACCATTCCAAAGAAATCGATCGACTATTCTTCTTCTCCCATTAGAACCACTCCCGCCTTTCGAGTAGCGGGATCCGCCATCATATCCCCAATCTCTCCCTCCACCACCATCATGGATGTAACCTCCATCACTCCTCTCGCCTAGTTGAAGGTGATGTTCCTGCTATCATGGTTCTCCCAATTCTTAGTGTTTAGGGATTAGGGTTAGTTTAGGTTTTAGGGTTTAAGGTTAGTCTATAGTTTATGGATTAAGGTTTGTTTAGGGTTTAGGGTTTTAGGTTAGTTGATTTAAGGTTTAAGGCTTAGGGTTTAAGGTTTAGGTTTGTGGGTTTGTGGGTTAGGGTTTAGTGGTTTAGGGTTTGGTGGGTTATGCTGGTTTGGGTTTAGTTTAGGGTTTAGGGTTTATAGGTTTTAGGTTTAGTATGGTTTAGGGTTTAGGGTTTTAGGGTTTAGGGTTTGGTGTATGTAAGGAGTGTAGGTTTAGGGTTTGTTAGTTTCAATGTTTAGGGGTTTAGGTTTAAGTTTTTATTTAGTTTTTTTTAAATTAAGTAACCAAGAGTTTCTATTAAGTTTATTTACTTTATTTTTATTTATCTAGATTTATTTTATTTATAATTTTATTTAGATTTATTTTTATTATTTAGTTAGTTTATTCATTTTAGGTTTATTTATTTTAATTTAAGTTTTATTTTAGTTTATTTTGGTTTAGGTTTATAAGTTGAGTTTTATTTTATTTTATTTTTTTAGGTTTTATTTTATTTATAGGTTTAGGTTTAGGTTATTATTTAATTTTTTTAGGTTTAGGTTTTATTTTATTTTAGGTTTATTTTCAAGTTTTATTTTAGTTTAGGTTTAGATTTATTTTAGTTTATTTTATTTTAATTAGTTTAGGTTTAGGTTTAGTTTAGTTATTTTAGGATTAGGATTGATTTTATTTATTTTAGTATATTTAGGTTTTATTTATTTTTTTTTTTTTTTTAGGGTTTTTTTTAGGTATTTATTTATTTTAGGTTTATTTTTTAGAATTTATTTTTTTATTTAGTTTTTATTTTATTTTATTTAGGTTTATTTTATTCTTATTTTACATTTAGTTATTATTTATTTTATTCTTAAGTTTATTTTATTTTATTTAGTTTTGTTTTAGGTTTTATTTATTTTATTTTAATTTATTTTTTTAATTTTATTTTATCTTATATAGTTTATGTTTTAGTTTTTCTTCTCTTTATTTATTATTTTTATTTTCCATTTTCTTTATTATTAGGTTTTATTTAGTTTAGGTTTAGGTTTTGTGTTTGTGGGTTTGTTTAGGGTTTAGGTTTGTTTGAGGGTTTAGTTGATTAGGGTGAGGTTAGGGTGGTTAGTGGTTAGTGGCCTAGAGGTTTTGTCTGGTTTGATGGTTTTCAGCAGTGTTTAGTTTGGGCTTAGGGTTTAGCTTAAGTTTAGGGCTTAAGGGCCTGGTAGGGTTAGTGGTCATGGTTTGTGCTCAGGGTCAGTTGTGTTGTTTAGGTTGGCCTAGATTTAGGGTTTAGGGTTTAGGCTCATTAGTGTAGGTTTAGGTTTAAGATAGGGCCCAGGTCAGGGTTTAGGGCCCAGGGTCAGTTAGTTTAGGGCTCAGGATTTAGGTTGACCAAAGTAGGGTAGTGTGGTTTTTTATAAATCAAACCCCGAGGTTTATTTAGCATATTTATTTTTATGTATATTTTTTATTTTATTTTTTTTATTTTATTTAGGTTTATTTTTTATTTAGTTTAGGTTATCTTTAAATTTATTTATTTCAGTTTAGGATTTTTAATTTAGTATATATTTTAGGTTTAGGTTTATGTTTATTCATATTTTTTAGTTTCGTGTTATTTATAGTTTATTTTTAGGTTTAAGTTTAGATTTATTTTTAGTTTATTTTATTTTAATTAGTTTAGGTTTAGTTTTAGGTTTAGTTTATTTTAGGATTAGGTTTAGGTTTTATTTATTTTAGTTTAGGTTTAGGTTTATTTTATTTTATTTAGGGTTTAGGTTTTATTTTATTTATTTTTAGGTTTATTTTTTATGTTTAAGTTTTTATTTAGTTTTTATTTTATTTTTTTTCTTATTTTACATTTAGTTTTCAATTTATTTAGGCTTTTTATTGTTAGGATTATTTTATTTTTTTAGTTTAGGTTTTATTTAGTTTATTTTAAATTTTATTTTTATTTTATTTTATATTTAGTATGTTTAGGTTTTATTTTTTTTTTTATTTTTATTTTTATATGTCATTTTATTTATTATTAGGTTATAGTTTAGTTTAGGTTTTTAGATTTTTTAGGTTTAGGGCTAGGGTTTATGGTTTAGGGTTTAGTTAGGGTTTAGGGTTTAGTGTTTATTTGGTTTAGAGTGATGGCTCAGGGTTTAGGGTTAGTTTAATGTTTAGTCTCAGCAAAGCCCATGGTTCTCATGGTTTAGGGTGGGTCACCATTTAGGTGTTCCAGTAAGGGAGAGCCCAGAACCTGGGAAGGTTTAGGGCCTGGGGCCCAGTGTAGGCCAGGGTCAGGGTCAATGGCCTAGGGTCAGGCTCATGGTAAGTTTAGGGTTTAGGGCTCATTATATGTGGGTTAGGTTTAGGTTAGTTCATTTAGGTGGGTTTGGATATGCTAGGTTTAGGGTTTAGGGTTTAGGTAGTTTTTATAAAGAAATGGGCAAGGAGGTTCATTTAGTTTATTTAATTATGTTTATATTTAGTTTATTTTAATTTATAATTAGTTTTATTTTATATTTATTTTATTTATAATTATTTAGTTTATTTAGGTTTAAGTTTTATTTTATCTTATTTTAGTTTAGTTTTATTTTTATTGTTTTAGTTTAGTTTTATTTTTATTTTACTTTTTATGTTTAGGCTTTTTTTATTTTTAGGTTTAGCATTAGGTTTTTATTTTATTTTTTTAGGTTTAGGTTTTAGGTTTTAAATTTATGTTCATTTTTAGGTTTTATTTTATTATTTTAGGTTCTTGTTTATTTTTAGTTTATTTTATTTTATTTAGTTTTGGGTTTAGGTTTTGTTTATTTTAGTTTAAGTTTTACGTTTTATTTATTTTAATTTAGTTTATTTTAGTATATGTTTAGATTTATTTTATTTTGTTTATTTTAGGTTTAGGTTTTTAGTTAGTTTTATTTTATTTTGTTTTAGGTTTATTTTATTTTATTTTTTACATTTTGTTTTTATTTTATTTATGTTTTTTATTTTTAGGTTTATTTTATTTTTTAGTTTAGTTAAGGTTTTTATTTATTTTATTTTAATTTAGTTTTTATCTTTTATTTTGTTTTATTTTTAGGTTTAGGTTTTAGGTTTAGGTTTTAGTTTATATTTTTATTTTATTTCATCTTATTTATTTAGTCAGGTTTTTTTATTTTTAGATTTTATTTAGTTTAGGTTTAGGATTTGGGAGGGTGGGGTAAGGAGTTTAGGTGTTAGGGTAGGGTTTAGGGTTTAGTGGTCAGGGTTATAGGGTTTGTGGTTTTAGTGGTAGGGTTTAGGGTGTGGTAGGATTAGGGTGGGCTTTTTATTATTATTTTATTATTTATGTTTAAATTAAGTAAACTAGGTTTAAATTTATATAGTTTTAGTTTATTTTTATTTTATTTTATTTTATTTTGTTAATGTTTATTTTATTTAGTTTAGTTTATTTATTTTAGTTTAGGTTTTATTTTAGTTTAATTTTAAGGCTAGGTTTAGGAATTTATTTTTTAGTTTAGTTTAAGTTTATTTTATTTTAAGGTTTAAGTTTTTTTTTTAGGTTTAGGTTTAGGTTTATTTTTATTTTAGGTTTAGGTTTAGGTTTATTTTAGGATTATTTTAGTTATTATTTAGGGTTGGTATTTAGTTTAGTTTATTTTAGGTTTAGGATTAGTCTTTATTTATTTTAGTTTAGTTTATTTTAGTTTAGGTGTAGGTTTATTTTGTTTTTATTTTAGGTTTAAGTATTTTTTTAGGGTTTAAGTTTTCTTTACATATTTTTAGGTTTTTTTTAGGTTTTATTTAGTTTTTATTTCATTTTATTTTAGTTTTATTTTCTTTATTTTAGGTTTAGTTTTTTTTATTTAGGTTTTTAATTTTTTTAGTTTAGTTTTGTTTTATTTATTTATTTTAGTTTAGTTTTATTTTTTTTATAGGTTTATGTTTAGGTTTATTTAAGATTTAGTTTAGGTTTTATTTTATTTTATTTTTATGTTTATTTAGTTTAGGTTTTAGCATTTAGGGTTTAGAGTGTTTAGTTTTGGGTTTGGATTTAAGGTTTGAGGTTTAGGGTTTAAGGTTTACGGTTTAGGGTTTAGGGTTTTGGTTTTAGGGTTTAGGGTTTAGGTTTTTTAAGATTTTGGGTTTTGGTTTTAGGTCTAGGATTCAGGTTTTAGTTTAGGGTTTAGGGTTTATAGTTTTTTTTTTTTGTTAATAGATAAGAAATTCATATTCAACATTTCTTCTTTTGGATTTCATCGACCATGTAACAAACCAAGCTTTCTAAGACATAAGCGATGACATAGATGAAAAATGAACATGCATAGAGGAAATCAAAAACCCTTGATAACAAGAGTTATCTCTACTATAAAGTCAAAATTGCATAAGAAGCAAATTGGATCGACCATTCTTCAGTTTCTCCAGTTCCCATGAGAACCACCTTGCCCTCTTGGCTACCGGGATCCACCATCATATCCCCGATCTCTCCCTACACCACCACACGGCTATAACCTCCCTCGCTCCTCACTCATCCATAACCACCACTTCTCTGACCACTACCTCCATATCCACCAGCACCTCCAGATCCCCCACAACCACTATGACAACTGTCACCTTCGCCTTCACCTCCACTGCAAGATTTAGACTTAGTCTGGTTGATAGTGATGTTCTTGCCAGCCTCCATTCTTAAGGTTTAGTTCGTTTGGTTTATTAGTTTTAAGGTTTAGGTTTATTTTCTAATTTATTTAGTTATTTTAGGTTTAGGATTAAGATTTAAGGTTTAGGGTCTAGGTTTAGTTTAGGGTTTAAGTTTTGGGTTTAGGTGTATGGTTTGGGTTTAGATTTATGATTTTTGGTTTATGCATTTAGGTTTAATGTTAGATTAGGTTTAAGGTGTGTTTAGGGTTTAGGTTTAGATGATTTAAGGTTTAGTTTTAGGTTTTATGCTTTTAGGGTTTAGGGTTAGAGTTTATGTTTAAGGTTGAGGTGAGGGTTGAGGGTCGAGGGTTTAGATTTAGGTTTGTGGTTTTTAGGTGGTTGGTGTTGTAGGTTTAGGGTCAGTGGTTGTTGTGGTAGTTTAGGGAGGTTTAGGGTTTAGGGTTAAAATCAGTAATCAGGTTTAGGTTTATTTAGTTTACTTTGTTTATTTTTTATTTATTTTAATTTATTTTATTTTTTAATTTTATTTAGGTTTAATTTTATTTGTCAAATTTATTTTAGGTTTTCTATTTGAGTTTAGGTTTTAGTTTAGTTCATTTTTAGGTTTAGTTTAGAATTATTTTATAGTTTATTTTTTATTTTATTTTGTAGGTATGTTTATTTTTTTATTTTAGGTTTAGGTTTAATTTTATTTTTTTTAGGTTTAGGTTTTATGTTCTATTTTAGGTTTATTTTTAGGTTTTATATTTTAGTTTAGGTTTAGGTTTATTTTAAGTTTTTTATTTAGTTTAGGTTTAGGTTAGGTTTAGTTTTTTTTTAGGTTTAGGTTTATTTATTTTATTTAATTTTAAGTTTGATTATTTTATTTTTTTAGGTTTAGGTTTTTTACTTTATCTATTTTAGGTTTATTTTATTTTTTCAGTAGTTTTATTTTATTAAGGTTTTTTTATTCTTAAGTTTATTTTAATTTTCATTTAGTTTAGGTTTTTCTTTATTTTATTTTAGTTTCAGTATATTTTTATATTTTTATTTAGGTTTAGGTTTAGGATTTTGTTTAGGTTTTATTTTTATTTTTTTGTTTTATTTTATTTTATTTAGGTTTATTTTTATTTTTATTTAGTTTGGTTTATTTATTTTAGGTTTATTTCTTTAGTTTATTTTTTAGGTTTAGATTTAGGTTATATTTATTTTTAGTTTAGTTTAATTTTATTTTATTTTAAGGTTTATGTATAATTTTTTTTTTTTATTTTAGGTTTAGATTTAGGTTTTATTTATTTTTTATATTTTAGGTTTAATAGGTTTTATTTTAGGTTTATATTTAGGTTTTATTTTATTTTAGGTTTAGGTTTATTTTAGTTTAATTTATTTTATTTAGTTTACTATTTAGGTTTAGTTTATTTTAGGTTTAATGTTTTATTTATTTATTTTTTTTTCTATTTAGTTTTGTTTCATTTTATTTTAGGTTTATTATATTTTATTTTATGTTTTTTATTTTATTTTATGTTTTTTTAGCTTAATTTATTTTTTTATTTTAAGTCTTTATTTATGTTAGTTTAGTTTGATTATTTATTTTATTTTAGGTTTAGTTTAAGTTTAAGTTTAGGTTTTAGATTAGGTTTTTTTTATTTGATTTTTTAATTTATTTAGGTTTATGTTATTTTATTTTAGGGTTTATTTAGTAGGATTAGGTTTTTTGGGTTTAGGGTTTAGGGTTTAGGATATGGTGTTTAGGGTTTTTTATAGTTTATAGTTTAGGGCTGTAGGTTTAAGGTTGTAGGTTTAGGTTTTACAGTTTAGTGTTAGCTTCAGGGTTTAGGTTTAGGGTTTAAGGTTTAGGATTTATGGTTTATTTTAGAATTTAGCATTTTTTTAAAAAATAAAAATTAAGTAAACCAATAAGTTTAGGTTTGTTTTAATTTAATTTATTTTTTATTTTTATTTAGTTTTTTCTTTTTATTTTGTTTGGTTTATTTATTTCAATTTAGGTTTTTTTTTATTTTAGATTATTTTTAGGTTTAGGTTTATGTTTATTTTAGGATAGTTTTATTTTTATTTTATTTAGGTTTAGGTTTTATATTTATTTTTAGGTTTAGATAGGTTTTTTTGTTTTTTTTTTAAGGTTTAGGTTGCTTTATTTTAGGTTTTATTTTTAGTTTAGTTTTAGGTTTATTTTTAGTTTATTTTATTTTATTTAGTTTAGGGTTTAGTTATAGTTTATTATAGGTTTAGGTTTAAGTTTTATTTATTTTAGTTTAGTTTTTTGTAATTTAGGGTTAGATCTATTTTATTTTGTTTATTTTATTTTTATTTTAGGGTTAATTTTTTATTTTCCTTTAGGGTTTGGGTTTTATTTTTACTTATTTTAGATTTTATTTTAATTTAGATTTTATTTTAATATATTTTAAGTTTATTTTATTTTATTTTACTTTAGTTTTATTTTATTTAGGTTTTTTATTTTAAGTTTAGTTTAGGATTTTCTAATTTTTTTGTTAGTTTAGATTTTATTTTTTATTTTATTTTATTTTAAGGTTTAGGTTTTAGTTTAGGTTTTTATTTTAGTTCTATTTTATTTTATTTAGGTTTAGTTTTTTATATTTATTTAGGTTTTATCTAGTTTAGGTTTAGGTTTTAGGTTTTGTATTTTAGGGTTTAGGATTATAGATATTGTATTTATGGTTTTGGGTTTATAGTTTAGGGTTTAGGGTTTTAGGGTTTAGGGTTTAAGGATTATGGTCTATGGTTTAGGGTTTTGGGGTTTAGGGTCATAGATTTAGGGTTTAGGCTTTTTAGGCTATTTTTTTATTTTTTTTAAATTAATTAAACTGAAAGGTTTAGGTTTATTTAGTTTATTTTTATTTATTTTTATTTTTATTTAGCTTTATTTTTATTTTTATTTAGTTAAGTTTACCTTTTAGGTTTATTTTTTAGTTTATTCTTTAGGTTTAGGTTTAGGCTTAGGTTAATTTTTTAGTTTAGTTTTATCTGTATTTTACTTTTTTAGGTTTAGGTTTTATTTTTTATTTTTAGGTTTAGGTTTAGGTTTTTATTTTATTTTTTTTGTTTTAGGATTTAGGTTTTTATTTTAGGTTTATTTTTCGGTATTATTTTCTAGTTTAGGTTTAAGTTTATTTTTAGTTTAAATTATTTATCTTTTTTAATTTATGGTTTAGGTTTTATTTTTTATTTATTTTTAAGTTTTATTTTTAGATTTAAATTTTATATTTAGGTTTTTATTTAGTTTTTATTTTATTTTATTTTAGGTTTTTTTATTTTTTTAGTTTTGTTTAGATTTTTTATTTATTTTATTTTAGTTTAGTTTTTATTTTATTTTCTTTTTAGGTTTTGGGTTAGGTTTAGGTTTTAGAGCACATTTTTATTTTATTTTATTTTAATTTTATTTTGGTTGTTTTATTTATTTAATTTTAGGTTTTATTTATTTTAGGTTTAGGTTTTAACATTTTAGGGTTTAGGTTTAGGTTTTACTTTAGGTTTATTTTATGTTTTATTTTTAGATTAGGTTTAGGTTTAGTATTTATTTTATTTTATTTTAGGGTTTAAGTTTAGGTTTTATTAATTTAGTTATTTTGTTTATTATTTGGATTAGGTTTTAGTTAGTTTTATTTTATTTTAGTTCATTTTATTTTATAGTATTTTTTATTTTATTTTTAGATTCTTTTTAGGTTTATTTACTTTTAGTTTAGTTTAGGTTTTATTTCTTTATTTTAGTTTAGTTTTATCTTTATTTTATTTTATTTTAAGTTTTAGGTTTAGGCTTTAGTTTAGGTTTTTTATTTTATTTAGGTTTAAGTTTTTTATTTATTTTATTTATAGATTTTATTTAGTTTAGGTTTAGGTTTTTAGGTTTTTACGATTTTGGGTTTTGGGTTTAGGTCTATAGTTGTTAAAGTTTAGGGTTTAGGGTTTAATGTTTAGTGTTTAGGGGATTTAGGGTTTAGAGTTTAGGGTTTTAATATTTTGGGTTTAGGGTTAAGGGTTGTAGGTTTAGGGCTTAGGGTTTAGGGTTTAGGGTTAGGAAATTTTTTTTATTTTTTATTTTTTATGTTTTTTAAATTAAGTAAACTGGTAGGTTTTGGTTTATTTAGTTTATTTTTTATTTATTTTAGTTATTTTTATTTTAATTTAATTTAGTTTGTTTATTTTAAGTTTATTTATTTTAGTTTAATTTTTTTATCTTAGTTTATTTTTTGGTTTATGTTTGGCTATAGGTTTATTTTTTAATTTAGTTTAAGTTTTATTTTATTTTTAAGGTTTTATTTTTTTATTTATAGGTTTAGGTTTAGTTTTTAAGTTTACATTTTAGGATTATTTTAGGTTTTATTTTTAGTTTAGGTTTAGGTTGATTTTAATTTATTTTATTTTATTTAATGTTGTCTCAGGCTTAGGTTTTCTTATTTTAGTTTAGGTTTAGGTTTATTTTATTTTATTTTAGGTTTTATTTTTTATTTAGCATTTAAGTTTTATTACTTATTTTTAAGTTTATTTTTTAGGTTTAGGTTTTCATTTAATTTTATTTTAGGTTTAGTTTTAATTTTATTTAAGTTTTTTAATATTTTAGTTTAGTTTAGGTTTTTATTTTAGTTTAGTTTTTATTTTTTATTTTTTTAGGTTTAGATTTAGGTTTAGGTTTAGGTTTTAGCTTTGGTTTTATTTTATTTTATTTATTTTATCTTGGTTTAAGTTTTTATTTATTATATATTTAGGTTTTTTAGTTTAGTTTAGGTTTTAGCTTTTTTGGGTAGGGTTTAGGTTTAGGGTTTAGTGTTATTTGAGTGTTTAAGATTTTGGGTTTAAGGTTTGGGTTTAGGGTTTTTGGTTTAGGAATCAGTGTTTAGGGTTTAGGGTTTAGGGTTTAGGTTTAGGGTTTAGGGTTTAGGGTTTATGGTTTTAGGGTTTAGTGTTTAAGGTTTAGGATTTTTAGGGTTTAGGGTTTAGGTTTTAGGTATAGGGTTTAGGTGTTAGTTTAGGGTTTACGGTTTTTTATTATTATTTTATTTAGATAAAAAATTTAGAATCAATATTTCTTCATTTTGATTTGATCAACCAAGTAACATACCAAGTTTTCTAAGACACAAGCGACACATAGATAAGAAAATAGCAAGCATAGAGCAAACCCAAAACCATAAATAACTAGAGCCATTTCTTCTGTAAAGGCACAGTTTCATAAGCAGTAGATCAGGCCGTGGCATTCTTCAGTTTCTTTTGTTCCCATCAGAATCAGTTTGACCTCTTGAGTAGCGGGATCCACCATCATATCCCTGATCTCTCCCCCCACCACCACCACGGCTGTGACCTCCATCACTCCTCCAACCTCCATAACCACCAATACTCCGACCACCACCTCCATATCCACGAGCACCTCCAGATCACCGACCATCACTACAATAACTATGGCCTCCTTCTTCGCCTCCACTGCCAGATTTTGATAGAGCTGACTGTGATGTTCTGGCCAAGGTTCACGCCCATTCTTAGGGTTTAGGTTTAAGTTTTGGTTTATTAGATTTTAGGTTTAGGTTTATTTTTTAATTTATTTAGTTACTTTATATTTAGGTTTAGGGTTTGGGGTTTAGGGTTTAGGGTTTATGGTGAGGTTTTAGGGTTTAGGGTTTTAGGGTTTATGCTTTTAGTGTTTAGGGTTATGATTTAGGGTTTTTTAGGATTTAGGGTTATAGGTTTATGGCCAGTTTTAGGTTTATAGTTTAGGATTTAGTGTTTAAGGTAGGTTTATTTAGTATATTTTTACTTTATTTTTTTATTGATTTTTGTTTACTTTATTTTTTTATTTAGATTTATTTTCCATTTTAATTTATTTTAGTTCATTTATTTTAGTTTATGTTTTTTATTTTAGTTTATTTTTTTAATTTAGGTTTAGGTTTAGGTTTATTTTTTCATTGAGTTTTAATTTAATTTTATTTTTTTTTTTAGGTTTAGGTTTTATTTTTATTTATGTTTAGTTTAGGTTTTATTTTATTTTTTTAGGTTTAGCTTTAGGTTTTTATTTTATGTTTATTTTTAGATTTTATTTTGTAGTTTAGGTTTAGGTTTATTTTTAGTTTATTTTATTTTATTTAGTTTAGAGTTTAGGTTTAGTTTATTTTATGTTAAGGTTTAGGTTTTATTTATTTTAGTTTTGTTTTTAGTTTAGGTTTAGGTTTATTTTATTTTGTATATTTTAGGTGTTATTTTTTTATTTAGGGTATAAGGTTTATATTTTACTTATTTTTAGGTTTATTTTTTAGGTTTAGGTTTTTATTTAGTTTTTATTTTAGGTTTATTTCAATTTTATTTTATGTTTAGTTTTTATTTTATTTAAGTTTTTTAATATTTTAGTTTAGTTTAGGTTTTTATTTTAGTTTAGTTTTTATTCTTTATTTTTTTAGGTTTAGGGTTATGTTTAGGATTCAACATTTCTACATTTTGATTTCATCAACAAAGTAACACACTAAGTTTTCTAAGACACTAGCTAGACATAGATAAGAAATGAGCACGCTTAGAGCAAACCAAAAACCCTAAATAATTAGAGTTATCTCTACTGTAAAGACATTGTTCCATAAGCAGTAGATCGGATCAGGTGTTCTTCCATTTCACTAGTTCCCATCAAAATCACTTCGACCTCTTGAGTAGCGGGATCAACCATCATATCCCTGATCTCTCCCTCCGCCACCACCACGCCTATCAACTCCATCGCTCCTCCCACCTCCATAACCACCACTGCTCTGACCACCACCTCCATATCCACCACACCTGATTCCCACCACCATTCAAGTTCCCAGCCCCACCGCTAGATCTGCAGAGCTGGTTGATATGATGTTATCAAGATTCCATTCTAAGGTTTAGGTTTAAGTTTTGGTTTTTTAGGGTTTTAGTTTTTTTTTTAATTTATTTAGTTACTTTATGTTTAGGTCAGCTTGGTGTTAGGGTTTAGGGTTAGGCTGTGGGTTTAGGGTTTAGGGTTTAGGGTTTAGGGTTTGTGGTTTTTTATGCTTTAAGATTTGTTCTGTGGTTTTTTAGAGTTTAGGGTTGTAGGTTTATGGTTTATGGTTTAGTGCTTAGGGTTTAGAATTTAGTGTTTAAGATTGGTTTAGGTTTATTTAATATATTTATTTTATTCTTTATTTATTTTAGTTTACTTTATTTTTATTTTTATTTAAGTTTATTTTTAATTTTTATTTAGTTTAGTTTATTCATTTTAGTTTAGGTCTTTCAATTTAGTTTATTTTTTAGATTTAGGTTTAGGTTTAGGTTTATTTTTTATTTGAGTTTTAATTTTATTTTATTTTTTAAGTTTAGTTTTTATTTTTAAATTCTAGGTTTTGGTTTTGGTTTTTATTTTATTTTTTTAGGTTTAGGTTATAGATTTTTTATTTTAGGTTTTTAATTTTTATTTTTTAGTTTAGGTTTAGGTTTCTTTTTAGTTTATTTAATTTTATTTAGTTTAGGGTTTAGGTTTAGTTTATTTTAATTTAAGGTTTAGGTTTTATTTATTTTAGTTTAGGTTTATGTTTATTTATTTTATTAATTTAGGTTTTTTTTTTTTAGTTTAGGGTTTTTTTATTTTTTTATTTTATTTTAGTTTATATTTAAATATATTTTTTTAGGTTTAGGTTTCTTTAGTTTTATTTTATTTTTTTTTACATTAGTTTTATTTTTTTTTATTTATGTTTTAATTTGTTTATTTCAATTTTAGTTTAGTTTAAGTTTATTTATTAGGTTTAGGTTTAGGTTTTAATTTAATTTTATCTTTTAGTAGTTTATATTTATGTTTATTATCTGAGTAGTTTAAGTAGTTTTTCCAGTTAGAGTTTTAGTTTAGGGATCAGTCATAGTTAGTTTTAGTAGTGTGGTTTAGTTAGGTAGTCTTTTTTATTTTAAGATTGTGAGTAGAATTTCCGTGGTTTAGGGTTTAGGGTAGTAAGGTTAGGGTTAGTTTTTAGTATGTTTGGGTTTTTTATTAGTAGTTTATGTTTTAGGATCCAATTTTTATTTTGGGTTATTTATAGAGTTTTAGTTTATTTTTTTACGCTTTTTCTTTTTTTTAATTAAACCAGAGTTTAGGAAATTTAGTTTTTTTTTTATTTTATTTTATTTTCTAATATTTATTTAGTTTATTATTTATTTTAGTTTTTTATTGTAATTTAGTTTTTAGCTTTTAGGTTTATTTTTTTTCAATTTTTATGTTTTTATTTTATTTTGTATTTTAGGCTGGTTAGGTTTTATTTTATATTTAGGTTTAGGTTTGGTTTTATTTTAGGTTTATTTTAGTTTTATTTTTAGTTTTAGTGAGGTTTATTTTTAGTTTATTTATTATTTAGTTTAGGGTTTAGTTTATTTATTTTAGGTTTAGTTTTAGGTTTTGATTTATTTTAGTTTATTTTAGGTGTAGATTATTTTATTTTATTTTTTATGTTTTATGCAAGGGTTTAAGTTTATCTTTACTTGGTTTAGGTTTATTTAGTTTTATTTAATTTATTATGTTAATTATTTTATTTACATTTTTATTTTAGGCATTTTAGATTTATTTTATTATTTTAGTTTAGATTTTATTAATATTAGTGGTTTTCTTTAATATTTTTGGTTTATTAGATCTTTTAAGTTTTTTTATTATTTTTATCTTTATCTTTATTTAGGTAGTTTTAAACTGGTATTTAGTCAGAGCTCTTTGTGGTTTATATAGTGTCAGAAACAGGTGGTGGGCCATTTAAAGCCCATGGTTTAGTCCCCATGGCTCAGGCCCAGGGCCTAGCATTAGGGTCTTGTGGGTCAGTGGCCCAGAGCCAGCCCAGTGGCAGTCAGTGGGTCCCGGCCTCAGTGCCCAGTTAGAGCCTGGTGGCCCAGGAGATATGGCAGGGTAGGTCAGGGTTTCTCCATTTTACATTTGGCCCAGGGCCCAGTTGAGCCAGTTGCAGGGCCCAAGTTTGGTGTGTCAGTTTAGAGGTCAGTGGTGGCTCAGGTCTTAGGCCCAGGTCAGGGTAGTGGTGGGGTGGGGTGGGTGGTTTGGCTGGAGCTTAAGACAGGATTTAGGGTTTTAAAACAAGCAAACCCTTTTTAGTTGGTTAGGTCAGTTTTTTGTAGGGTTTATAGTAAGGGTTGGTCATATTTTAGGGTCAGGTTTAGGGTTATTTTATTATTGGTGGGAAGATTTTTAAAATTATGTAAAGAGTCAGTTTGGTTTATTTGATATATTTAGTTTATTTTTTATTTATTTTATTTTACTTTATTGTTTATTTTGATTTGGGTTTATTTTTTATTTTTATGTACTTTAATTTATTTATTTTAGTTCAGGTTTTTTATTTTAGTTTATTTTTAGGTTTATGTTTAAGTTTAGGTTTATTTTTTAGTTAAGTTTTATTTTAATTTTATTTTTTAGGTTTAGGTTTTATTTTTAATTTTATTTAGGTTTAGGGTTTTATTTTATTTTATTTTATGTTTATTTTTTTTAGTTTAGGTTTAGGTTTATTTTTAGCTTATTTTATTTTAATTAGTTTAGGCTTAGGTTTAGGTTTCATTTATTTCAGGTTTATGTTTAGGTTTTATTTATTTTAGTTTAGGTTTAGGTTTATTTTTATTTTTATTTTAGCTTAAAGTTTTCTTTTAGTTTTGGGTTTAGGTTTTATTTTTTCTTTATTTTTAGGTTTAAATTTTAGGTTTAGGTTTTTATTTAGTTTTTCTTTTATTTTATTTTAAGTTTATTTTATGTTTAGTTTTATTTTATTTATTTTATTTTTTTAGGTTTATTTTATTTTTTATTTAGTTTGGGTTTTTTATTTTATTTTAGTTTTATTTTTTTTATTTTAGTGGTTTAGTTTAGTTTAGGTTTTATTTTTATATTTTATTTTAGGTTTTGATTTATTTACAATAATTAGGATTTAGTTTAGATTTTATTTAGGGCCAGTGGTAGGCTCTGATTGTGGTAGGGTGGTTTTAGAGTTTGTTAGGTTTGTAGATTTAGGTTTACTATTTAGGCCTGAGGGTTTAGGGTTTAGGGTTTAGGATTTAGGGTCACTTGGATGAGGTTTAGGATTTTAGGGCATAAGATTTAGTGATTTTATGATTAGTTTTAACCAAAAAAGATTTAGGGTTTAGGTATAGTAATATTATTTTAATTAGTTTTAGTTTTATGTTTATTTGTAGTTCTAAGTTTATTTAGGTTTTATTATTATTATTATTATTATTATTATTATTATTATTATTATTATTTAGTTATTAGTTTTATTTTAGGGTTTATTTGGTTTTAGGTTTATTATTTATTTGGGTTTGTTGGGGTTATTATGGTTTAGTGTTTCTTTAGTTTAGTTTTTATTTTTAGGAGTTTTATTAATTTTAGTTAGTTTTTTTATTTTTTTACTATTTAGTTATTAGAATTATTTTATTAGTTTTTAATTTATTAGTTATTATTAGTTTAGTTAGTTTTTTTTAGCTTTTTGGGGTTCAATTAGTTTAGCTTATTAGTTTAGGGTTTTAGGTTTTAGTTTTGTTTTAGTTTTAGTTTTTTTTTAGCTATTATTGGGTTTTATTTGGTATTACTAGTTTGGGTTTTTTTTTTAATTTACAAGATATTATTTATCATTATTATTATTATTATTATTATTATTATTTTATTAGTTAATTTAGTTTATATTAGGTTTATGGTTTTAGCTAGTTTATTGGTTTTAGTTTTTATTAGTTTATTTATTTTTAGTTAGTTTTAGGTTTTATTTTAGTATTATTATTATTTATAATTATTAGTTTAGTTTTATATTTATATTTTTATTTTATTATTAATTATTATTATTAACTAGTTTGTTTTATTAGGTGGGTTTAGGGAGGTTAGCTTTGGGTGGAGATTTGGATTTGGATTTAGGGTTTAGGGTGTTTGTTTAAGGTGGATTTAGAGTTTAGGGTTTAGGGTTTAGGAGGCAAGGGTGGTTAGGGTTGGGAGTGGTTTAGGGTTTAGGTTAGGGTGCAAGGTAGGATTTATGGTGGGTTAGGATTTAGGGGGTTTAGTTTAGGTTTAGGGTTTAGGGTTTTAGGGTTTTGGGTTTAGGGTTTAGAGTTTAGGATTTAGGGTTCAGGTTTTAGTTTAGGGTTTAAGGTTTTTGGGTTTTTTTTAATAGGGAATAAATTTAGATTCAATATTTCTTCTTTTTGATTTCATCAACCAAGTAACCCACCAAGTTTTCTAAGACACAAGCGCAACATAGATAGAAAATGAGCACTCATAGAGCAAATCAAAAACACTAGATAACTAGAATTGTCTCTAATGTAATGACACAATTTCATAAGCAGCAGATCAATCAGCTTTCTCTCCATCATCAAAGCCGACCTCTCGAAGCGAATCCACCATCAGATATCCCATCTCTCCCTCCCACCACATTGAACCTCCATCGCCTCCTCCCTCCTCCATAACCACCACCTCCATATCCACCCACACCTCTAGATCCTCCACCACCACAGCAATAATCGTTGCCTCCCCCTTCGCCTCCACCTCTGACTGACTAAACTGGTTGATGATGTCGCCATCTAGGTTCAGCCCATTCTTTGGGTTTAGGTTTTTTTTAGGGAAAACTAGAATTTTATTACCATAAAAATAAAGGATACAATGTCTTTAAAAGGGGTAATGCTCAAATTTCTACTGCTCATAGAGCTATAAGAAACCTAAAGAGCTAAACCCCCATCTAAGTATAATTGAAAAAAGAAAATAAAAGAGCAAAAAGAATAGCATAAAAGAAAATGAGAAAAGACACAATAAGGACTAATAAAACTTAAGAAAATTTTAAAAGGACTAGTCAACAACAACTCTTGATCTCATTGAGAAGGCAAGATAAGCAAGCTCCATATCAATAGTACTTGAGTTAGCTGAGTAAAGATCATTCCATCTTTGAAGTTCCAAACTGCAAAAGAAATCTGCAAAACACTACAAAGGAAATGTTCATAGCTCAATGAAAAATGATAAAGTAAACAATTTAGAAAGAGCTGAGAAAGAGAAAGCTCATGCTTAGATCATCTCTCAAGTGGAAACAATACATATGAGCATCCAAACTTAATGAGAAGGGTTACAATCATATGCATGCTACCAACTAGAGAGAAGATATGGGTAAACATCAAGGACATCATATCCAAAGATACTTGATATAAGCAACCATCCAAGGAAAATAATCCATAGTGATGTAGTTCTGCACCAAAAATAAAGAAAATAAGAAAAACCAGAAACCCACAAACCAAAAAACCACAACAGATGAAACACATAAGCAAAGATCCTGTTAAAGAAAGCCGGGTCTAAGAACCCCCAACTATCTCTCTACACCACTACCCAAATCTAATGGAAAACCTCCCCAAAATAGCAAAATAGTAGAAGATAAGACTGAGAGAGGAAATCTAAAATAGAGAGAGAGGCCAAGAGGGCATCCAAATTACCATCAAAACCACCACCAAGTCAGCCAAAAAAAAGCAAATCCACCATCACCAACCAAGAGGAAAATATCAAGAAACAAGGAGTGCCACCTAAACCAAAGGGAGTCAATACCAATAGCCAACATAAAGCCCAAAACACTACATAGCACAAGCATCCAAGGCAAGACAAGAATAAAACCCCTCAAGTAGCCAAACCCCAACAATAAGTCCTAAAATAGGACCAAACAAATCACAAGAGCTCATGTCCTCCAACAACAAAATAGCCAATAAAACCACCCAGACCAACAGCCAACAGGATGAGCAATGGGAGAAGTGAAAGCTGCAGGAAAACTGACACCCAAACTAGGAAGCAAAAACAAATGAAAAATAACTGCACCAAAGAGAGGATAACAAACCCAGGAGCAAACCAGAAACCCAAATAAAAGTACCCAACCAAAAGCACCAAAACCAACCATCAAACAGAACCAACACTTCCACCTAGCCAACTAACCCAGCCATCCAAAATAGCCAACCAGCCCAGTCAGCTAACAAAACCAACCTACATATAGAGCTAATACAGAGACCAAAAAGAAGGAAAATAACAATAACAGATAAAGCCACAACCCTCCTGGAGATCTCCAAAATAACCAAGAAACAAAAATGGTAGTTACCCAGCCAATTTAGAAAAGGCTAAGGAGGACCACCCAACCACAAGCAGCAAAACTGTAAGGAAAGGAACAAGGCCAGAGGAGAACAAAACCCCTTCCAAATCCCAAAGAGCAGATAATCACTACAAATGAGAAAATGGGGAGACAATAACCACATAATAGCTAACTCCAATTCACAAGGCAGATGGAAAAAACTAGCAGAAACCTCTAAGCTAAACCAGGAAAGGAGAACAACAACCACAAAAAAACTCAAAATAAAGCCAAGCCAAAAGAGGCCAACAGCAGCCATGAAAAATTAACCACCCAAAATAGCCACACAGATGAAAGCAACAAATAGCAGCAACCATCAGAACAAACCATAGCATCTACAAATCTAATTCAAAAAAGGCCACAACCATCCAAAACTAGAGGCAAACCCAACATTCATTGGTAAAAGGGGTAGGCCAAAATTGGGCACAAGCACAACCCAAAAGGAGACACAAAAGCATAAGTCAGAAAGAAAATCACCGTGCTCAGAGTATAGGAAACCAATTAAATCCACACACTATGACCCAAAAAAGGTCAAGTATAGAACAGGTAAAAGGATGGGGGTCTAAAAAATAAACTCAACAAAAACCACTTCTTAGTAAGGGCATACAAAAAACAACAAATAAGTAGACTGAATAAAACCACAACAGAAGAAGATCAACAAAAGAGCATAAAGTTAAAATCTAATTTAAGGAAGTTATCTAGATTGACCACACAAGATGCTTAGATAAGCTATGGTTATCAAATAAAGTGAGCTCATTTAATTCCCCTCCCAAATTAGCTAGGAAATCAGCACAAGCATTACCTTCATGAGGAATGTGAGAAATTTTGTAGCAAACTTGAGAAAGAATATTTTTAGTGTAATTAAGAAGATTAAATAAGTCAGCATTTCCCATATTATTATTATTGAGCATATCAAGTAAAAGAAGAACATTAACTTCAATCCAAATATTTAAGAGGCCTTTTCTTAAACAAATATCAATAGCTTTGTTAACAGTCATGAGCTCAGCATAAATAACAGAACAAGCTTTAAGGGGCTAGGAAAAAACACAAATGACAGTGCCTTTAGAATCCCTAAGAATTCCACCACAGCCATATTTGTTTGGGGAAACAAAACCATCAGTACTAAACTTAATGGAATTTTCTTTAGGTTTAATCCAATGTATAATCATGCAATGCGATACCCAATTTTTTAGCCACAAATTTATAACCTCTAAAGTGAAAATTGCTAATTAAATTTGCATTAAACAAAGCAAGAATTTTTTCTTTAGTTCTAGCAAGAATCCTTTTATGGCTCATAGGGATGCCACAATATTTAGCATCATTTCTATCAATCTAAATGAACCAAATAAGGGTAATAGCAATAAAAACTTTGATATGACCTTCAAGAAGTTGATTTAATGAAAGAGAGCTATGAAAATAGTTAGTGTTAAATAAATCATCATACCGTATCCAAAGTTTGGAAGCAATAGCACCATTGGAAAAATCATGAATAATATTTTCAATATGAAAGCAACAATAGCACTCAACAGGTAAGTAAATCCCTTTAAGCCAGAGCAAGAAAACAACTGGATGAAGTTCTTCAAAATCGTCCAACCTAAAATTGAATAAGAAATGGGAATTATATTGTTTTAAAGTTTAATGATAAAATTAGAGGTATTCTATTTATTTATAATAAAATTCCAAACCTATTTAAGAATTAAATCATGATTATAAGAGAGCTTGAAAAGGATTTGGCCCAGTTTATTAGAAAAGATAGTGATGTTGAAAAACTTATCAAAAATAGAAATATGAATGTAGTTTTCAAGTTTATTTTCATTCCAATTATTATCAAGCCAAATTGTAGGTTTAGTGTTGTAGGTTTAGGGTTTAGGGTTTAGGGTTAGATTTAGGGTTTAGGGTTTATGGTTTAGGGCTTAGGATTTAGGGTTTAAAGCTTTTTTTTAAATTAAGTAAACCGATAAGTTTAGTTTATTTAGTATATTTAGTTTCTTACTTATTTATTTATGGTTTAGGGTTTAGGTTTTAGGGTTTAGGGTTTATGGTTTAGGGTTTAAGGTTTAGAGTTTTAGGGTTTATGGTTTAGGATTTTTAGGGTTTAGGGTTCAGGTTTTAGGTTTAGGGTTCAGGTTTTAGTTTAGGGTTTAGGGTTTTTGGTTTTTTTTTAATAGAGAACAAATTCAGATTCAATATTTGTTCTTTTCGATTTCATCAACCAAGTAACACACATAGTTTTCTAAGACACAGACAAGATAGATAAAAAATGAGCATGCATAGAGCAAATCAAAACCCTAATAACTAGAACTGCCTCTACTATAAAGACAGCTCCATAAGTAGTGATCTTAGTTTCTCTAGTTCTATGTAACCACCCCAACCTCTCAAGTAGCGATCCACCATCATATCGGTTCTCTCCTCCCACCACCATAACCTTCATCACTCCTTACACCTCCTTAACCACCATTGCTCTTACCACCTCCTCCATGTCAATCAGACCTCCGATCCCCACCACCACTGGATAACTTTGATCCGCCTTCACCGCACCGCATCTAGAGAGCCGGGTTGATGATACTGCCAAGGTTCCACCCATTCTTAGGATTTAGGTTTATTTTAAGGAAAGTTAAAATTTTGTTATCATAAAAATAAAGGATACAATGTCCTTAAAAGAGGTAAAGCTCAAATTTCTATTGCTCACAGAGCTATAATAAACCTAAAGAGCTAAACCCCCATTTAAGTACAAT
This sequence comes from Cymbidium sinense, assembly GCA_021442155.1. NCBI lineage: Eukaryota > Viridiplantae > Streptophyta > Magnoliopsida > Asparagales > Orchidaceae > Cymbidium > Cymbidium sinense. The sequence goes on along the minus strand of CM038214.1, from coordinate 99,045,691 downwards.
GAAAAATGAAAATAAAAGAGCAAATACAATAACATAAAAGCAAATGACAAAAGACATAAAAAAGACTAATAAAACTTAAGAAAATAGTAAAAGGACTAGTCAGTAGCAACTCATGATCCCTTTGAGAAGGGAAGATAATATCCACATCAACAATACTTGAGTTGATTGAGTAAAGATCATTCCATCTATGAATTTCCAACCTGCAAAAGAAATCTGCAAAACACTATAAAGGCAATGGTCATGGTTCAAGGGAAAATGAGAAAGTAAATAATTTAGAAAGTGCTGAGGAAGAGAAGGCTTGGGCTAAGTTAAGATCATCTTAAGAGGAAACAATATATATGAGTATCCAAACTTCATGAGAAGGTTTACAATCATATGCATGCTACCAACCAGAGAGAAGATATAGGGAAACATCAAGGACATCATAGCCAGCATACTTGATATAAGCAACGATCCAAGGCAAAATAATCCATTGTGATCCAGTTCTTGCACCAAAAAGTAGAGAAAAATAGCCAGCTAGGAGCCAGTCAGTAGCTAACCCAACAACCAAAACCCACAACAGACCAAACACATTAAGCCAACATCCTAGAAGTTACAATAGGGTCAGTGGCTGAGAACAACCCACAACTATCTCTAGCAATCCAAATCCAAGGGCAAAATCTCCACCAAATAGCAAAATAGTAGAAGATAAGCAGCACTAGAGAGAGGAAAGCCATAGCATAGAGAGACCGAGAAGGCATCCATAAATTACCATCAAAACCACCACCAAGGTAAGCAAAAGGAAAGAAAATCCACCATAACCAACTAAGAGGCAAATATCAAGAAACAAGGAGAGCCAACTAAACTAATGGGAGTTAATACTAAAAGCCAAAATAAAGCCCAAAACACCAAGCCATAGCACAAGCATCGAAGGCAAGACAATAGCCACAAAAAACCCCTCAAGTAGCCAACCCTCAATAATAAGTCCTAAAATAAGACAAAAAAAACCACAAGAGCTCATATCCTCCACCAACAAAATAGCCACTAAAACCCCTGTGGTAATAATAGATGAGTAGTAAAAAAATAACACCCAAATCGAAGCAAAACAAATGAAAAATAGCACCTAAGAGAGGATAACCAACCCAAGAGCATACAAGAAATCCAACCAAAGGAACTCAACCAAACTAACCATCAAACATAACCAACACATCCACCCACCAACCAATCCAATCACCCAACAAAACCAACCAACAGATGAGAGACAATATAGAGCCCAAAATAAAGGAAAATAATAACAAGACAAAAGCCACAACCCACTTAGAGATCTCCAAAATTAACAAGAAATAAAAATGGTAGTCACCCAGCCAAACTAGAAAAGGACAAGGAGGACCACCCAACCACAAGCATCAAAACTATAAAGAAAGGAACAAGGCCAGAGGAAAACAAAACCCCTTCCAAATCCCAAAGAACAGGCAGTCACTATAATGGAGAAAATGGGAGACAACCATAGAACTGCTAACTCCAATTCAAGGTAGATGGAAGCAACCAGAAACCAAGCTAAAATAGGAGAGGAGAACAAGAACCACTAGAAAACCCAAAACTAAGCCAAGCCATAAGAGGCCAATAGCAGCCATAAAAAAATAACCACCCAAAACTGCCTGGCAGATGAAAGAAACAAATAGCAGTAACTAGTAGAACCAACTATATCATCCTAATTCAAAAGGCCATAGCACCAAAACTAGAGGAAAACCCAACATTCATTGATAAAAGGAGTAGGCCAAAATTTGGCATAACCACAACCCCATAGGAGACATAAAGCACGAGCCACAAAAAGAAAATCACCAAGCTCAGAGGATAGGGAAACCAATTAAAAATAGCACCACTACGACCAAAATAAAAGGTCAAGCAAGTATAGAATGGGGTAAAGAGGTAGGTGGTTTAAGTATAGAAATAAACTCAACAAAAACTACTTCATAGTGAGGGGAGAACAAAAAAACAATAATAAATAGAATGAATAAAACCTCCAAAGCAAAAGATCAACAAAAGAGTAGAAGGTTAAAATCAAGGTAAGGAAGTCCAGGAGTTATCCAGACCCAAACCACGCAGATGCTTAGAAATCTATGGTTATAAAAAAAGTGATCTCATTTAATTCCCCTCCCAAATTGGCCATGAAATCAACACAAGCATTACCTTCACGAAGAATGTGAGAAATTTTTTAGCAAACATGAGAAAGAATCTTTTTAGTGTGATTACGAAGATAAAATAAGTTAGTATATCCCATTTTATTATTATTGAGGATATCAAGTAAAAGAAGAGCATAAACTGCAATCCAAATATTAAAGAGGCCTTTGGTTAAAAAAATATCAATAGCTTTATTAATATCTATGAGTTCAGCATAAATAATAGAATAAGCTTTGAGGGGGTAGAATAAAGTACAAATGATAGTACCTTTAAAATCCTTAAAATTCCACCCATCTTTGTTTGGGGAAAAACCATCGATTGATCTTAGAATTTTCCTTAGGCTTAATCCAATGTATAATCCTTATACTCTTGTAGGGAGGATCATCATGCAAAGTGATACCCAATTTTTTAGCCACAAATTTATAACCTCTAAAGTGAAAATTGCTAATTAAATTTGCATTAAACATAGCATGAAATTTTTTTTTGTTCTAACAATGATCTTTTTATGGTTCATATGGATGTAAGGATATTTAGCAACATTTATATCCATCCAAATGAGCCAAATAAGGGTAATAGCAATTCAAACTTTGATATGACCTTTCACAATTTTATGGAAACAAACTTCAAGAAGTTGATATAATGAAAGAGAGCCTTGAAAATAGTTAGTGTTAAATAAATCATCATACCATATCTAAAGTTTGGAAGTAATAGCACCATTAACAAAAACATGATTAACATTTTAATATGAAAGCAACAATAGCACTTAAAAGGTAAGTAAAATCCTTAAGCCGAAAAAGGAATCAACCGGGATGGAGTTATTAAAAGTTCTCCAAGCTAAAACCTGAATAAGAAATTGGAATGTTATTGTTCCAAAGTTTAATGAAACATTATAGGTGTTCTATTTATTTCTAATTAAAATCCAAACCCTTTAAGAACAAAATCACCATTGTAAGAGAGCTTGAAAAGGATTTGATTTATTAGAAAAGATAATGATGTTGCAAAACTTGACAAAAATAGAAATAGTATGTAGTTCTCAAGTTTGTTTTCATTCTAATTGTTATTGCGAGGTTGTAGGTTTAGTGTTGTAGGTTTAGGGTTTAAGATTTAGGGTTTGAGGTTTAATTTTTTAAATTAAGTAAATTTGTGGGTTTTGGTTTATCTAGTATATTAAGTTTATTTTTTATTTATTTAAAATTTAAGGTTTAAAGTTTAGGATTTAGGGTTTAGGTTATAAGGTTTAGGGTTCAGGGTTTTTAGTCTAGGGTTTTAGGGTTTAAGGTTTAGGGTTTAGGTTTAGGGTTTTTAGGGTTTAGGGTTCAGGTTTAGTGGTCAGAGAGGTGGCTTAGAGTTTAGGGTTGGGGGTGGTAGGGTTTAGCTTTAGTGTTTAGCATCAAGATTTATTGTTTAGGGTCAGGTCACTAGTAGGGGTTTATGATAGGGTAAGTTAGTTGTGGTTGCAGGATTAGGGTTTAGTTTAGGGTTTATGATTTAGGGTTTAGGTAGGGTTTAGGTTTATTTTATAAAAAGTAAACCAGTAGGTTTAGGTTTACTTATTTTATTTAGTTTATTTTTATTTATTTAGTTTATTTTATTTTATTTTTTTTGTTAATTTTTATTTTATTTAGAAGTTTATTTATTTAGGTTTTATTTTAGTTTATGTGTTTTATTTTAGTTTTACTTTTAGGTTTAGGTTTAAGTTTATTTTGTTATTATTTTATTTTTTAGGTTTTTAGGTTTTATTTTATTTTTTAGGTTTAAGTTTTAGGTTTTATTTTAAGTTTATTTTAGGTTTTATTTTAGTTTAGGTTTAGGTTTATGTTTAGTTTATTTATATATTAATTTAGGGTTTAGGTTTAGTTTATTTTAGGTTTTGATTTAGGTTTTATTTATTTTAGTTTAGGTTTATGTTTATTTTATTTTGTTTATTTTAGGTTTAAGTTTTTTTTAGTTTAGGGTTTAGGTTTTATTTTTATATTTATTTTTTAGGTTTAGGTTTTTTTGTTTTTATTTTATTTTATTTTAGGTTTATTTTATTTTTTATTTTACGATTAGTTTTTAGTTTATTTAGGCATTTTATTTTTAGTTCTATTTTATTTATTTAGTTTAGGTTAAGTTTTTATTTATTTTATTTTAGTTTAGTTTTTATTTTTTATTTTATTTTATTTTTAGGTTTAAGTTTAGGTTTAGGTATTTATTTAATTTATTTTTTTATTTTATTTAAGTTTAGGTTTTTATTTTGTTTTTTTAGGTTTTATTTAGTTTAGGTTTAGGTTTTTAGGTTTTCAGGGTTTAGGGTTTAGGGTTTAGGGTTTAGGGTTTATGGTTTAAGGTTTAGGGTTTGGGGTTTAGGGTTTAGGGTTTTAGGGTTTCGGGGTTAGGTTTTAGGTTTAGTTTTAGGTTATGGTTTAGGGTTTATGGTTTTTTTAATCGAGAACAAATTTAGAATCAACATTCCTTCTTTCAATTTCATGAACCAAGTAACAAACCAGGAAGTGAGGTAATCAAATGACCTCCTTGGGGCTAGCTAAAGCCTCGTGTTCTGATGTCCAACTATATACCCCTTGCCATTCGATCTTATATAAATCATCACATGAATAGAGAAAGAGAATTCAAAATTCATACACTTAAGCTATAAGCACAAGCATTTCTATATATTTATAACTAGGATCATAACACATATTATTATTCATTTATAAGATTTTGAAAAATACATTTGGATTTAATAGTGATAATAGCCACACATATATTAAATTAAATCAACACATGTAAGTTTACATAAAGCAAATCCATTTTATTTTCCCGATTTTGAAAATATGGATGCATATATTCAAATGACATACCAAATTTAACATGATGGAAAGAGGACAATCAAATATAAGCATGTGATTCATTCAACCTAACTAGTTCTTAAGGACAATCAAATAAAATAAGATTATTTAAAGCAAACCAAAGCTTTTTATTAATTAAGTTTTGGATTTGATTTGATTTAAAGGGAAGAAGAAATCATCACTTGTTGTTTTAAACCCATTCCCACATTAGTGATTTGATTTAATTTAAGGAAATGTAATTAAGTTTAGTTTATGGGTTAATTAAGTTGAACCCTTAATTAGATGAATTAATTACCCTTACATATGTAACCTTAAAGTAATTAACTAAATAATTATGAGCCAACATGATATGCATGGAAAATAAACTTGCAATGATCTTAGGAAATAAAAGGGGCCTAATGCAATTGGGTCATGATTAATAGTTCATTAGATTAAAGAACTTAATTAATTATTATTATTATGGCTTTTCAACACATGTGGACTAACCATAATTTCATTAAACTCTTTTAGGTTATTAAATACCTAAGATCTACCCCATGATTTAATTAATTAAGGTCTAATGTGATCATGATTTCAATTTGATTAAGTGATTTATTTAATAGTTAAATCTTAATTAATTTCATTTTAAAAATGGGTGAAATGAACTTAGGGAAAGGGGTCCCAACCCTATTCCTTGGTTCGCTTACTGTTGAACAATGATTAAATAATTTAATTAACCAATTTATTACTATTCATGGGATTAATTAATCATTAATTAACTTAAAAGAGTATTTAAGATTTAATTAGTCAATTTTTCTAATTAAGTGAGCAATAAATCTTATGAAAATCATGGGAGCTAGAGGTCATCCCAATAAATTAACCCTTAAATTTTGGGATTAATTGCTCAAGTAATTTATGAGTAATTAAGCTAATAAATTTTGTAATTAAACCTTAATTACCATTAAAATTATTGAAGATCATTTTAATTAATTCTCCTCCAAATACCTTTAAAATGAATAGTAATTAGCATTATTTTATTTCTCTATGATTTTTTATGATTTTTAGAAGTTTCACCATTAAAATGATTAATTAAGCAATTAAGGCCTGATCCTATTAGCATCATGCGGTGCCCTGATGCGGTGCACTTTCCACATGGTTCCATGGGATTGGCTACTTAAAACTTATCTAACTCAGCGCCTATGTGGCGGTGGCAAACGTGCTTTCTCGTCCATCATCCGATCTAAGATCAAACGGCTACGATTATTCCCACAAATTAATCGGATTAAATCAGATTGATCTAGCGGATCTAATAATGAACGTTCATTTTGGTCACACAAAATAGACAGTGCGTGATCTCACATCATGCAAGTGAGGGAGAATGGAGTCCATCCTCCATTGCTCACTTGATCTAAGCTTACTCGAGCTCAGATCAACTCCAAAAGGATCCCACACCTTCACGACATCGATCGAAGGAGATCCAATGATCAGGATCACACGAGATGCAAGTTTTCATCAAAAAGCTCCAAACCATTTTTTTCCTAAGGATCGATTTTGGAAGCATACCTCACTGGAGCTCAAAACATGTGGCTCGAACGATTGAGGAAGCTTCATCTAGTTGAGATGAAGCCCTATTGAGCAGCAATTGGATCAATCCATTGACGTTCACTCGAAAGGCCACAAACCAACGATTTGGAGCTCAGCTTTGATCGAAGTCCCACCTTTGGTGCTCGTGAATCTTAGGAGATGATTCATTCTTGCTCAATGAGGCCTAGAAGGTGTGTTCAAAGTTAATTTAAGTTTGATGGAGAAATGGGAAGTTAGGTCAAAATGGAAGTGTCCTATTTCGATGGATGGAATGGCATTTTTCGATCGAGGATTGAGCTTCGGAGCTTAGGGAATAGCTCTAAAGGGTTATCTTGGGTAGCTGGTGTTCTTAGGAATGATTTTTGTGTGTATTTGAGTGGAAATAAGAGGGTGTATACTTTCATCTTGATCGGACGGTGGGATCAGGTTTGGCTTCTAGTGGACTTCTGATCATCTCAGGGAGTTGTGGGTGGTAGGAAGGAGCTGAGTTGGCTCGACTTGGTTGGTTGAAGGTGTGGAGGTGGTTGGCAAGGAGGAATCATGGGTGTCCTATGGGTTTCAAATGCTCCAATGGGTAGGGTGAGGTGATTTCACCTCCCATGGGTCATGGCCAACCCAAGCACACCTTGGGTCAGGTTGGGCAGTGTCCTAGGTGCCTAGGTGGACCATTGGGATAGTACATAGTGGCCAAGGAATGGAAATGACCACTTACATGGGTGATTTGTCTCATGTGATGCCCTTGACCCAAGGATAGAATGATCATTTGGCATTGAATTTAATTTGGGCAGATTTGAAATGAGCCAAAAGTGGGTTAGCCAAAATTTCAAGTTAATTGGAGTTGATTTGGTTAGGTTTGGCTAAATTTGACTCTTTTAGTTTAAATTGGGTTGGTTGAGTCAAGTTGACCAATTGGTCAAATTTGGCCAAATCAAGGGTTGGGTCAAGTTCATATGATCATTTAGGATGTTTTGGTTCAATTGGTTTGGTTTAGTTTAGCTTAGATTTGATTTTGCTCATTTGAATTCATTTGGGTCAAATGTGGTTGACCAATTTGACCAAATTGGCCAAATCGCTTGTTGGGTGTTGGTTTGGGTTAAGTTGACCAATTGAAGATGATTGTATACTTTGGTTTCAATTAATTTGAATTTAGTTTTGATTTAGGCCAATTTGAACCTTTTGGTCAATTTGGGCTAAGTAGGTCAATTGGGTTCAATTGGATTCAATCAAGGCTTTGGTCAAGTTCAACGATTAATTTGGAATGAACTTGAGCTATTAGTTACAATCAATTTGGTTTTTATTTTGATTTGACCCAATTTGGTCTTTTAGGTCAATTTGGGTCAACTTTGATGGCCAATTGGGTTTTGATTTAAATTAAGGTCAAGTCATATTCAAATATTGATTTTGATTTGGTATGAATCATTAGTTTCAAGGATTTGGCTTAGGTTGCAATTTGGCTAGTTTGGGTTCATATGGGTAAAGGTTGTTGACTTGGTCAAATGATCAAGTTGACTTGGTTTGACCCAATTTGTGATAATTGATCAACCTAGGGTGATCAACAATTATGATGGGAGGTTTTGATGGGCTTGGTTCAATACAATTTGGGTAGAATTAAAACATGGCTCAAATAAGTCAAATTGGCCACTTTGGATCAAGTAGACCAATTAGGTTTAGTTGGCTTGATTTTGGGTTGAGTTTGATTTAGTTGAGTTTATATATGGATTTGGGATTGATATGTAAATTCAATTGTTATTGGCTTGGGTTCAAATGGGTTTTTGTTCATTTGAATATTTTAAGTAAAAAGGGTTAAGTTAGGTTTGACTATTTTTTAGTTTGGCTTGATGATTATATTTCATTTATATATGTGAATATGATTAAAGGTATGATTGATTCATGACAAAATCAATTGAATCTGGGTTTTGGAATGAAGGAATTTGGCTAAGTCCATAGAGTTGGGGCAAGTGGCTTAGGTTTGGATTTTGATTTAGTTTGATTTAGTTTTGATGATTTAAATGTATATTTCATTTAAATTTTGAATATGATTGAAAATATGATTGATTAGTGAGAAATCAATTGAGTTTGACTAGATTTGGATTAAGATGTGGCTAAATCCATGGGATAAGATATATGGCTTAGGAAGGGTTTTAATTTAATTTGATTTAGATTGATTTAGTTTTGATCATTTGAATGTAGATTTGATTTATATTTAGGAAGATGATTGAAGATATAAATTTATTATGAGATAATCAATTGATTTTGGATTGATTTGGATTAAGATTTGGCTAGGTCCATTGGATAGGTCATATGGCTTAGGAAGGGTTTCAAGTTTGGATTTTATCATGGGCTTCAATCATTTGGTTTTGGAATTTGGGTTTAGATTTGGATTTGGATTTGAATTTGATGTTTGAATTTAACTTGAGATTTGCTTTGAGGTGAACATGGATTGGATTTGTAGGGTAGGTGGATTATCCTAATCCCAATGGCATAACCTAATCCTATGGTTAACCCTTCTAAGTTAAAGGCTTAGGGGTTTACTTAATTATTAGAAGTGTCTTATGACAAGTGAAGTCTTAGTGTCTAAAAGACTCCTAAGTCTAAGATGGGAAGATTGATTCTGCACTCCAAAAGCGAGGTCAATAGGACCTAGGCTTTATAGTGTTGCCCTTGGAGATAGATGATGAGATCAAGCCAAGTTTCACATTATAGACTCAGATACATCTTTCAACGCTGTTTGGGAGAATCGATAAAATGTGAACAACATAGTTCCATCCTTTCTACATCGTGATGTTTGGAGAGGTGGGATTGTCTACTATGTCAAAGGAGATCTCAAGCCATTTACAGTTCAGAAGGTTGGCATATATGAGAATGTGGCTTTCTACCTCCCTCAAAATTAACAAGTCTATTCTCATGAACTTGGCCAAAGTTAAAAAATTAAAAATAATAAGAAAAAAAAAGAGAAAGAGAAAATAATAAAGAAAAGAAAATAAAAGAGAAAAAGAAAAAGAAAATAAAAGCGAGCGGAAATTGACATGGAGGAGGAAGTGCAGCTTGACATTAGAATCCACCCACAATTCATTACTCCATTTGAACATATGGGAAGGACGACCAGACCTCCACCATGCAGAGAAAGAGGCCATTTCAGGCGCCTCTGGGTGGAAAACCTCATTACATAATAGAAGATATGTCCTAGCTACAAAGTACACATGCTATCCATATAAATCTCTAGTTCAGATGAGTCTTATATGGTTAGCACACCAACCAGCACTTCTTAACAGTAGATTCCCTTAGAGGTGATACTTGAGTCAGATAGCGATGAAGATCGGGCTCCAAAGCAAAGCATAAGTGTATCCAAGTCTATATGTGAAATAATTAAGCATCAACTGGGAACATTAGCTCTAACCCCCACTTTCCTCTCAAAAAACTGAGGGTTTGGTAGTTAAGGAAGCCCCTAAGTTATCCACAGGTGTGAAGACTCAGGGGTTCTTTCTGGGAGCATCATCCACAAGTCAAGAAGTTGACGTAAAACTTGAGGATGATTCATATAAAGATTTAATAGAATTACCTTTTGATTGGTACTTGCCTTGTGTTCATAATTTAGCAAAGAAAGGGTTAATCCCAGATACTTGGTCAAAGCACAAGTCTGACTACTTCGAAAAAATATGGAAGAACAAATGCAAAAGCTCTCAATCAAAATTGAGACTAGGTTTCAATACTGTGGGTACAGTCAATGATGATGATTATTGCTTAGTCATCACCAATCATTTGAAATTTGATAGGTTAATTTCAAATCACATTAACTCATATGAGGAGCTGTGCTTAGAAACTTCAAATGATCTAGATTATTTTGAAGTCAAAGATGCACCACCAGAGTTTTAAGAAGAGATCAAGTCAACCATCATCGAGCTCGAAGGAATCCTCTTAGGAACTGAAGAAGATCCACGCCTAATATACATCAGTTCTTTGTTGAATGAAATTGAAACTAATGACTTAGTTAGTCTATTAACTAAGTTTAAGGATTGCTTTGCATGGACTTATGAAGGGATTCGAGCATTGGCTCTTGATGTAGCAATCCATAAACTAGCAATAGAGCCCACTGCTAACCCTATCAAGCAAGCTTCTAGACACATGCGATTAGACATAGAACAATAGGTCATTTCTAAAGTAAAGAAACTAATCTATGCTAGCTTCATCCGGGAAGTAAAATACCATACCTGGTCAGCCAACGTCATCCCAGTTAAGAAAAAGAATGGCCAAATTCACATATTTATTGATTTTAGGGATTTAAATAAGGCATGTCCAAAAGAAAAATTTCCACTACCAATCCCGGAGTTGATGGCCGACATTGCCTCATCTCATGTAGTCTTCTCTTTCATGGATGGCTCATCTAGATATAACCAAATAAAGATTGCGCTTGAAGATGAAAGAAACACTGCTTTTAAACCCCCGATTAGAATATTCTACTATAAGGTCATGCCTTTCAGCCTTAAACATGTCGGTGCTACATACCAATGTACTATGACTTGAATATTTGACGAACTCATTCATTATCAAGTGAAGTGCTATGTTGATGATCTCGTGGTCAAAAGTCAAGAAATGGAAGACCATATTTTTGACTTGAGAGTAGTTTTTAAATTGTTAAGATAATTTAACCTCAAAATGAATCCCCTGAAGTGTGCATTCGGAGTAGCTTCAGGGAAATTCCTTGAATTGGTTGTCTAACACTAGGGTATTGAAATCGTCCGGAGAAGATCTAGGCGATATTAAAAATGCCACCCCCTAAAAGATTAACTCAACTCAAATTAATCCAAGGGCCGTTGGAATATCTAAGATGCTTTATATCCTACCTATTCGAAAGATGTCTACCATTCTCAGCACTTATCAAAAAGGATGCCAAGTTCAACTGGAATGACAAGTGTGAGCATGCCTTCGAAGAAATCAAGCATTACCTGATGACACCACCGGTTCTAGCAACCCCTATCCCGGGCAAGCCGCTCAAACTTTACACTATTGCAATAGATGACTCCCTTGGTGCTTTGTTAGCCCAAGTCAATGATGAAGGAAAGGAAAACACACTCTACTACCTCATCCATCATCTAATATCTACTGAAGCAAATTATCCACCCATTAAGAAGCATTTCCTACCTTTAATCTTTGCATTCCAAAAGCTACAACACTACATGCTTCCTCATAAAGTGAACTTAATCTCTAGGATCAATCCACTATAGTATCTCATGACACGGCCGACGCTATCCGGACGATTGGCACGACGGTCCATTATCCTCTCACTATTTGACATTACCTTCATACCCTACCATGCTGACATTACCTTCATACCCCTCCGTGGTGAAAAGATAGCAAAGACACCCACTTCCTACTAACTTTTGACTTAATGATGATCTCCCTGATGAATAAATCATGAACTTAGGGGATACTAGCATTCACTGCTGGGAGATGTACTTTCATGGTGCAGCTTCCTCTCAAAGAGGAGAAAAACCATAATATACTATTCCAAGAAAGGCAGGCATAGCAATAGTTCTCTTAACTTCAGACTGCGATGTGATGAGATTCTCATATCATTTGTCCAATCCTTGTGCCAACAATGAAGCCCAATATGAGGCTCTAATTGTCAGTCTAGAGTTAGCTGTTATGCCAAGCATCTAGAACTTCAACATCTTCAGGGATTCTCAGCTAGTTATTAACTAAATCACTGGGTCTTATAAGGTTATAAAGCCCAAGCTCCATCACTACCATAAGTACACCATGGAGTTATTGGCCCAAATCCCAGAGGTTACCATTTATAGGATTCCTCGAGGAGACAATGTCGTTGCATATGTTTTACCCAAGATTGTTAAGAAGATGGCATGTCCTGAGGATGAGTCCATATCAATAAAGGTCCAAAATAGACAAGTCTTATCCCTTATTAATATTGAACTCATCAAAATGTACTCTCTCAAAGGGGAGGTTTCCATTGCCAAGAAGGATGAGGAGTTAGATTGGAGGCAACCATTCATGGATTACATAAATAAAGCCAAACTACCTCAAGAGAAGTCCCAAGCCCATCAGATGAAGCAGAGAGCACTTTCCTACCCTCTTGTGGAAGGTTTCTTGTACCGATGGTCTTTCGATCATATGTGGTTATGTTATTTATATAAGCACAAAGCCCATAAGATCATGACCGAGGTACACTCAGGATTATGTGGAGCCAACCAATCCGGTCTAAAGATGAAAGCCAAGATCAAGAGACTAGGATACTATTGGTTTTTGATGATCAAAGATTGCATGGATATGACTAGGCAATGCCACCAATGTCAAATACACGGTGTGGTCCTACACCAAATACCAAACATTCTACATCCTACATTAGCCTCATGGCCATTCGAGTGTTGGGGTACCGACATAGTGGGTCTGATTGATCCTCTTTCTTCCAAGGGTCATCAGTTCATCTTAGCTGCTACTGACAACTTTTCCAAATGGCGAAGGTGATTCCGAAAAGTCATAGTTCAAAGATGTGTTTCAGTTTTTAGGAACCATATCGTATATATGTTTAGAGTACCTAGATGAATTATATCTAATAATGGTACTGCATTCAAGAGCACCGAGATCAACAACTTTGTCCGGAGACACACCATAGATTAGAGATATTCTACCATCAACTACCCAAGGGAAATAGCTTAGTAGAAGCCTTCAACAAAACTATCATTTAAAAACTAAAGAAGACACTCAATAATATCAAGTGAGAGTGGCATGAGTAGTTAGTTGAAGCCTTGTTGGCCTACCACACCACATATTGAACTCAAACTCAGTATACTCCTTTCTCCTTAGTGTATTGGTTCAAAGCTGTTCTAACATTAGAAGTCCAACTCCCATCACTAAGGATAGTTATGGGTAGCAAGATCACAATAGATAAAAATGCCAAGTTGCAGTTTGAAGAGCTTAAAAGTTTGGATGATAGACACGCATGCAAAACCTCGAAGTTGTGCAAAGTTATAATGATTCAAGCTCACAAAAAGTTGGTACATCCTAGGGCTTTTCAAGTAGGAGAGTTTATTTTAGTTCTAAGGAGGCCGATTATTTCTCGTCGTAAGATGGGAGGCAAGTTTGAACCCACTTGGGAAGGCCCTTTTGCCATAAAGAAGGCCTACCAAAGAGGATCTTATTAGCTTATTAATCATAAGGGAGAGTGCCCAATTTTTTTAATCAAAGGGCTCTACTTAAAAAGATATTATAAATCAAGTTTCATAAAAATTATCATCAATGAAAATCCCATTTTGAATTCAATATCTTCCATGTTGAAAGTATTCTTATTTGCGAATCCACCATGATGTGTTTAGGGTAGGTGTAAGGAACCAGAGCAGAATCATATCCTTCATTGACACAATTCAAACATAAACTACACACAAACATATTAAATAAACACATATATTTTATCTCAAGCTACTTTGAGTTGAGATAATGCCCCTAGTGGCACTCACTTAGTAGCTGCTCTAGGTTAGGTGACATGCTACCCTACTAGTGTGTCACCCCATTGACTTCTTGCTTCGGAGGATGTAAATCTGCTACACTTTCATTCCTTACTTGGCTAGTACACATCGACGAGCACCTTGTTAGTTTAGTAGGCCTTACTGTGGGGCCAGTAAGCTACCTCATGTTGGCTTCGTTTAAGAGGATGTTAGTCTTCTATGCTTTCTTCTTAGATTAACCTTCGTGCACTGACTAGGTCGAGTATATTTGAGGTTTAGGATAAGTACCCTAGCACCTCCTTCCCTCCTGATTGCTTCAAGTCTGGGTCAAGTCCTTCATTGGGACTCCGCCCTTAGTAGTCGCTGTAGGTCAGACATCATCTATCCCTCTGACGACAGACTATCTCGATGATCAGTTCAGCTTGGAAAGTTGTAAGCCTACATGCTTTCTTTCCAAATTGATCATTGCACATCGACGGGAACCTTAAGTTGTTTGGTTCTCACTATGCTGACAGATACACCTTAGGTTGGTTGGTCCTCGCACCTTACGGTACACCACTCATGGCAGATGTAAGTTTCTTACAGTTTCTCTTTGAGTTGGCCACCAGACACCTATAGGCTTTCTTTTTTAAGGCTCAACATAATGCTCCTAACAACACCTCCCCTGTTGGCACTATATTTGTATCACTTCCTTTGTGATCCCATTTAGACACAACCTTGGTTACAATCAGATAGGACAGTTCCCCTTTCATAGTACCCACCCTTGTGGTTGGAGAATCTGTCATGTGGATGTGTAGATTCTCCCTTGGTCCAGTAATTCTAAGATAGGTCAAGGAGGACATGGCCCTTTATAAATGTGGTCCCTCGCACACCAACAGAGTCCATGTAAACATATAAATAAGATATACATTCACTTGTGGATTAGGAGGACACCCATAGCGGTACTTTTTCCCAAGCAGGTATCTTATTTTTAGGGTAGTGTTAGCAAAACTCCTTATAGGAATCGTCTGACTACTCTTGAGTTGATATAAATCCCCAACGGCATCCACTCAATAGTCGCCCCTAAGTTAGGTTCGATTTATTATGCTGCCAATAGGTCACCCATGCGTTGTTCCGTACTTTAGAAGATGTAAGTCTGCTACGCCTTTTTCCTAGCACAGTCATTGCATGCCGAAAGGCAACCCCTTAGGTTGGCTAGCTCTACCCCAAGGCTAGTAGACTATCCTTTTGGATTTGTAAATCCGAGATAGGATAAGTTCGATATAGCCCTTCTCAATATGTCCATCGCACATCGACATGGACAAAAAATTAAATCTATCAAATTTTACCAAGCTCACATCTTCAGTGGATATGCCCTCAATTTGAAATCAAACTAAACCAAAAAACCATATCAAATCACATGAAATTAAGGTAAAATTAATCTTGACTACTTTTGAGTTAACATAAGTTCCAACAGCATTCACTCTATAGTCGCCCTAGGTCAGCATCAATTTGTTGTGCATCCAAAAGGTCACCCCAGCAGTTATTCCTTGCTTTAGAAGATGTAAGTCTACTACGCCTTCTTCCAAGCATAGTAATTGCACACTGAAAGGAAACCCCTTAGGTTGGATAGCTCTACCCTACAACCAATAGACTATTTGGATTTGTAAACTTGTGGTAGGTCAAGGTTGATATAGCTCTTTCTTAGTGGGTCCATCGTACACTGACTGGGCCTATACATGAACTCATATGAAATTAAACCCAATCTAATTTTTCCTAGTGGAGTTAAATCATACTCTTATCCCTAGTGGAGCCCCAAATAATATATAAACAAGTCAAGCAAATAAATCAAATTCAAAACCAACCTCCTAGTGGAGCCAAATTAAACCAACTCTCCTAGTAGAGTCTAAATCAAATAAATCCAACCAAACTCTTATCCCTAGTGGATACATCTCCAAATAAATCTATGAAATCAAACTCAAATTTCAATCCCCAATGCATAGCCCATACCTACTTCCCTAGTGGATGGTTCATATACCCGATCCCCAGCGAACTCGAGCCCATATCTCTAGTAGAAATGCCTCCACATCAATTAAAACAAAACAAACTAAAGTTAATTCGATCTTAATCCTTGGTGGATTATAAATTCTTATCCCTAGTGGATCTTTTTTCCACAATTCATATAATCAAATCAAATTCAAACCTTATCCTCGGCAGATTTTCTTCTTCTATGCCCTCGACATAGACCCCTCATATGTCATATCCAATGCATGTGTGATCCCTTAGCAGATCTCCCTCCATGTCCTTGACATGTAATTCTCATCAAATCTTATTTCTTCTCTTATGCACACCTTTAATACTTCAACCAAAAGCCTAATAATGTATTTTTTCAAATTACATCATCTTAACATTGTAATCAACATTTTATGATTTGTGATTGTGCAAGCTCAAACTAACTATACAATATCATGCTAGACATATTATAGTGTGAATTAACACACTATATTATATTATACTATATGATGTTATATTATAATTTTCTATAATATAATATATTGTCTAACATTACACCTCATTATAATCACTTAAAAGGAACAAATAACAAAATTTTCTCAAAATATGAATAATGTTCATTTTGGATGTAAAATTGTTATTTTTTTTTGTAGAAATGGTTAAAAATAGCATAATTTTGGTGTTGATTCTTGGTGTGTGCCGTGTATTTGAAAAAAATTCTTCCATCTCAACCCTCAAATTAACATTTTTGTGAGTTTTGACCAAATGTATTATAAAAATGTAAAACATACTAAAATGTACAATAACATTTAGTAACACACCCCCACATTCATATATATGTGAATTTATATTGTTATGTACATTATCTTTTAATATGCTTTCATATAATATATTATATTACATTACACCTTAAAATGAATCACTTTTAGCAAAAAACTTTATAAAATTTGCTTGAAAAATGAACATTTATTTTGGATGCAAAATTCCAATCTTTTGATTAAATGAGACACCATTGCACACCCTAATGATGTTCCCTAAAGCTTACCTTAAATTTGGCCAAATACCATCATCTTAGTGTATAAATCAGTATTTTTATGAATTATACTAGTACAAACTCTACTACATCATACTATAATAAACTAAAATATGCTAAACAATAAGTAATACACAATAGTATGTTATAATGCATGATGCTACACTATGTTATGGCATCCTATACTATAATACAATATAACATATTTTATTGTATTATATTGCATATCACATCACAAGGGATTGCTAAGATAAAAATCATAAAATTAGTCTAAATAGTAAGAAACTATATATTTGAGTTGTATCAGTTACATTTGGCTATTATGAATTTGGCTAAATTCTGCCATTCTATAGTCTAAATCAACATTTTTATAAATAACACTAGGGTAGGCTTGATTGCATGATTGTAAAATACTAAAAGAATTTAAAATGCACATAATAATATATTATGATTTATGATGCTATACTATGCTATAGAAAATAATATTTATTTTGAACATAAAATCTTACTTTTTAGAATACAAGTGGTAGCACACCTTTGGTACTACAACCTAATTCCCACTTCAAATTTAACAAATTTCATCATCTAATTTATTAAAATAATATTTTTATGATTAGTATTAATATAGACTATAAGGCACAATACCATAATATACAAAAACATTTCAAAACATCTCATAATATCCAAAAATATGTCACTACATGCTCAAATATATGATGCTACATTATACTATAATATATGGTATTATAATATGATTTAGGGCTAAGGTTTAGGGTATTCAAATCTCTAATAGTGAAGGGAAAGTCTCTTGAAGACATCTCTTTAACTACCATAACTATGTTAGGATTAGGGCTTTCTTTAGATCTACTCCTAATGACATCTTTATTCAAGTTTAGAGTTTAGGTTTAGGTTTAGGTTTTGGTTAATTTAAGGTTTAGGGTTTAGTTAGTTTAGAGTTTAGGGTTTTAGGTTAAGGGTTTAGGATTTATGGTTTAATGTTTAGGGTTTATGGTTTTTAGGGTTTAGGATTTACGTATTACGGTTTAGGGTTTAGGGTTTAGGGTTTAAGTTTTAGTTTAGGGTTTAGGTTTATAATTTTTTTTAATAAAGAACAAATTCAAATTCAAAATCTCTTTTTTTTTATTTCATCAACCGAGTAGCACACCAAGTTTTCTAAGACACGAGAGATGACATATATAAAAAATGGGCACCCATAGAGCAAATCAAAAACCCTAGATAAGTAGAACCATCATAATGTGAAGACAGTTCTATAAGTAGCAGATTGGATTGGTCATTCTTCAATTTCTCCAATTCTAATTAGAATCATCCTAGCCTCTCGAGTAGCAGGATCTGTCATCATATCCCCGATCTCTCCCTCTGCTACCACCACGGTTGTAACCTCCATTCCCTCCTTTCACCTCATTACCCTACTCACCACCACCTCCATATCCACCAACATCCAGATCCCCCTCCACCACTATAATAACCACCTCGTCAACCTTCCCCTCCACCATTAGATCTAGACTAAGCCTAGTTGACGGTGATGTTCCTACTGTCAAGGATCTTCCCATTCTTATAGTTTAGGTTAGTTTAGGGTTGGTGTCAGTTTAGGTTTAGGTTACTTTAGAGTTTAGGTTTAGGGTTTGGGTATAGTATTTGGGGTTTAAAGTTTAGGGTTGTAGGTTTTAGGGTTTAGGTTTAGGGTTTTGAGTTTAGGGTTTAGGTTTTAGGGTTTAGGGTTTTGTGTGTAGGGTTAAGGGTTTATTAGGGTTTAATGTTTAGTGTTTAGGGTTTAGGGTTTATGGTTTAGGTTTTAGGATTGTTTAGGGTTTATGGTTTAGGGTTTAGGGTTAGTTTTAAGGTTTATGGTTTATGGTTTAGGGTTTAGGTTTATTTATTTAGTTTATTTTTTTTAATTAAGTAAATTGGTAGTTTAAGTTTATATAGTTTATTTTTATTTTTTATCTTGATTTTATTTTTATTTAGTTTAGTTTATTTATTTTAGTTTAATTTATTTTAGTTTAGGTTTTTTATTTTAGTTTATTTTTTAGGTTTAGGTTTATTTTTTAGTTGAGTTTTATTTTTATTTCATTTTTTTAGGTTTATGTTTTATTTTTTATTTCTAGGTTTAGGTTTAGGTTTTATGTTTTTATTTTATGTTTATTTTAAGGTTTTATTTTTTAGTTTAGGTTTATGTTTATCTTTAGATTATTATTTTTATTTAGTTTAGGTTTAGGTTTAGCATTAGTTTATTTTAAGTTTATGTTTAGGTTTTATTTACCTTAGTTTAGTTTATTTTAGTTTAGGTTTAGGTTTAATTTATTTTATTTATTCAAATTTTATTTTAGGTTTAGTTTTTTTTTAGTTTAGGGTTTAGGTTTTATTTTTTATTTATTTTAGGTTTTATTTTTAAATTTAGGTTGTTATTTAGTTTTTATTTTATTATAAGTTTATTTTATTTTTTTTATGTTTAGTTTTTATTTTATTTAAGTTTTTTATTTTATAGTTTAGTTTATGTTTTTATTTATTTTATTTTAGTTTAGTTTTTAGTTTTTATTTTATTTTCTTTTTTGGTTTAGGTTTAGGTTTAGGTTTAGGTTTTAGTTTAATGGTTTTATCTTATTTTATTTAATTTTATTTTGGTGTTGGTTTTCTTATTTATTTTATTTTTAGGATTTATTTAGTTTAAGTTTTTAGCTATTTAGGGTTTAGGGTTTTGGGTTTAGGATTTAGGGTTTAGGGTTTAGGGATAGGGTTTAGGGTTTTGGGTTTAGGGTTTAAGCTTTAGGGTTTAGGACTTTTAGGGATTAGGGTTAGTTTTAGGGTTTAGGCTTTAGGCTTTAAGGATTAAGGTTTTTTTTTAAATTACGTAAACCAGTATATTTAGGTTTATTTAGTTTATTTTTTCTTTATTTTAGTTTTTTTATTTTTATTATTATTTAGGTTTTTTTTATTTTTATTTAGTTTGGTTTATTTATTTTAGGTTAGTTTATTTTAATTTAGCTTTTTTTAGGTTTATTTTTTAGGTTTAGGTTTAGGTATGTTTATTTTTTTTGTTTAGTTTTAGTTTTATTATATTTTATAGGTTTTGGTTTTTTTTATTTTTAGGTTTAGATTTAGGTATTTTTTTATGTTTAGATTTTAGGTTTTTCTTTTAAGTTTTTTTTTAAGTTTACGTTTAGGTTTATTTTTAGTTTATTGTATTTTATGTAGTTTAGGGTCTAGGTTTAGTTTATTTTAGGTTTATGTTAAAGTTCTATTTATTTTAGTTTAGTTTATTTTAGTTTAGGATTAGGTTTATTTTATTTTGTTTATTTTATGTTTAGGTTTTCTTTTAGGTTTTCTTTTAGTTTAGGATTTAGGTTTTATTTTTTATTCATTTTAGGTTTATTTTTTTAAGTTTAGTTTTATTTAGTTTTATTTTATTTTATTTTAGGTTTATTTTATTTTTATTTTATATTTTTATTTTATGCTTAGTTTTTATTTTATTTAGGTTTTTTATTTTTAGGTTTTTTTAGTTTAGTTTAGGTTTTATTTATTTTATTTTACTTCCATTTTATTATTTTTATTCTTTTTATGTTTATATTTAGGTTTATGTTTAGGTTTTAGTTTAAGTTTTTATTTTATTTAGGTTTAAGTTTTTTTATTTAATTTATATTTAGGTTTTATATAGATTAGGTTTAAGTTTTAGGTTTTTAGGGTTTAGGCCTTAGGGTTTTGGGTTTGGGGTCTAGGGTTTAGGGCTTAGGGTTGTATGTTTTAGGGTTTAGGGTTGTAGAGTTTAGGGTTTAGGGTTTAGGGTTTAAGGTTTTAAGGTTTAGGGTTTAGGGTTTAGGGTTGTAGGGTTAGGGTTAGTTTTAGGGTTTAGGGTGTAAGGTTAGAGTTTATTTTTTAATTTTACAAATTTTTTTTAGTTTTTTATTTTTTTATTTGTTTTAATTTATTTTATTTTTTATTTTTTATTTCAGTTTTTTTATTTTTTTTAAGTTTAATAATTTTAGGTTTATCTATTTTAGTTTAGGTTTTTTATTTTAGTTTATTTTAGGTTTAGGTTTATTTTCAATTTAGTTTTATTTTATTTTATTTTTTTAAGTTTAGGTTTATTTTTTATTTTATGTAGGTTTAGGTTTTCATTTTATTTTTTTGGGTTTAGGTTTAGGTTTTTTTTATTTAGGTTTACTTTTAGGTTTTATTTTATTAGTTTTGGTTTAGGTTTATTTTTAGTTTATTTTATTATATTTAGAGTTTTTGTTTAAGTTTAGGTTTAGTATATTTTAGGTTTAGGGTTTAAGTTTTATTTTTTATTTATTTTTATGTTTTTTTTTTTAAGTTTAAGTTTTTATTTTATTTTATTTCTGTTTGTTTTATTTTTATTTTAGGTTTAGCTTTTATTTTATTTAGGTTTCTTTATTTTATTTTTTAAAAAAATGTCCTAAACCCTAAACCCTAAACTCTAAACCTACAACCCTAAACCCTAAACCCTAAACCCTAAAACCCTAAACCTAAACCTAAACCCTAACCCAACACTAAACCCTAAAACTAAACCCTAAACCACCTAAAATACAAAACCAACCTAACCTAAACCCTAAACCCTAAACTAAACCTTAAACCAACTTAAAGTAACTAAATAAATTAAAAATAAACCTAAATCCTAAAACCTAATAAACCTAAACTAAACCCAGAATGTGCAAAATCTTGATGGTAAGAACAACATCAACTAGGCTGTTATAGATTGGTGTAGGCGTATTTGCAATGGTGGTGGGGATCTATGGTTGATATGGAGGAGGTGGTCGGAGCAATGGTGGTTATGGAGGCGGAAGGAGCGATGGAGGTTACAGCCATGGTAGTAGCGGAGGGAGAGATCTGGGATATGATTATGGATCTCGCTACTCGAGAGGCCGGGACAATTTTGATGTGAACTGGAGAAATTAAAGAACGGTTGATTCAATCTACTGCTTATGGAACTATGTCTTTAAGGTATAGCCGGTTCTAGTTATTTAGGCTTTTACTCTGCATGCTAATTTTTTTTTATCTATGTTAAACTTATACTTGGTGTGTTACTTGGTTGACAAAATCAAAAAGACGAAATGTTGAATATGAATTTGTTCTCTATTGAAAAAATCAAAAACATTAAACACTAAACTAAAACCTAAACCCTAAACCCTATACTAAAAACCTAAACTAAAACTATAAACCTAAACCCTAACCACAATCACTAAATACCCTAAACCCGAAACCTTAAACACTAAACCCTAAAACCCTAAACCCTACACCATAAAATAACGCTAAATTGTAAAAACCCTAAACCCTAAACCCTAAACTAACCCTAAACCCAAAGCAAACCCTAAACTTTCAAAGCCTGAAAAAACTAAACATTAAACCCTAAACCCTAAAAAATCAAACCCTAAAACCAAACCATAAAACCCTAAACCCTAGAACAAACCTAAACCTGAACCCTGAGCCTAAACCCACAAACCTAAACCCTAAAACCTAAACACCTAAACCTAAACTAAATAAAACCTAAAAATAAAATAAATAAAAAAATTTAAACCTGAATAAAATAAAAAAATAAAAACCTAAACCTAAAAATAAAGTAAAATAAAATAATAAAAATATATTAAATTAAAATAAATAAAAACCTAAACTAAACTGAAAATTAAAGTAAACATAAGAATAAAAAGCCAAAATATAATAAAAACTAAACATAAAAATAAAAATAAAATAATAATAAAATAAAATAAAATAAACTAAATAAAACCAAAAAATAAACCTAAAAATAAAACCTAAAATAAATAAAAATAAAACCTAAACCCAAAATGAAAATAAAATCTAAACCTAAGTTAAAATAAAATAAAATAAATAAAATAATAAAACCTAAATAAAAATAAACTAAACAAAATTAAATAAAACTTAAAACTAAACTTAAAATAAACTAAATCTTATCCCTAAACTAGATAAAATAAAATAAACTAAAAATAAACCTAACCTAAAATAAATACATAAAACCTAAAAATAAACCTAAAATTAAAACATAAAACATAAACCTAAGAAAAATAAAACCAAATCCTAAAATTAAAAAAAAATAAACCTAAACCTAAATAATACAAAATAAAACTAAACTAAAATAAATAAACCTAAACCTAAACAAAAGGAACTAAATTAAAACTAAACTAAAATAAATAAACCTAACAATAAACTAAACTAAATCAAAATAAAATAAACTGAAATAAAATAAAATAAAACTAAAATAAATAAAACTAAACTAAATAATCCGACCTGGGTTATTTTTAAAACCTAAACCCTACCCTAAATCTTGCATAAACCCTAAATCTAAACCATAAATCTGATCCATAACTGACTCAACCATAAAGTGACAAACTCTACTGAAACATGATCTTAAAAAAACTTAAAACCCTACCAAACTCACCCTGACCACAAATCCTACTAAAACCCCAACTGACCAACCACTAAACCCAGATCAACCACTCCAGACCCTAGGCCACTGAGATAAAGGCCAAGAACTGAATACACTGATGACTTAAACTCCTACACCTTTATCCTGAAACCATGAAACCCACTCTGACAACCCTTAAATGGGCTCTGGGTTCTACCTTGACTAACCACTAACCACATATGATCACTGAGCCCCAATGACCTGGGCCTGGGCCCTGAGGCTGGAGTCCTGGGCTAATTAACACTGAGCTGACCTGAGGCCATGGCCCTCTAATCCTCTATCTCTAAACTCTCCATCCAAATACTCTCTCCATGACCTAAACTATGACCCTGGGCCCTCTTGACCTAAAAAAACTCCACACCTAAACTCCTACCCACAAAACCTAATCCTAAAAAACTAAATACTAAACTCAAACTACTAAATGCTAAACCACAAACTAAACCCAAACACAAACCCTAAAACCCTAAACACTAAAACCCTAAACCTAAACCCACAACACAGAAACTCTAAAATTCTAAACCTAAACTCTACACTAAACCCTAAATCTAACCATAAACCTAAACCTAAAGTAACTAAATAAATTTAAAAATAAACCTAACCCCTAAAACTTAATAAAACTAAACCCTAAGAATGGGCAGAACCTTGTTGGCAGGAACATCATTGTTAGCTAAGCTCAGTCTAGATCTGGTGGTGGAGGCAAAGGTAGAGGCGGCAATTATCATTGTGGTGGTGGAGAATCTCGAGGTGCTAGTGGATATGAAGGTTGTGGAGCAGTGGTGGTTATGAAGGCTTGAGTAGCAACGTAGGTTACAGCCGTGGTGGTGGCGGAGGGATAGATCAGAGATATGATGGCAGATCCCACTACTCAAAAGACCGGGGTGGTTCTAATAGGAACTAGAGAAATTGAAGAATGGTCGATCTGATCTGCTATCTATTGAGTTATTTCTTTACAGTAGAGATGACTCTAGTTATCTAAGGTTTTTAATTGTCCCTTATTGCTCATTTTTTTATATATCTTGTTGCTTGTGTCTTAGAAAACTTAGTGTGTTACTTGGTTGATGAAATCAAACAGAAGAAATGTTGAATATGAATTTATTCTCTATTAAAAAAGAAACAAAAATTCTAAACCCTGAACTAAAACCTGAACCCCAGACCTAAAACCTAAACTCTAAACTTTAAACTTTACAAACCTTAAACCCTAAACCCTAAACCCTAAACCCTAAACCCTAAAACCCTAAACCCTTAACCCTTAACCCTAAATACAAAAACCTAAACCCTAAACTCTAAACCATAAACCCTAAACCCTAAACCCTAAACCCTAAAAAGTTAAATACATAAACCTAAACTAAATAAAACATAAAAATAAAATAAATAAATAAAAACTTAAACAAAAGAAAACATAAACATAAACCTAAAACTAAACCTAAAAAGAAAATAGAATAAAAAATTAAAACTAAACTAAAATAAAATAAATAAAAACCTAAACTAAAATAAAAATAAAAAACTTAAATAAAATAAATCCTAAACTAAAAATAAAATAAAGCAAAAATAAAATAAAATAAAATCTAAATAAAAACCTAAACCAAAAAATAAACATAAAATTAAAACTTAAAAATGAATAAAAATAAAACCTAAACACTAAACTAAAAAAAATAAACTAAACTAAAATAAATAAACCTAAACATAAACCTAATAAATAATCTAAAATACAAAACCTAAACTAAAATAAATAAACCTAAAATAAATAAACTAAACTAAATAAAACAAAATAAATTAAATAAATTAAAATAAATAAAAAATAATCTTAATAAACTAAATAAACATAAACCTTCAGGTTTAGCAATTAAAATAAAAAAATTAAAAAATTAAAAAATAGAAAAATAAACCCTAACACTAAAACTAACCCTAAACCCTAAACCCTAAACCCTAAAACCCTAAACCGTAAACCTACAACCCTAAACCCTAAACCTTAAACCCTAAACCCTAAAACCTACAACCCTAAACCCTAAACCCTAAACCTTAAACCAAAAAAATATAAAAACTTATACCTAAACTAAATAAAACTTAAAAATAAATTAAATAAGAAAACCTAAACATTAATAAAATAAAATATATTAAATAAATTAAAAACACAAAATAAAACCTAGACCCGAACCTAAACTTAAACATAAAAATAAAATATGATAAACAATAAAAACCATGTTAAAATAAAATAAATTAAAACATAAACTCAACTAAAAAATAAAATAAACCTGAAAATAAAAAAAACTAAAAAAAATAAAAACTAAACATAAAAAAAAATAAAATAAACCTAAGATAAAATAAAAAAACTAAATAAAAATCTAAACCTAAAAATAAAACCAAAAACTAAATTAGAAATAAAACCTAAACCCTAAACAAAAAATAAAAGAAAATAAACCTTAACCTAAATTAAAATGAACTAAACTAAAATAAATAAAACTTAAACCTAAGCCTAAAATAAACTAAACTGAAACCCTAATCAAAATAAACTAAAATAAACTAAAAAATAAAACCTAAAAATAAAACCTAAAATAAAAACATAAAACCTAAACCTACAAAAAAATAAAATAAAAAAAACTAAACCAAACCTAAAAAATAAAAAATAACCTAAACCTAAAAATAAAATAAAAATAAACTAAACTAAAAATAAGCATAAACCTAAACCTAATCCTAAAAATAAACTAAAATGAAAACCTAAACTAAAATAAATAAACAAATCTATAATATAAAAAAATAAACCTAAATAAAATAAAAATAAAATAAACTAAAATAAAAATATACTTAATAAACTAGATAAACTAAATTTTGTTTTAATTAAAACTAACCTAAACCCTAAACCCTAAATCAAACCCAAAACCCTAAACAATAAACTCAAACTTACCTACAACCCTAAACCTACAACCTAAGAAACTAAAACCCTAAGTCTACAAACCCTAAACCCTAAACCCTAAACAAACCCTAAGCTAACTATAAACCTAAACCCTAAACCACCTAAACCTGTTAACCTAAACCTAAACCTAAATCCTAAACCCTCAAAACTCTAAACCCTAAACACTAAACACTAAACCATAAACCCTAAACCATAAACACTAACCCCAAACCCTAAACCCTAAAACCCTAAACACTATACCCTATACCCTAAACCTTAAATCTAAAAAAATAAAACAAAAACTTAAACCTAAACCTAAAAATAAAAAATAAAACCTAAACCTAAAAAGATAAAATAAAAATAATAAACTAAAAAAATAAACCTAAACCTAAACCTAAACGAAAAAAATAAACTAAAATAAAAAACCTAAACTAAAATAAATAAACATAAACCTAAAATAAAATAAACTAAATTAAAATAAATAAAATAAAATAAACTAAATTAAAATAAATAAAACATAAAACTAAACCTAAAATATACTAAACCTAAACACTAAACAAAATAAAATAAAATAAACTAAAAATAAATCTAAACCTTAACTGAAAATTAAAACCTAAAATTAAATCTAAAACCTAAACCTAAACAAATAAAATAAAAATCTAAACCTAAACCTAAAAATAAAAAATAATACTTAAACCTAAAAAATAAAATAAAATTAAAACTAAACTATAAAATAAATATAAACTTAAACCTAAAGCTAAAAAATAAACTAAAATGAAAAACCTAAACTAAAATAAATAAAGATAAAATAAAAAAAAAACTAAACTAAATAAAAAGAAAAATAAACGTAAATAAAAATTAAAATTAAAATAAACTAAAATAAATAAGAAATAAACTAAATAAGCCTAAACTTGTTGGCTTACTTAATTTTAAAATAACCCTAAACCTATAACTCTAAACCCTAAACCCAAAACCTATATAAAAAATATTAAAAAAATAAAAAAAATTCTAAACCTACATGCTAAACCCTTAAACACTACACCCTAAACCCTAAACCCTAAACCCAAACTTAAGCATGAAACCTAAACCTAAACCCTAAACCTAAATCTAAACTAAACTAAATAAAATAAAACCTAAACCTAAACCTAAACTAATAAATAAATAAATAAAATAAATAAACATAAACTAAATAAAATAAAATAAAAATAAAAATAAAAATAAATAAACTAAATAAAATAAATGAAACTAAATAAACCTAAACCTAAATTGAAATAAAATAAAATAAACTAAACTAAACTAATCCTAAACCTAAACTTAAACCTAAACTAAATAAACCAAAAGAAACTAAATAAATAAACTAAAATAAATTAAACTAAATAAACCTAAATAAACCTAAACCTAAACTAAAATAAAATAAACTAAACTAAACTAAATAAACTAACACTAAAAATAGACTAAATAAACTAAACAAACCAAATAAATTAAAACTAAACTAAATAAAATAAAATTAAACTAAATAAATAAACGTAACCTAAAAATAAACTAAATAAATAAATAAACTAAACTAAACTAAACTAAAATAAACCTAAACCTAAAACCTAAACTAAATTAACCAAAACATAAATAAATAAAATAAAATAAAATAAAATAAGCTAAACCTAAACTAAATAAATCAAAACCAAATCCTAAACCTAAACTAAAAAATAAATAAACTAAACTAATAAATAAAACTAAACTAAATAAACTAAATAAAAAATAAAATAAGAAAAATCTAAACCTAAACCTAAATAAAACTAAATAAATAAATCTAAACCTAAACCTAAACCTTAATAATATCCTAAACCTTAACTTAAACCTAAAACCTAAATAAAAATAAAATTATACCTAAACTTAAATAAACCTAATAAACCTAAACTAAAATAAACATGAACTAAAACCAAAAAAAGAAAAAAAACTAAAATTAACAAACCTAAACCTAAATAAAATAAACCTAAACAAAATAAACCTGAACCTAAATAAAACCTAAACCGAAACAAAACCAAAACCTAAACTTAAATTAATAAACCTAAACTAAAATAAAACCTAAACCTAAACCTAAATCTAAACCTCAAATAAATAAACTTAAACCTAAACTAAAAATAAACCTAAACTAAATAAAACCTAAACTAAATAAAGCTAAACCAAAACCTAAACTTAAACTAAATATAAAATAAACTAAATAAGTAAATAAAATAAACCTAAACCTAAATAAACTAGACTAAACTAAACTAAATAAATAAAATAAACTAAATAAATAAACTAAATAAAAAACTTAAAACCTAAAAAAAAATAAATATAAAAACTTCACTAAATAAAATAAACCTAAACCTAAAAATAAAATAAACTAAACTAAATTAAATTAAATAAAACATAAACCTAAACTAAATAAATAAACTCAATTAATAAATTAAATTAAATAAACTAAAAAAATAAGCTAAATAAATAAACATAAACCTAAAAAGATAAACCTAAATAAAAATAAAATATAACTTAAACATAAATCTAGACGTAAACCTAAACCTAAACCTAAACTAAGCTAAAATCTAAACCTAAACCTAAACCTAGACTAAACTAAATAAACTAAACTAATAAAACCTAAATAAACCTAAACCTAAACCTAAATGTAAACTAAACTAAACTAAAAATAAAAAAATAAACTAAATAAGCAAAACTAAATAAATAAACCTAAACCTGAACAAAACTAAAAATAAACTAAATTAAAATGAAACTAAATAAACTAAACTAAAATAAAATAAACTAAATAAACCAAAACCTAAACCTAAACCTAAACCTAAACAAAATAAAATATACTAATAAAATAAATAAACTAAATAAAATATACCTAAACATAAACCTAAAGCTAAACTAAATAAATAAATTAAAGAAACCAAAACCTAAATTAAAAAAACCTAAACCTAATAAACTAAATAAACCTAAGGAAAACCTAAACCTAAACTAAACTAAAAAATAAAACCTTAACCTAAACCTAAATAAACCTATAAACCTAAACTAAAATAAATTAAAATAAACCTAATATAACCCTAAACCTAAACCTAAAATAAATAAATTAAACTAATCAAAATAAATAAACCTAAACTAAACAAAACCTAAACTGAAATAAACCTAAACCTTAACCTAAACTAAAATAAAATAAACTAAATAAAACCTAAACCTAAACCTCAACCTAAGCCTAAACCTCAACCTAAACCTAAACTTAAATCTAAACTAAAATAAACCTAAACCTAATCCTAAACCTAAACCTATACCTAAACTAAATAAATAAAACCAAAACCTAAACCTAAATAAAATAAACCTAAACTAAACTAAATATAATTAAACCTAAATATAAACCTAAACCTAAACCTAAAATAAACCTTAACATAAACTAAAATCAAAATATACCTAAACCAAAAAAATAAACCTAAACCTAAACCTAAACCTAAAATAAGATAACCTAAACTAAAAACTAAAATAAATAAACAAAAACTTAAAATAAACCTAAACTTAAATCTAAATAAACTAAACTAAATAAATAAACATAAACTAAGCTAAACTAAACTAAACTAAATAAACCTAAACCTAAAATAAACTAAATAAACTAAATAAAATAAACCGAAACCTAAACCTAAACTAAACTAATAAACTAAATAAACCTAAAATAAACTAAATAAATGAACTAAATAAAATAAACCTAAACCTAAACCTAAACCTAAAATAAATAAACATAAACTAAAAAATAAATAAACTAAACTAAATAAACCTAAATAAAACCTATACTTATACTTAAACCCTAAACTAAACCTAAACCTAAATGTAAACTTAAACCTAAACCTAAACTTAAATAAACCTAAACTAAACATAAAATAAATAAATAAATTAAACTAAATTAAATAAACCTAAACTAAATCTAAACCTAAACTAAATAAAATAAACCTAAACCTAAACCTACGGTAAAATAAAATAAATAAATAAATAAACCTAAACCTAAACTAAAAAATAAACTTAAATAAACCTAAACCTAAACATAAACCTAATACTAAATAAATAAATCTAAACAAAACTAAATATGCCTAAACCAAAACCTAAACCTAAATAAACCAAAACCCCAAACCTATAATAAAATAAAATAAATAAACCTAAATAAATAAAACCTAAACCTAAACCTAAACTAAAACCTAAACCTAAACTAAATAAACTAAAATGAACCTAAACCTAAACCTAAACCTAAACCTAATCCTAAATAAACCTAAATTAAACCTAAACCTGAACCTAAACTAAATAAACTAAACTAAATAAACCTAAACCTAAACCTAAACCTGAACAAAATAAAATAAACCTAAACCTAAACCTAAACTAAAATTAAATAAAAAATTAAATAAACTTAAACCTAAACTAAAAAATAAACATAAATACACCCAAACCTAAACCTAAACTAAACTAAATAAATCTAAACTTAAAACTAAACATAAAACCTAAACCTAAACTTAAACTAAAATAAACTAAATAAACTAAACTAAATAAATAAACCTAAAAATCTAAACTTAAACTTAAACCTAAAATAAATAAATAATATACATAAACTAAAAATAAAATAAACTTAAACCTAAACCTAAACCTAAACATAAAATAAAACTAAATAAACTAAACAAAAAATTAACCAAAATAAACAAACCTAAACCTAAAGCTAAACCTAACTTAAAATAAATAAACCTAAAAAATAAATAAATAAACCTAATCCTTAACCTAAATAAACTAAATAAATAAATAGCTAAGCCTAAACTAAATAAAATAAACTAAATAAAATAAACCAAAAAATAAACCTAAAAATAAACCTAAAACCTAAACCTAAACCTAAACCTTTTCTTAATTCTAAGCCCAAACAAAATAATCCTAAACCTAAACTAAATAAACTAAAACCTAAACTAAATAAATAAACATAAACCTAAATCTAAACCTAAAACCTAAAATAAATTTTAAAAAATAAACTAAAAAACATAAATAAGTAAAATAAACCTAAACCTAAACTAAACTAAATAATAAACTAAATTAAATAAAGTAAACTAAAAATAAAACTAAAATAAACCTAAACCTAAACCTAAACCTAAACCATAAAATAAACTAAACCTAAACCCTAAACCTAAACTAAATAAACCTTAACTAAACAAAATAAATCTAAACCTAAACCTAAATAAAACCTAAACCTAAACCTAAACCTATACTAAATAAATAAACATAAACTAAATAAAATAAAATAAAAATAAAAAATAAAATAAAAAATAAACTAAAAAATAAACTAAGAACTAAACTAAAATAAACTAAATAAATAAAATAAACTAAACTAAATAAATAATCCTAAACAAAATAAAATAAACAAAACTAAAATAAACCTAAACCTAAACTTAAACAAGAACTAACTAAACCTAAACCCTTAACCTAAACATAAATAAAAATAAATAAAACCTAAACTTAAAATAAAATAAACCCTAAACTAAATAAATAAACTAAATAAACCTAAAAAATAAAATAAAAATAAATTAAATTAAATTAAATAAATAAATAAAATAAAATAAAAGCCTAAACCTAAACCTAAACTTAAAATAAAAAACTTAAACCTAAACCTAAACTAAAAATAAACTAAAATAAGTAAAACAATAAACTATGATAAAATAAATTAAATAAAAATAAATAAAAAATTAATTAAACCAAAAATAAACATAAATAAATAAACTAAACAAAAATTATACTAAATTAATAAATTAAAATGAACCTAAACTAAACTTAAACCTAGACAATAAACCCAAAATAAACTAAAACTAAATAATACATAAACCTAAACCTAAATAAATAAATAAACAAAATAAATAAATAAACCTAAACCTAAACCTAAATGAAACTAAATAAACTAAAACATAAATAAATAAATAAAAATAAACCTAAACCTAAACTAGATAAAACTTAAAAGCAAATAAACTTAAAAATTAAAAAAACTACTACTAAATTAAAATAAACCTATACCTAAATAAACCTAAACTAAGGAAATAAAACCTAAACTAAACAAAAATAGAAAATAAACTAAAATAAAAAATAAAACCTAAACATAAACTAAAAAAATAAACTAATTAAATAAATAATAAAATAAACCTACACCAAAACTAAACTAAAAATAAAAACCTAAAAAATAAATACAACCTAAACTAAAATAAATCCAAAAATAAACTAAACAAAAATAAATAAATAAACTAAACTCTTCAACCTAAACTATACTAAATAAAAAAAACCTCCTAAACCTAAACCAAAATCTGTTTTAAAACCCACACTAAACCTAAATTCCTAAACCTTAAACCATGCCTACCTAAACCATCCTAAACCATAAACCCTAAATACTACCACCAGGCCACTGTCTAAACCCTAAACCTAAACTAATCAGAACTAAACTATAAATCTTTGCTATAAACTGACCCCACCCTAAACCCCTGACTAACCTCCCACCACACCACTGACCCCTACCTGACACTGTTAACCAAGGCTAAACTCTAAACCTAGCCACTGACCCTAAACTACCATAGTCATGGCTGATCCCACCACCACTCCTAAACTGACACCACCACTGTTAACTGACCTAAACTCTCAAAACCCTAAATCCTAAACTCTAAATACTAAACCCTAAATACTAAACCCTAAATCCTAAACCCTAAACCTGAAAAAATCCTAAACCCTAAACCTTGATCCTAATGCAGTAACATATAAAGACCCAGGCCCAAACTAAACCTAAAATAAACCTAAACCTAAACCTGACCTAAACCTAAAAGTAAAATGAAACCTAAACCTAAAATAAAATAAAAATAAAATAAAGAAAAAATAAACCAAACCTAAACATAAACCTATAAGCTAAAGCTAAAAAACCTAAACTAAAATGAATTAAACCTAAATAAATAAAATAAACTAAATGAAAAGAAAAATAAACCTAAATAAAACTGAAATAATAAAATAAAACTAAACAAACTAAATAAACTTAAATGGTTTGTATTTTAAAAAACGTGAGCTACTACCATAAACCCTACCCTAGATCCTACCCTGATCCCTAAACCAAACCCTAACTACTGACCCTAACTACCTACCCACCCTAACTGCCTGACCTAAATACACACCCTCTAAACAGTAAACCATGACTCCCAAAACCTAAATCTTAAATTGTGATCACCTCCTAAACTTAAACTGCTTAACCCACTGACTAAAAATCAAACCCACAACAAAAATCCTAAACCCTACACTACTAAACCCTAACTGAAACTAAACCCTAAACCATAAAACCCTAAAAACCCTGAGCCCAACCCAAAACCTACCTAAAATAAAATTAAATAAAACTAAAATAAAATATAAAAAACTAAACCTAAATAAGATATAAAATAAAATAAAATAAAACCTAAAATAAAACCTGAACTTAAAATAAAATAATATTAAAATTAAACTAAATTAAAATAGACCTAAGAATTAAAAACTTAAATGAAATAAAAATTAAACATAAAATAAAAATAAAATAAAATAAAAGCTAAATAAAAACTAATACCTAAAAATAAATAAATAAATAAAACCTAAGCCCTAAACTAAAAATAAATATACCTAAAATAATAATAAAACAAACTGAACCTAAACTAAAATAAATAAACTAAGATAAATAAAACCTAAAGCTAAATAAAATAAAATAAACCAAAATAAACATAAACCTAAACTAAAAAATCAAACCTAAAATAAACCAAAAAAACCAAAAACCTAAACTAAGAAAATAAAATAAAACCTAAATGTAAAGCGTAAAATAAAAAATAAAACCTAAACCTAAAAAATAAATTAAAAATAAACCTAAACCTAAACTAGAAAATAAAAACTAAAAATAAACCTAAAATAAAATTTTAAAACCGAAACCTAAAAGCATAATAAAAACCTAAATCTAAACCTTAAAATGAAAAAAAAATTAAACCTAAAAAATAAAATAAAAATAATACTCAACTAAAAAATAAACCTTAGCATACCTAAATAATAAACTAAAATAAAACCTAAACTAAAATAAATAAACTTAAAATAAATAAGCTATAAATAAAATAAAATAAACTAAATTAACCTTAACCTCTTTGGTTTGTAATTTTAAAAGACCCTAAAACAAACCATAAACCCTAAAAGCATAAACCCTAAACCCTAAACTCTAAACCCTAAGCCCCCAACCCTAATCCCTAAACCCTAAAAACCCTAAACTAACCTCAATTCTAAACTCAAAAGAATAAACCCTAAAACCTAACCTAAACCACAAACCTAAACTCTATACACTAAACTCTAACTAAAGCTGAACCAAAACCCCAAACCCTAAACCCAAAACCCTAAAACTAAAGCTAAAGTAATGAAATAAATTAAAATATAAACCTAAACCCTAAAACCTAATAAAGTTAAACCTAAATCTAAACCCTAAGAATGGGCAGAACCTTGACGATAAGAACATCACTGTTAACCAGGCTCAGTCTAGATCTAAACCCTAAGAAGGGATAATCCGATCTGCTGCTTATGGAACTGTGTCTTTATAATAGAGATGATACTAGTTATCTAGGGCTTTTATTTGCTTTATGCGTGCTCATTTCTTATCTATGTTATCGCTTGTATCTTTGAGAACTTGGTGTGTTATTTGGTTGATGAAATCAAAAATAAGAAATGTTGAATCTAAATTTGTTCTTTGTTAAAAAAACCAAAAACTCAAAACCATTAACTAAAACCTGAACCATAAACCCTAAACCCTAAAAATAAAAAAATTATAAAAATAAAAAAATAAAAAAACCCTAACCCTAAATGCTAAACCCTAAAACTAACCCTAAACCTTATACCCTAAACCCTAAACCATAAACCCTAAACCCTATACCCTAAAACCCTAAACCGCGAAACACTAAACCCTAAACCCTAATAAGAAACTAGGAAAACATGAAACTAAACTAACTAAAATTGAAACTAATAAATAATAAACTAAAATTACTAAACTAATAATAAACTAAAATAAAAACTAATAAAACTAACTAAACTAAACTAACAAAATAATAACTAAAAAACTAATAAACAAGTAATAAAAAAACTAAATAAACTAATAAACAAACTAATAACTAAATTATACGTATACAAAAAAACCCACTAATAAACTAACTAAAAATAAACTAAACTAATAAAACTAATAAAAACTAAACTAAACCTAAACTAATAACTAAAATTAAACTAATAAACTAACTAAACTAAACCATAATAAATAACTAACTAATAAACCAAAACCCTAAACATAACTAACCTAATAAATAACTAACTAATAATAAAACTAAACCCAGAATTGAACTAACTAAACTAAAACTAATAACTAATAAACTAAAACTAATAAACTAACTAAATAACTAATAAATAACTCATACTAATAACTAACTAATAATTAAACTAAACTAATAAACTAATCAACTAACTAAACCTAATAATAAACTAACTAAATAATAATAACTAAAATTAATAATAAAATTAAAAAAACTAATAAACTAAAACTAAATAACTAATAGCAACTAACACTAAACTAATAAACTAAACTAAATAACACTGATAACTAAACTAATAATAAAAAAACTAAACTAATAATAAACTAAATAATAAATAAAACCTAAATAAATAAACTAAACCTAATAATAATAAACAAACCCAATAAACTAACTAATTAATAATAAACTAATAAAATTAACTAAACTAATAACTAATAATAATAATAAACTAAACCAAAAAACTAATAATAACTAAAAAAAGACACTAAATAATAATAAAACTTAATAACATAAAAAGCTAACTAAACTAAACTAATAATAATAAACTAAATAATAAATAAATAAAACTAAACTAAACTAAACACTAAATTAACTAAACTAATAAATAATAATAAACTAAATAAAAACTAACTAATAAAACTAATAATAACTAACTAATAATAATAAATTAATAATAACTAAACTAACTAAATAAATGCCTAATAACTAAACTAACTAAAACTAAACTTATAATAATATTAACAAAACTAATAATAATTATAATAATAATAATAATAATAATAATAATAATAATAATAATAATAATAATAATAATAAAATTAAATAAACAAAACACTAAACCCCTAACCTAAATTAATAAAACCAATAATAATATAACTAATAATAACAAACTAAACTAAAGTAAAATAACTAATAAATAAACTAATTCAACTAATAATAATAACTAAATAACAACTAAAACAATAATAAACTAATAATAAAACTAAACTAAAACTAACAAAAACAAACTAATAAAACCTAATAAACTAATAAATAATAAACTAAAAACCTAATAATAATTAATAAAAAACTAAAAATAATAATAAACAAATTAAAACTAATTATGAATAACAAATAATTTAAAACTAATAACTAATAAACTAAAAAACTAATAAATAAACTAACTAAATAAACTAACTAATAAAACAAAACTAATTAATAAACAAACCTAAACCCTAATAAATAATTAACATTAAAATTAAACTAATAAACTAATAATAATAACTAATAATAAATAATTAAACAACTAACTAAAACTAAACCCTAAACTTAAATTAATAAACCATAAAAACAAACTAATAAATAAACCTAATATTAACTAAACCTAATAAACTAACTAATAATAAACTAATAATAAAACACCTAACTAAAAAAATTAATAATAACTAATAAATAATAAACTAATAACTAGATAAAATAAAATGAACTAAATAACTAAACTAACAAAGCTAATAAATAAAATAATAATAATAATAATAAAACTAACTAACAATAACCAAACTAATAAAAATTAACAATAATAATAAACAAACTAATAATTAACAAACTAAACTAATAAACTAATAATAATAAAACTAATAATAAACTAACTAATAAATAACTAAATAACTAAACCCTAAACCCTAAACCCTAACTAAATAAATAAACTAAATAATAATAATAAAACTAATAATAATCAACATAAACTAATAATAACAAAATCAAAGAAAAAATAAACTAAAATGAAATAATAATAATAATAATAATAATAAACAATAAATAACTAATAAAAAACTAAACCATAAACTAAACTAAAAAACTAATAATAATAAACTAATAAACCTAAACCCATAACTAAACTAATAAAACTAATAAACTAATAAATAAACTAAATAAACTAAACTA
The DNA here is from genome assembly GCA_021442155.1 of Cymbidium sinense. Classification (NCBI taxonomy): domain Eukaryota; kingdom Viridiplantae; phylum Streptophyta; class Magnoliopsida; order Asparagales; family Orchidaceae; genus Cymbidium; species Cymbidium sinense. Next base: position 99,008,026 of record CM038214.1, on the reverse strand, counting down.
AATAAATAAGTAACTAATTAAAACCCTAAAAAACTAAAAATATAAACCTAAACTAAAATAAAAACCTAAAATAAATAAATAAATAAATAAAACTTAAACTAAAACCTAAATAAACCAAACCCTAAACCAAAACCTAAGAAAATAAAATAAAAACATAAACCTAAACCTAAAAATAAAAAATAAAACCTATACTTAAAAAATAAATTAAAATAAAGCTAAACTAAAAAAATAAACCTAAACTTAAACCTAAACCTAAAAAAATAAACTAAAATAAAAAACCTAAAGTAAAATAAATAAACCTAAACTAAATAAACAAAATTAAATAAAAATAAAAATAAACCTAAAGAGAAATAAAATATAAAATAAACTAAAATAAATAAATGAAATAAACTAATAAAATAAATAAACATCAACCTACTAGTTTACTGAATTTAAAAAAAATAAAAAAGCCTTCACCCTAAACGCTAAACCCCAAACCCTACACCCTAAACCCTAAATGGTAAACCCTAAAAACCTAAAAACCTAAACTTAAGCTAAATAAAACCTACAAATAAAATAAATAAGAAAACTTAAACCTAAATAAAATAAAAACAAAAAATAAAATAAAAACTTAAACTAAAACCTAAACCTAAACTTGAACCTAAAAATAAAATAAACTAAAAAATAAAAACTAAACTTAAATAAAATAAATAAAAATCTAAAGTAAAGTAAAAAAATAAAATAAAACTAAAAATAAAAAACCTAAATAAAATAAAAACTAAACATTAAATAAAAATAAAACAAACCTAAAATATAAAACAATAAAAACCTAAACCTAAAACACAAATTTAAAAATAAATCCAAAAAATAAATAAAACATAAAACATAAACCCTAAACTAAAAAAAAATCTAAACCTAAAATAAATAAATAAAATAAACCTAAACCTAAACTAGAATAAACTAAACTAAAATAAATTAAACCTAAACCTAAAGCTAAAATAAACTAAACCTAAAGCCTAAACTAAATAAAATAAAATAAACCACAAATAAACCTAAACCTAAACTAAAAAAATAAAACCTAAAACTTAAACCTAAAAAAGTCAAATAAAAACCTAAACCTAAACCTAAAAATAAAAAATTAAACCTAAACCTCAAAAATAAAATAAAAATAAAACTAAACTAAAAATAAACATAAACATAAACCTAAACCTAATAAATAAGCTAAAAGAAAATACCAAAATAAATAAAAATTAAAAATAAAATTGTATAGAAATTAAAAATAAATAAATAAAAAATAAACTAAGTAAACCTAAACCTACCTGTTTACTTAATTTTTAAAAAAACCATAAACCTAAAATAAACCCATAACCCTAAACCCTAAACCTTAAACCCTAAACACTAAACACTAAGTAACCCTAAACCTTAAATCTTAAACCCTAAAACACTAAACCCTAAACCCTAAACCATAAACCCTAAAAAACCATAAACCCTAAACCCTTAACACCAAACCTTAAAACCCTAAACTTTAAACCTCAAACCCTAAAACCATAAACCCTAAAAAACCATAAACCCTAAACCCTAAACTAACCTAAACCCTAAACCCTAAACCCAAAACACCTAACCCTATAACCCTAAACCATAAACCCTAAACTTTAAACCCTAAACCCTAAACCCTAAACCATAAAACTAAAGCCTAAAGCCTAAACCCTAATCCCTAAACCTTATCCCTAAACCCTAAACTTATTTTTACTTTTTGGCTTGAGTTGGTTTATGTTTTTGACATTTTGCATTTGTGTTGGCCTAATGGTTGCTACTTGGTGGTTCTTGTCTTTCCAGCCTGGGTTAGCTTGGTTTTGTTAGCTCGGTGGCTGTTGTGTTCTTTTCCTTGTTACTCTGGTTGCTGGTGGATGGGATAGTTTCTACTTTGGCTTTATTCTCTTTTTTGCATTGGTTTGTTTGTTAGCACTTCTCTTGAACTCGAATTACCTTTTACTGGTTTTCATGGTTGGATGGGTGGCCTACCTAGTGGGATCTACTCTTAGTTGTTTCCTTTCTGAGCCTTCTTTTGGAGAATTTCATGCCTACTTTTTTGGGGGATGCCTCCTAGTTCCTTGTTGTTTGTTGCTGGATACTTCTTTTGTCTTGGTTTTGTGTTTTATTATTCTCCTAGGATTAGCCTCTACTCGGTATGTTGTTTGCAGCACATTTTATGTTATTATTATGCTTCCTGTAGGGTCAATCTTTGTTGCTATGGAAGTTGGGATTTTTGGTTGGTCCTGGCTAACTGCTGCTGTTGCCTTTCTATGGTGGTTGTGCTTCTTTTCGACCTCTGTTGTGAGGTGCTTTATTGGTTTTATGCTTTTCATTAGTGCTTCTTTGTTGGTTAATTATGATGAGTTGTTCTCTAGTGGTTGATATGGCTATTTTACTTAGCTAGTTTGGTTGGAGGAGTTTTAGTTTTCCTTGAATCTTTGTTGGTTGATTTCTTTTCCTTGTTGGTCTTTTCCTTCTTCTTGGACAATTTGATCTGAGCCTTTTGTGTTTGTAACCTTTGTTGATCCTTTTGGATTGGACTTTGGTTTCAAGTGGTTGGTGGCTATTTGGCCACCTTTTGTGTGGCTATTTTATCTTCTGGTGATTTGCACTAGCTGCAGCATATGTTTCCTTCAATTGATGGTTTCATTTATGATCTATTTAGTCATTTATGGTTGCTCACCTTGGTTTAGCTTGGTGTCTGCTACTTGTTGGGACTTTGGCTTGAGGGCTCCTATCTTTGTCTGAATGGCTATTTCTCTGTTAATTTGCATTGGTCTAGTGCTTGTTGATGGCTGGTTATGGTTTTTCGTAGTTCAGAGCTTGGATGGGTATTTGGATAATGGTTGTTGTTGGTGTTCTGACTTTGTTCCAGCCTCTTTGGGGTTATTGTGATTAGCCTATTATGGTTTTTGTTTGGTGGTTTGGCTACTAGCTAGTTGTTGGCCTGTTGATCTATATTTAATGTTGCAGGATCTGGAACTCTATGAACTGTTGGCCTTGGATGTTTGTTTGTATATGCTGGCTATGATGGATTTGCTCTCGGTTGGTAGCATTATGATTGTAACTCTTATTTATGATGTTTGGATGCTCATATGTATTGTTCACATTTGAGATGACCCTAAGCTGACCCTTATAGCTCTTCCTTTTCTCTCCTTTATCCTTATCCTTTTAGCTATGACTTTTGCCTTTGTAGTGTTTTGCATATTTATTTTACAGGTTGGAACTTTATAGAGGGATTCATCATTACTTAGTCAAGCCAAGTGTTGTTGATGTGGATCTTTCTTATCTTTCTTTCTCAAAAGAATCATGAACTGCTGCTGACTCATCCTTTTACTATTTTCAAGATTTGTTTTTGCCTTACTCTATGTCATTTTCTCTTATGCTTTTTAGTTGTTGTATTTCCTCTCTTTTTTTCTTTTCCTTTTCTAATGTACTTATATGGGGGTTTAGCTCTTTAGGTTTCTTGTAGCTCTGAGAGCAGTAGAATTTTAGCGCTTTAGCACTTTTAAGGACATTGTATCTTTTCCTTTTAGGGTAATAAAATTCTAACTTTCCTAAAACAAATCCCATAACAACCCTAAACCCTAAACCCTAAACCCTAAACTCTGTTAAAAAAAACCATAAACTCTAAACCTTAAACCCTAAACCCTAAACTAAAACCTAAACCCTAAACTTAGAACATAAACCCTAAACCCTAAACCCTAAACCCTAAAAAGCCTGAACCCTAAAAACTAAACCCTAAACCCTAAACACTAAAACCCAAAACCTTAAACCCTAAACCATAAACCTTAAATCCTAAACCTAAATAAAAAATATAAACAAAATTAAATAAAAACCTAAACCTAAACCTAAAAATAAAAAGAAATAAAAAATAAAAAATAAACTAAAACAAAATAAATAAAAACCTAAACTAAACTAAAAAATAAAAAAAACTTAGAAATAAACAACCTAAATAAAATAAAAACTAAACCTAAAATAAAAATAAAATAAACCTAAGATAAAATAAAATAAAACTAGATAAACCTAAACTTAAATAAAAAATAAAAATTAAAAATAAAATAAACCAAAAAAAATAAACCTAAACCAACTATAATAAACTAAACTAAAATAAATAAAACCTAAACCTAAACATAAACTAAATAAAATAAAATAAACTAAAATAAACCTAACCTAAAAAAAATAAAACTTCAAAATAAACCTAAAATAACAACCTAAAACCTAACCTAAAAAAATAAAATAAAAACCTAAACCTAAACCTAATAATAAAAAATAAAACCTAAACCTAAAAAATAAAATAAAAATAAAACTAAACTAAAAAATAAACCTAAACCTAAACATAAACTTAGAAAATAAACTAAAATTAAAAAACCTAAAATAAATAAATTAAACTAAATAAAAATAAAAATAAACCTAAAAAAATAAAAAATAAAATAAACTAAAATATATAAAAAAATAAACTAAATAGATCTAAACCAACTAGTTTACTTAATTTTCATTTACAAAAAACCCTAAACCTTAAACCCTTAACTCTAAACCCTAAAAACCCTAAACTCTAAACTCTAAACCCTACACCCTAAACCTACAACCATAAACACTAAACTTACAACCCTAAACCTAAACCATAAAATACCCTAAACCTTAAACTCTAAAACCATAAACCCAAAACCCTAAACCTTAAACTATAAAATAAACTTAAAAATAAAACCTAAACCCTAAACCTCTAAACTCTAAACTTAAACCTAAACCAAACACAAATCAGAAAACCTAAACCTAAATAACTATAAAAACCCTAAAACCCTAAACTCCTAAACCCTAAACCCTAAACTAACACTAAACTATAAACTACACCCAAACCTAAAACTTAAACCTAAATTCTAAACCCTAAAACCTAAACTTAAATCCTAAACACTAAACTAAATTCTAAACCTAAACTCCTAAATCTAAACCTAACTATAAACTCTAAACCCAAAAGTATAAAACCTAAAACCTAAACCTAAACTAAAACCTAAACCCTAAAACATAAATCCTAAACCCTAAACCATTAACCCTAAACCCAAACCCTAAACCTAAACCTAAAGTAACTATATAAATTAAAAAATAAATCTAAACACTAAAACCTAATAAACTTAAACCTATACCTCACCCATAAGAATGGACAAAACCTTGACGGTAAGAACATCACCATCAACCAGGCTCAGTCCAGATCTGGCGGTGGAGGTGAAGGCGGAGGCGAAGATTATCATAATGGTGGTGGGGGATCTGGAGATGTTGCTGGATATGGAGGTGGTCGTTGGAGCAGTGGTGGTTATGGAGGTGGGAGGAGCAAGGAAGGTTACAGCCGTGGTCATGGTACAGTGAGAGATCGGGGATATGATGGTGCTCTCGCTACTCGAGAGGTCGGGGTGGTTCTGATAAGAACTAGAGAAACTGAAGAAAGGTCGATCCGATCATCTACTTATGGAACTGTGTCTTTATAGTAGTGACGGTTCTAGTTACCTAGGGTTTTTGATTTGCTCTATGCCTTCACATTTTTTAACAAAGTTGTTGCTTGTGTCTTAGAAAACTTGATGTGTTACTTGGTTGATGAAATAAAAAAAAAGAAATGTCGAATCTGAATTTGTTCTATGTTTAACAAAAAAACCAAAAACCCTAAACCCTAAACTAAAACTTGAACCCTAAACCTAAAACATAAACCCTAAACCCTAAACCCTAAACACTAAAACCCTAAACCTTAAACCCTAAACCCTAAACCTTAAACCCTAAACTCTAAACCCTAAACCCTAAAACCCTAAACCATAAAACCCTAAACCCTAAACCCTAAACCTTCAAACCTAAACCCTAAACCCTAAACCCCAAACCCCAAACCCTAAACCTAAAACTCTAAACTAACCCAAAACCTTAAAAACCTAAGACCAAAACCTAAACTAAATAGAACCTAAAAATAAAATAAATAAAAAATCTTAAACCAAAATAAAAGAACAATTAAAATAAAATAAAAACCTAAACTAAGACCTAAACCTAAACCTAAAAGAAAATAAAATAAAAATTAAAACTAAACTAAAATAAAATAAATAAAAACCTAAACTAAACAGAAAAAAAAAAACATAAATAAACTAAAAACTAAACCTAAAATAAAAAATAAAATAAACCTAAATAAAACTAAATACCTAAACCAAAAAAAATAAAACTACAAATAAATAAAAATAAACATAAACCCTAAACTAAAAAAAAACTTAAACCTAAAATAAAAATAAAATAAACCTAAACCTAAACTATAATAAACTAAAATAAAATAAATAAAACCAAAAATAAACTAAACCTAATCCTAAACCTAAACTAAATAAAATAAAATAATCTTAAAATAAACGTAAACCTAAACTAAAAAATAAAATCAAAATGTAAACCTAAAAAAACCTAAACCCTAAACCTAAAAAAATAAAATAAAAACCCAAACCTAAACCTAAAAATAAAAAATAAAGCCTAAACCTAAAAAATAAAAATAAAATAAAACTAAACTAAAACATAAACCTAAACTTAAACCTAAACCTAAAAAATAAATTAAAAGAAAAAACTTAAACTAAAATAAATTAACCTAAAATAATTAAACTGAACTGAATAAAATCATAATAAACCAAAATGAAATTAAATAATAAAATAAACTAAAATAAATAAAAATTTAAACTAAATAAACCTAAACCAACTAGTTTACTTAATTTAAAAAAAATAAAATTAAAAATTTAAAAAAAACCCTAAACCCTAAAACTAACCCTAAACTCAAAACCCTAAACCATAAACTCCAAACCCTAAACCATAAACCCTAAATCCTAAACTTTAAACCCCAAAAATTTAAAACCTAAACTAAATAAAACGTAAAAAAAATAAATAAAAAAACCTAAACCAAAATAAAATAAAATAAAAACATTAACTAAAGCCTCAACCTAAACATAAAAATAAAATTTAATAAAAAATAAAATATAAATAAAATAAAATAATAAAACCTAAACTAAAAAAATAAAATAAACTTAAAATATAAAAACCTAAAATAAAATAAAACTAAACATAAAATAAAAAATAAAATAAACCTAAAATAAAATAAAAACTTAAACCAAAAAAAGAAACTTAAAAATAAATAAATAATAAAACCTAAACCCTAAACTAAAAAAAACCCAAACCTAAAATAAATAAAATAAAATAAACCTAAACCTAAACTAAAATAAACTAAACTAAAATGAATAAAACCTAAACCTGAACCTAAAATAAAATAAACCTAAACCTTAAAATAAATAGAATAAAATAAACTAAAGATAAACCTCTACCTAAACTAAAAGTATAACCTAAAAATATACCTAAAATAAAAACCAAAAACCTAAACCTAAAAAAATAGAATGAAAACCTAAACCTAAACCTAATGAAAAAAAGATCTAAAGAAAAAAATTAAATAAAAATAAAACTAAGCTAAAAAACATCAACATAAACTTAAACCTAAAAAATTAACTAAAATAACAAACCTAAACTAAAATAAATAAACTTAAAATAAATAAACTAAACTAAATAAAAATAAAATAAAAACATAAACCTAAATAAAAATAAAAAATAAAATGAACTAAAACAAACTAAATAAACTAAATAAACCTAAATCTACCACTTACGTAATTTTAAATAAAACCTAAACTAAAATAAACCATAAACCCTAAACCCTAAAAAAACCTAAACCTTATACCCTAAACACTAAACCCTAAAACCTAAATCATAAACCCTAAATCCTAAATTAAACCCTAAAACCATAATTAAACTCTGAACTCCTAAACCTAAACCCTAAACTAACCCTAAACCCCTAAACCCCTAACCTTAAACCCCAAAACCCTAAACCTCAAACCCTAAACCCTAAAGCTCTGACACTATACTAAACCTAAACCCTAAACCCTAAAACCTAAAAACCCTAAACCCTAAACCATAACCCTAAACCCTAAACCCTAAACCTTAAACCATAACCCTAAACCCTAAACTTATTTTCACTTTTTGGCTTGAGTTAGGTTATGTTTTTGACCTCTTTCTTTTTGGTTGGCCTGGTGGTTGCTACTTAGTGGTTCCTGTCTTTTCAGCCTGGGTTGGCTAGGTTTTTTCAGCCTGGTAGCTGTTGTCTTCTCTGCCTTGTTACTCTAGTTGCTGGTGGATGAGATGGTTTTTTCTCTAGCTCTATTTTGTTTTCTACACTGGCTGGTTTGTTGGCTCTACTCTTGAACTCGAATTACTTTTTTGCAAGTTTTCATGGATGGGTGGCCATCTTAGTGGGAACTGATGTTATTGTTCCCTTTTGGACCTTCCTTTGAAGAATTTCCTGGCTACTTTTTTACGGGTTGCCTCCTAGTTCCTTACTGCTTGTTCGGATCCTTCTTTTGCCTTCATTTTGTTTGGTTATTCTCTGGATTAGCCTTTTGGTCCTTTGTTTGAAGCACATTTTATGTTGTTATTGCTTCTTGTCGGGTTAGTCTTTGGGAAGTTTGGTTTTCTTTGTCCTAGCACTCTCATTGTTGTTGCCTTTCTATGGTAGTTGTCTTCTTCTACAACCTTATTGTGCGGTGTTTTGTTAGTTTTTCCCTTTTCCTTGGAAACTAGAAATGCTTCATTTGTTGGTTATTTATGATGGGTTGTTCTCTGGTGGTTGCCTTATGGCTATTTTACTAAGCTGGTTTGGTTAGAGGACTTTTAGTTGCTTTTAAAATCTTACTTGGTTGATTTTTTTTCTTTTTTGTTGGTTGTTTCTCTATTAATTGGCATGGGTCTGGTGCTTGTTGATGGCTGGTTCTAGTTTTCCCTAGTTTGGAGCTTGGATGGGTATTTGGATAATAACTATTGTTGGTGTTCTGACTTTGTTCTAGCCTCTCTCTAGGCTATTGTGATTAGTCTATTATTGTTTTTGTTTGGTGGTTTTCCAGCTACCTTATTGCTGGTCGGTTTCTCTTTATTTAATGGTGTAGGATCTAGAACTCTATGAATTGCTAGCCTTGGATGTTTGCTTGTACTAGGTATGCTGGCTATGATGGCTTTGATGCTACTCACCTCTTCTCTCTGGTTTGTAGCGTTACATATGATTTTAACCCTTATTTATGAAGTTTGGGTACTCATATGTATTATTTCCCCTTGAGATGATCCTAACTAAGCCTGAGCCATCTCTTTCACAGCTCTCTTCTTTTCATCTCTTTATCCTTATCCATTTTATCTATAACTTTTTCCTTTGTAGTGTTTTATAGATTTCTTTTATAGGTTGGAACTTTACAAAGGGAATGGTCGTTACTCAGTCAACCTAAGTGTTGTGGATCTTATTTATCGTTTTCAAAGGAATCATGAACCGCTTCCGACTCATCCTTTACTATTTTTCAAGATTTGTTTTCATCTTACTCATGTCTTTTCTCTTATTCTTTTAGTTGTATTTGCTTTTTGATTTCTTTTCTTTTCTAATGTACTTACATGTGGCTTAGCTCTTTAGGTTTCTTGTTGCTCTTAGAGTAGTAGAATTATAGAGCTTTATCGCTTTTAAGGACATTCTATCTTTTCCTTTTATGATAACAAAATTTAACTTTCCCCCTAAAAAAATCCCAAACCCTAAACCCTAAAACCTAAACCCTAAACCCTAAACTGTAAACCCTAAAAAGCTAAAAACTAAACCTAAACTAAATAAAATCTAAAAATAAATAAATAAGAACCTAAACTAAACTTAAAAAATAAAAAGCCTTAATAAAATAAAAACTAAACTTAAAATAAAAAGAAAATAAATCTAAAATAAAATAAAATAAGAACTAAATAAAAACTTGAACCTAAAAAATTAACCTAAAAATAATCCCTAAACCCTAAACCTACAAATAAAAACCTAAACCTAAACCCAAAATCCTAAAAAAAATTTTAAAAATTTTAAAACAAACCCTAAACCCTAAACCTATACCCTAAAACTCTAAACCCTATACCCTAAACCCTAAACTCTGTTAAAAAAAACCTTAAACCCAAAACATTAAACCATAAACCCTAAACCCCAAACAAAACCTAAACCCTAAACCTAAAACCTAAACCCTAAACTCTAAACCCTAAATCCTAAAAACCCTAAACCATAAACACTAAACCCTAAACCCAAAACCCAAAACCCTAAAACCCTAAACCATAAACCCTAAACCCTAAACCCTAAAACCTAAACCTAAATAAATAAAATAAAATAAAATAAAAGCTTCAACAAAAATCTAAACCAAAACTTAAACCTAAATAAAAAAATAGAAAATAAAAACTAAACTAAAATAAAATAAATAAAAATCTAAACTAAACTTAAAAAAATAAAATAATCCTAAAAATAAAAAACCTAAATTAAATAAAAACTAAACCTAAAATAAAAATAAAATAAACCTAAGATAAAATAAAATAAAAACTAAATAAAAACCTAAACCTAAAGAATAAATCTAAAAATAAAACCTAAAAATAACTAAAAAATAATAGCTAAACCCTAAACTTAAAAAAACCTAAACCTAAAATAAAATAAGCAAAATAAATAAACCTAAACCTAAACAAAAAAAAACTAAAATAAAATAAATAAAACTGAAACCTAAACCTAAAATAAACTAAACCTATAAATAAACCTAAGCCTAAACTAAAAAAATGAAACCTAACATAACAACCTAAAACCTAAACCTACATAATAATAAAAAACAAAACCTAAACCTAAAATAACAAAATAAAAATTAAACTAAACTAAAAAATAAACTTAAACTAAACCTAAACCTAAAAAATAAACTAAAATAAAAAAAACCTACACTAAAATTAATAAACCTAAAATAAATACACTAAACTAAATAAAAATAAACCTAAAGCAAAATATAAAATAAAATAAACTAAAATTATTAAAAAATAAACTAAATAAACCTAAACATACTGGTTTACTTAATTAAAAAAAACCATAAACCTTAAAAAATTTAAACCCTAAATCCTAAACCCTAAACCCTAAACTCTAAACCCTAAACCTTGAACCTACAACCCTAAACCCTAAAACCTAAACCCTAAACCCTAAACCTTAAACCCTAAACCCCAAAAACCCTAAACATTAAACCCTAAACCTAAACTATAAACCCTAAACTATAAAATTAAACCTAAACCTTAAACCCTATACAACCTAAATTTAAACCTAAAACTAAACACTTAAACCTTTAAATTAACTATAAACCTTAAACTTACAACCTAATCCATAAACTATAAACTTAAACCCTAAATAACCTAAAACGCTAAAACCTTAATGTTAAACCTAAACCTAAACCCTAAACTAAAACCCTAAACCCTAAACCCAAACTCTAAACCCTAAAGCTTAAACCTTAAACCCTCAACCCTAATCCTTATATGCATAAATCTTAAAATCCTAAATAGTAAACCCTAAACATTAAACCCTAACCCTAAACCCTAAACCCTATGCCCCAAACACTAAATCTAAATCTAAAGTAATTAAATAAATTAAAAAATAAACTTGATCCCTAAAACCTAATAAACATAAACCTAATCCTAAACCCTAAATCCCAAACCATAAACCTAAACCTAATGTAACTAAATAAATAATAAAATAAACCTAAACCCTATAACCTAATAAACCTAAACATAAACCTGAAACCTAAGAATGGGCAGAACCTTGATGGCAAAAACATCACCATCAACTAGGCTCAGTCTAGATATGGTAGTGGAGGTGAAGGCGGAGGCCATGATAATCAGTTCGAAAGGGTGTTATGGAGGCTAGAGAATGAGAGGTTATAGCCACTATGGTGGCAGAGGGAGAAATCAGATATGATGGTGGATCCGCCACCGAGAGAGCCGTGGTGCTTCGATGGGAACCGAGAAACAAAAAAAAAATGGTTGATATGATTATAGAAATGTCTTCATAGAGATGCTTCTAGTTATCTAGGATTTTTTATTTGCTCTATGTTGTTGCTTGCATCTTAGAAAACTTGGTGGGTTACCTGGTTGATGAAATTAAAGAGAAGGAATGTATAATCTGAATTTCTTCTCTATTAAAAAAAAATAGAACCCTAAACCCTAAACTAAAACCTAAACCTAAACCAAAAACATATACCTTAAACCCTAAACCATAAAAACCTTAAATCCCTAAACCCTAAAACACAAACCCTAAACCCTAAACCCTAAACTCTAAACCTTAAGCCAAAAAAACCCTGAATCCTAAACTCTAAGCCTTAAACCCTAAACCATAAACCCTAAACCCTAAACCCTAAACCCTAAACCCTAAACCCTAAACCCTACAACCTTAAACACTAAACCCTAAATCCTAAATCATAAATCTTAAACCCAAAATCCTAAACCCTAAACTGTAAATCATAAACCCTAAACCCTAAACACTAAACCCTAAATAATAAACCATAACCCTAAACCCTAAACCTAAAAAAACTAAAACCAAAACCCAAAACCCTAAACCCCGAAACCTAAACCCTAAAAACCTAAACTAAATAAATCCTAAAAAAATAAATAAAAAAACCTAAACCTAAATAAAATAAAATAAAAATAAATAAAATCTAAATAAAAACCTAAACCTAAACCTTAAAATAATATAAAATAAACTAATTAAAATAAAGTAAAATAAAATAAATAAAAACCTAAACTAAAAAAGTAAAATAAATCTATGAATAAAAAACTTAAATAAAATATAAACTAAAGGGAAAAATAAATAAATAATTAATCCAAAAATAAACCAAAAAATAAAACTAAAAAATAGAAACCATAAACTTTAAACCCTAAACTCTAAACCCTAAACCTTAAACCTTAAATCCTAAACACTAAATCCTAAACTCTAAGCCCAAAACCCTAAATCTACAACCCTAAACCCTAAACCCTTAAAAAACTTTAAACCTTAAAACCCTAAACTGCTAAACCCTAAATCCAAAAACTATAAACCTTAAACCTAAATCTTAAACCCTAAACTAATCCAACTAAACCCTAAACCTAAACCTCCATGTAACCCTAATCTTAAACTATCAATCAAACTCCTAAGCATTAAACCTAAACCCTAAATCATAAACTAAAACTTAAACAAATAACCTAAACCTAAACCCTAAACTAAACCTAAACCTAAACCCTAAACTTAAACTCTAAACCCTAAACCTAAACCTAAACTTTAAACCCTAAACCCTAAACTATAAAATAATAAATCAAAACCTAAACTATAAACCCTAAACCTAAACCTAACCCTAAACCTCCTAAACCACAAACCCTAAGTTTATACCTAAAGTAATTAAATAAATTGAAAAATAATTCTGATCCCTAAAACCTAATAAACCTAAACCTAAACCTAAAATTTAAATCTCAAACCATAAACCTAAACCTACTAAATATAATAAAAAATAAACTTAAACCTTATAACTTATTAAACCTAAACTTAAACCTAAATCCTAAGAATGGGCAGAACCTTGATGGTATGAACATACATCAAGAACCGCTAGCCTAGATATGGTGGTGAGGCGTGAGGGGACAAGTTATCATATTGGTGGTCAAGGTGGGTTATGGAGGCGTGAATGACGGAGGTTATAGCTCTGTGGTGGAGGAGGGAGAAATTGGGATATGATGGTTGATCCCGCCACTCGAGAGGCCAGGGTGGTTCTGATGGGAACTGGAGAAACTGAAAAAAGGTCAATCCGATCTGCTACTTATAGAACTATGTCTTCATAGTAGAGACGGTTCTAGTTATCTAAGATTTTTGATTTGATTTATGTGTGCTCATGTTTTATCTATGTTCTCGCTTGTGTCTTAGAAAACTTGGTGGGTTACTTGGTTGATGAAATTAAAAAGTAGAAATCTTTAATCTAATTTTAATCTCTATTTAAAAAAACCAAAAACCCTAAATCCTAAACTAGAATATGAACCATAAACCAAAAACATATACCCTAAACCCTAAACCACAAAAACCAAAAACCCTAAACCATAAAAACCCTAAACCCCTAAACCATAAAACCCAAACACTAAACCTAAACCCTAAAACCATAAACCATAAACCCTAAACCCTAAAACCTAAACCCTACACCCTAAACCCTAAACCCAAAAAACCCTAAACCTAAACCTTAAACCCTAAACTCTCAAAAACCCTAAACCCCCCTACAACCTTAAACCCTAAACTACAACCCTAAACCCTAAACCCTAAATCCTAAATCCAAAACCCTAAACCCTAAATCATAAACCCTAAACCCTACACGCTAAACACTAAACCCTAAACCCTAAACCCTAAACCTTAACTTAAATCCTAAACCTCAAAACACTAAACACAAAACCATAAACCCTAAACCTCAACCCTAAACCCAACAAACCTAAAAACCTAAACCTAAACTAAATAAATCATAAAAATAAAATAAATAAATAAACCTAAACCTAAATAACTTAAAATAAAAATAAATAAAAACATAAACAAAAACCTAAACCTAAACCTAAAAATAATATAAATAAACTAATAAAAATAATCTAAAATAAAATAAATAAAAACCTAAACTAAACTTAAAAAATAAAATAAACCTAAGAATAAAAAACCTAAATAAAATAAAAGCTAAACGTAAAAAAACAAAAAATAAACCAAAATAAAAAATAAAAAAATAAAACTATAAACCTTAAACCCTAAATTCCAAACCCTAAACCTTAAACCATAAATCCTAAACACTAAATCCTAAACTCTAATCCCTAAACCCTGAACCTACAACCCTAAACCCTAAACCCTAAACTAAACTAAACCCTAAACCCTAAACCCTAAATCCTAAACCCTAAACCCTAAACCCTAAACTCTAAGCCTAAACCCTAAACCCTAAACCCTAAACCCTAAACCCTAAACCATTAACCCTAAACCCTAAACCCTAAATCCTAAAATAAACCTAAACTAAAATAAAATAAAGAAAAACCTAAACTAAATTAAAAATAAAAACCCTAAATAAAATAAAAACTAAACATAAAATAAAAATAAAATAAACCTAAAATAAAATAAAATAAAAACTTAAACCTAAAAAATAAACCCAAAAAAAACAAAATAAACCTAAACTAAATAAACCTAAACCTAAAACAAAAATAAAATAAACCTAAACCTAAATAAAAATAAACTAAACTAAATAAAATAAAGCCTAAACCTAAACTAAATAAAATAAAATAAATAAAAAATAAACTTACACCTAAACTTAAAAATAAAACCTAAAAATATACCTAAGATAAAAACTTGAAACCTAAACCTAAAAAATAAAATAAAAACCTAAACCTAAACCTAAAAATAAAAAAATAAAACCTAAACTTAAAAAATAAAATAAAAATAAAACTAAACTTAAAAATAAATGTAAACCTAAACATAAAAATAAACTAAAATAAAAACCTAAACTAAAATAAATAAACTAAACTAAATAAGAATAAAAATAAACCAAAATAAAAATAAAAAAAGAACAAAACTAAAATAAATAAGAAATAAATTAAATAAATTTAAACCATTTTTTTTACATAATTTAAAAATAAATAAATAATAAAAAATAAACAAAAACTATAGCCCTAAACCCTAACCCCTAAAACTAACCCTAAACCTTAAAACCCAGAACCCAAAAACCTAGACCCTAAACTTTAAACCCTAAACCCTAAACCCTAAACCCTAAACCCTAAAAATTCTTAAACATTAAACCCTAAACCCTAAAACCCCAAACCCTAAACCCTAAAACCTAAATAAATAAATAAATCTAAAAAAATAAAATAAAATAAAATAAAATAAAATAAATAAATAAATAAACCTAAACCAAAACCTAAAAATAATATAAAATATACTAATAAAAATAAACTAAAAGAAATTAAATAAAACCTAAACTAAACTAAAAAATAAAATAAACCTAAGAATAAAAAACCTAAATAAAATAAAACTAAGCATAAAATAAAAATTAAATAAACCTAAAATGAAATAAAATAGTAAACCTAAACATTAAAGCCTAAACCCTAAACCCTAAACCCTAAACCATAAGTCCCAAATCTCAAACCCTAAACTAACCTTAAACCTTAAGCCCTAAACCCTAAACCCTAAACCTACAATCTTAAACCTTAAACCCTAAAGCCTAAACCCTAAACCTACAACCTTAATCCTTAAACCCTAAACCCTAAACCTAAACTAAAACCCTAAACCTTAAAACCTAAACCCAAAACCCTAAATCCTAAACCTTAAACCCAAAATCCTAATAACCTAAAGCCTAAACTAAACCTAAACTACAACCTAAACTAAACCTACAACACAAAATAAACTATAAACCTAAACACTAAATCTAAACTAAACCTAAACCCTAAATCAGAAACCTAAATCAGAACCCTAAATCCTAATAAATAACCCTAAAACTCAAACCTTTAACCCTAAACCAAAAACCATAAACCCTAAGCCCTAAAACCCAAAAACCCTAAACCTTAAACCCAATACCCTAAAAACTAAAGCGTAAAGACTAAACCCTAAATCTTAACCTTAAACCCTAAACCCTAAAAGCATAAACCCTAAACCCTACACCCTAAGCCATAAAAATAAAAAAATAAACACAAATAAAAATAAAAAATAAAATAAACTAAAATAATTAAAAAATAAACTGAATAAACCTAAACTTGCAAGTTTACTTAATTTTTTGAAAAAAACCCCTAAACATTAAACACTAAACCCTAAATCTAAGCTAAACTAAACCTAAACCTAAAACTAACCCTAAACCCTAAACTTAAAACTAAACACTAAACCCTAAACTCTAAACCCTAAAACCCTAAATCCTAAACTAAACTTAAACCCTAAACTCTAAAACTATAAATTTAAATCCTGTTAACCTAAACCCTAAATGCTAAACCTAAAACTATAAACCCTAAAGTTTTAAACCTAAACTTAAACTAGCCCTAAATCCTAAACCTTAAAAACCCTAAACACTAAAGCCTAAACACTAAACCTAAACCCTAAACCCTAACCATTAACCAAAAACCTTAAAACCATAAACCCTAAAACCCTAAACCCTAAACCCTAAAACTAAAAACCTAAAAACATAATCCCAATCTAAATAAAAAACTTAAATCAAAATAAAATAAAAAATAAAATAAATAAAATGTAAACTAAAACCTAAACCTAAGCTAATAATAAAATAAAACAAAATAATAATAATAAATTAAAATAAATATAAACCTAAACTAAACTAAAAAATAAAGTAAACCTAAAAATAAAAAAACTATAATAAAATAGAAACTAAATGTAAAATAAAAATAAAATAAACTTAAAATAAAATAAAATAAAAACCCTAAACCTTAAACCCTAAACCCTAAACCCTAAACCCTAAATCCTTAACCTTAAACCCTAAACTCTAAACCCTACACCCTTAACCTACAACCCTAAACCCTAAACCCTAAGCCCTAAACTTAGTACCCTAAACCCTAAAAAACCCAAAACCATTAACCCTAAACCCTAAAACCCTAAACTTTAAACCCTAAAGTCTTTAATAACACTAAACCCTAAACCATACAACCATAAATCCAAAACTCTAAACCTTAAACCCTAACTCTAAACCATTAAACCCTAAGCATAAACCCTAAAACCCTAACCTAAATCCTAAACCCTAAACCATAACCTTAAACCCTAAATCCCAAACCTTAAAACTTAACCTAAAGTAACTAAATAAATTAAAAAATAAACCTAAACCCTAAAACCTAATAAACCTAAACCTAAACCCAAGCCCTAAGAATGGGCATAATCTTGACGATAGGAACATCATCGTGAATTAAGCTCATTCTAAATCTAGCGGTGGAGACAAAGGCGAAGGTGGCAATTATCGCAGTGGTGGTGGGGGATCTAGAACTATTGGTGGATATGGAGGTGGCAGTCTAAGTAGTGGTGGTTATGGAGGCGAGAGGACAAAAAAATGTTACGTGGCAAGGGTAGAGTGAGAGATCGTATGATGGTGGATCCTACTACTGAGACATAGTGGTTCGATGGGAACTGAAGAAACTGAAGAACATCCTATCTGATCTATTGTTTAAGGAACCGTGTCTTTAGGGTAGAGATGGTTCTAGTTATATAAGGTTTTTGATTTGCTCTATCAGTGACCATTTATGATCTTTATTGTCGTTTGTGTCTTAAAAAACTTGGTGTGTTACATGGTTGATGAAATTGGAAAGAAGAAATGTTGAATCTAAATTTATTCTGCATTAAAAGAAGCCAAAAACCCTAAACCTTAAACCTTAAACCAAAACACTAAACCCTAAACCATAAACCCTAAACCCTAAAATCCTAAACCCTAAACCTAAACCTAAACCTAAACCCTAAACCCTAAACCCCAAATCCTAAACCCTAAACCCAAAACTTAGCCTTAATAATAAATACTAAACCTAAATTAAACCTAAACTAAACTAAAATAAAATAAATAAAACCCTAAATTAAATAAACCTAAATAAAATAAACTAAACCTAAAATAAAAAAAATAAATCTAAAATAAAATAAAATATAAAATAAATAAAAAACTAAACCTAAAAATAAATTAAAAATAAAACCTAAATAAACTAAAAAAAAAAAACTAAAATAAAATAAATAAAAAAAAACTAACTAAAATAAACTAAACTAAAATAAATAAAACATAAATAAAATAAAATAAAGAAAAATAAACTAAACCTAAATAAAAGAAATATAAATAAACTAAAATAAAATAAACCTAAACCTAAAAAATAAATAAAACCTAAACCTAAACCTAAAATAAAAAAATAAACCTAAACCTAAATAAAATAAAATAAAACCTAAACTAAAATAAAAAAATAAAATAAAATAAACCTAAACTTAAACTAAAATAAACTAAACTAAAATAAATAAAACCTAAACCTAAACTAAATAAAATAAAATAAAGAAAAAATAAACTTAAACCTAAACTTTAAAAGAAAACCTACAAATAAACTTAAAATAAAAACTTGAAACCTAAACCTAAAAAAAGTAAATAAAAAACCTAAACCTAAACCTAAAATAAAAAAATAAAACCTAAACCTAAAAAATAAAATAAAAATAAAACTAAACTAAAAAAATAAACATAAACCTAAACCTAAACCTAAAAAAAGCTATAATAAAAACCTAAACTAAAATAAATAAACCTAAAATAAACAACCTAAACTAAATAAAAATAAAAATAACCCTAAATAAAAATAAGAAAATAAAATACATTAAAATAAATAAAAAATAAACTAAAAAAATATAAAAAATTTAAAAATAAAATAAAACTAAAAAACCTAACCCTAAATAACCCTAAACCTAAAACTAAAACCTAAACCCTAATCCCTAAACCTTAAACCCTAAACCCTAAACACTAAACCCTAAAAATCTCTAAACCTTAAATCCTAAACCCTAAAACCCTAAACCCTAAACCTTAAATCCTAAACTAACCCTAAACCCTAAACCCTAAACCCTAAAAAACCCTAAACCTTAAATCCTAAACCCTAAAATCTTAAACCCTAAACCTAAATCCTAATTCCTAAACTAACCCTAAACCACCCTACAACCCTATACCCTAAACCCAACAACATTAAACAATAAAACCTAAACCCTAAACTCTAAATCCTAAAATCTAATCCTTAAACACTAATTTGTAAACCCTTTATAAACTCTAAACCCTAAATAATAAACAACCTTCAACCTTAAAACCTAAACCTTAAACCCTAAGCTCTAAAACCCTAAACCCTATACCTAAACCAAACTAAATCATAAACCCTAAAACCTAAACCCTAAATTTAAACTCTAAATCATAAATCATACTAAACTAAACCCTAAATTCAACCTTAAACCTAAATCCTAAAAGCATAAACCATAAAATTGTAAATCCTACACACTAAACCCTAAAAAAAACCTAAAAAAAATTAAAAATAAAAATAAACTAAAATAATAAAAAATAAACTAAATAAACTAAATAAATCTAAATCTTTAATTTTTTAAAAAACCCTAAACTTTAAACACTAAACCCTAAATCCTAAACCCTAAACATGAAACCTTAAACCCTAAACTTATAACCCTAAACCAACAACCCTAAACCTAAAACCCTAAACCCTAACCCTAACACTAAATTGTAAACCCTAAACCTTGAACCTAAAACTCTAATACCCTAAACCCTAAACTAACCTAAACCTTAAAAACCCTAAATCCAAAACCCTAAGCCTTAAACCCTAAACCCTAAACTAGCCCTAAACCCTAAGCTAACGCTAAACCCCAAACCTTGAAAATCCTAAACTACAAAGCCTAAACACTAAACCCTAAACCCTAAACCTTAAACCCTAATCCTAAATGTAAAACCCTAACACCATAAACCTTAAAACCATAAACCTTAAACCCTAAACCCTAAACCTAAAAACCTAAAAACCTAAAACCTAATCTTAAACTAAATAAAAAAACCTAAACCTAAATAAAATAAAAAATGTAAACTAAAACCTAAACCTAAACCTAATACAAATAAACATAATAAAATAAATATAAAGCTAAACTAAACTAAAAAAATAAAATAACCTAAGAATAAAAAACCATAAAGCGAGGTGGCGCTTATCACAAGGTGGTGGGGATCTGAGGTGCCGGGTGGAGGAGGTGGTGGTCGAGCGTGGTGGTTTGGAGGCGGAGGAGCTAGAGGTTACAGTATGATGGAAGAGGGAGAGATCGAGGATATGATAGGATCTTGCTACTGAGAAGTGGTGATGGGAACTGAAGAAACTAATGACGGCCGATCCAATCTATTATTTATGGAACCATGTCTTTATAGTAGAGATGGTTCTAGTTATCTAAGGTTTTTGATTTACTCTATGCGGGCCCATTTTTTAGCAATGTTGTCGCTTGTGTCTTAGTAAATTTGGTGTGTTACTTGGTTGATGAAATCGAAAAGAAGAAATGTTGAATATGAATTTGTTCTCTGTTAAACAAAAAGCCAAAAATCCTAAACCCTAAACTAAAACCTGAACCCTAAACCTAAAACCTATACCCTAAACCCTAAAAATCCTAAACCTTAAACCCTAAACCCTAAACCCTAAACCCTAAAACTTAAACCCTAAACCCTAAACCCTAAACCCTAAACCCCAAACCCTAATCCCTAATCTTGAAACCTAAAGTAACCTTAAACCCTAAACCCAAAAAAACCAAAAAAAAGCTAAACTAAATAAAACCTAAAAATAAGATAAATAAAAAATCCTAACCCAAAAAAATAATAATATAATGAAATAAAAACCTAAACCTAAACCTAAAAAAATAAAATAAAAATTTAAAACTAAAATAAAATAAAATAAATAAAAATCTAGAGTAAATTAAAAAATAAAAAACATAACTAAAATAAAACTAAACTTAAAATAAAAATAAAATAAACCTAAAATAAAATAAAATAAAAACCTAAACCTTAAAAATAAACTTTAAAATAAATAATAAATAAAACTAAAACCCTAAATTAAAAAAAACTTAAGCCCACACTAAATAAAATAAAATAAACTAAAAAATAAAACCTAAACAAAACCTAAAAAACTTAAAAACTAAACCTAAAAAAATAAAATAAGAGCTTAAACCTAAACCAAAAAAGAAAAAAATAAAACCTAAACCTAAACCTAAAAACTAAAATAAATAAAAAAGTAAACTAAAAAATAAACCTAAACCTAAAAAAAACTAAAGTAAAAAAACCTAAACTAAAATAAATAAACTATACTAAATAAAAAATAAAATAAACCTAAATAAAATAAAAATAAAATAAATTAAAATAAATAAAATTAACTAAATAAACCTAAACTCTATTTTACTTAATTTTAAAAAAATTAAAAATAAAAAAAACCCTACACTAAACCATAAACCCTTAAACCAACCTTAAACCCAAAACCCTAAATCATAAAACCCAAAACCCAAAACTCCAAACCCAAAACCTTAAACTCTAAAAGCCAAAACCCTAAACCCTAAGCCCTAAACCCTAAATCCTAAACCCTAAACCCTAAACCTTAAACATTAAAAACCTAAACAAAATAAAACCTAAAAAGAAAATAAATAAATAAAACCTAAACCTAAATAAAATAAAAAATAAAAAAATAAAAACCTAAACTTAAAGCTAAACCTAAAAATAAAATATAACATAAATAAAAACTAAACTAAAATAAAATAAATAAAAACCTAAACTATACTAAAAATAATAATCATAAAAATACATAAATAAAATAAGTACTGAACGTAAAATAAAAATAAAATGAGCTTAAAATAAAATGAAATAAAAACTAAATAAAAATCTAAACCTAAAAAATAAACTTAAAAATAAAACCTAAAAATAAATTAAAAAAACTAAACCCTAAACTAAAAAAAATCCTAAACTTAAAATAAAAATAAAATAAGCCTAAATCTAAACTAAAATAAATAAACCTAAACCTAAACATAAAATAAACTAAACCTAAACTTAAACCTAAACTAAATCAAATAGAATAAACAAAAAATAAAACCTAAAAATAAACCTAAAATAAAAACCTAAAACCTAAACCTAAAAATAAAAGCTAAACCTAAAGAATAAAACAAAAATAAAACTAAACTAAAAAATAAACCTAAACTTAAACCTAAAAAATAAAATAAAAATAAAACAAAAATAAAAAGTAAACCTAAACCTAAAAAATAAACTGAAATAAAAAACCTAAACTAAAATATATAATCCTAACATAAATAAACTAAACTAAATATAATATAAAAAAAATAAACTAAAATAAAAGAAATAAACTAAATAACCTAAACTTGTTTTGTAATTTTAAAGACCTAAATAACCTACCCTAACACTAAATGCTACCAAACTACTCTGGTCTAAATACAAGTAACCTAAACCAACCCCAAGAACTTGACCCAACCCAACCTACAACCTTGACCCTAAACTAAACCCCAAACCCTAAACCCTACCCCCTAAACTCCTCCCTAAAACCTAAAACTTAAACCTAAACTAAAAAAAACTAAAAAATAAATAAATAAATCTAAACCTAAATAAAATAAAATAATAAAATAAAATAATAAACTAAACTTATACATATACCTATACCTATAAATAAAATAAAATAGAAAATAAAAACTTAAGTAAAATAAAATAAATTAAAACATAGACTAAACTAAAAAAATAAAACCTAAAATAAAAAACTTAAATAAAATTTAAAATAAATGTAAAATAAACCTAAAATAAAAGCCTAAACCTAAACATAAAATAAATTAAAAACTTAAACCTAAACATAAAAATAAAAATAAAACCTAACCCTAAAATATAATAAAATAAAACTAAACTAAAAAAATAAACATAAACTAAACCTAAACCTCAAAAATAAAAAAATAAAACCCTAAATAAGTAAATGAACCAAAATAAATAAACTAAACTAAATAAAAAATAAACCTAAACCCTAAATCTTAAATCCTAAACCATAAACTCTAAACCCACCCCAACCCTAAATCTAAACCCACAACCTAACCAAACCAAATAAAATAAAATAAAATAAATAAATAAAAACATAAACCTAAATAAAATAAAAGCATAAAATGAAAAAAAAAGCCAAAACTAAAACCTAAACTTATACCTAAACATAAACTTAAAAACTAAATAAAAACTTAAACCTAAATTAACCTAAATAAATAAAAAAAAATAAACCTAAAAAAAAAAAACATAAACCTAAAATAAAAATAAAATAAACCTAAACTAAAATAAATCCTAAACCTAAACCTAAAATAAGCTAAACCTGGACCTAAACTAAAATCAAATAAAAGAGACTTAAAATAAATCTAAACCTAAATATAAAACCTAAAAAATAAGCATAAAACCTAAACCTAAAAAAAATAAAATAAAAATTTAAACCCAAATCTAAAATAAAAATAAACTTAAAGAAATAAAATAAAATAAAACTAAACTAAAATAAACCTAAATGACTTAAACCTAAAAATAAACTAAAATAAATAAACCTAAAATAAATAAATAAAATAAATAAAATAAAACTTAAACAAAAAATATAAAATAAAATAAATAAAATAAATTAAATAAACTTAAACATCTTGGTTTACTTAATTAAAATAATAATAAAATAAATAAATAAAAAATAAATAAAAGCCCTAACCTAAACCCCAAACACTAAAACTTACCCCAAAACTGACCACAACCCTAAACTGATAAAGCCTAATCCCAAAATCCTAAACCCAAACCCTAAAACCCTAAAACCCAAACCTAAACCCCTAAATTTACAATACAAACTCTAAACCCTAAACCCTAAACCCTAAACTCTAAAAACCTAAACTTAAACTAAATAAAACCTAAAAATAAAATAAAGAAAAAAATTAAATCTAAATAAAAAAATAAAATGAAATAAAAACCTAAACTAAAACTTGAACATAAACCTAAACCTAAGCCAAAATAAAATAAAAAAAAATAAAACTAAACTAAGAAAAGAAAATAAGTGAAACCTAAACTAAACTAAAAATAAAATAAACCTAAAATAAAAAACCTAAATAAAATAAAACTAAACGTGAAATAAATAAAATAAACCTAAAACATAAACCTAAAACATAAAATAAACACTAAACTAAAAAAAATAAACCCTAAACCCAAACCCAAACCCTAAACCATAAAACTAACCCTAAACCCGACCCTGTATACACTACCCCAGACCACCCAAATACTACTATACTAATCCCCCCACTAAACAAAATAAAATAAATAAAAAAAAAAATAAAATAAAATAAAAAACTGTGCTCTAAAAGATTAAACTTACCCTACTAATAAGATAAACTAAAACCTAAACTAAAATAAATCTATTAAACTAAACCCCAAAAAATATTATAAAAACCTGACCTAACCTACCTAAACTTCCACAAACTACTGAATAAATCTGACCCCTAAACCTAATATAAACTGGGCTAAACTAAATCTGGGCCCCTAAAAGCCCTAAAACTGAAACTAAGCCATGAGCCTGTTCCTGGGCTGGGCCCTTAAGGCCACAAACTGGGCCCTGGGCCTGGGCCCTGACCTAAACTGGGCCCAGGCCACTCTGGGCCACACTCCCACCACTGGGCCTGATCTGGGCCATAGATCTGACTGGGCCCTAAATCATACCACCCTGGGCCCAGACCAAAACTTAAACACCTGGGCTCTAAACCCAGTCACTAACACCTGGGACCTGGGCCCCAGGCCACTGGGCCCTTAAACCCTGGGCCATAAACTAAATCCTAAACAAACCTAAACCTGGGCCTACTAAATAGACAAACCTTAAACCTAAATAAATAAAGATAAATAAACCTAAAGAAAACTAGCTAAACAGGCTCTCCTAAATAATTAAAAGATATCTAAATAGAAATAGCTAAACTACCTAAATAAATAAACCTAAAATAAAACCTAAAAATAAAATAAATAAACCTAAAAATAAATAATAAAACTAAATAAAATAAAAATCCCTGACCCTACCCTAAACCTAATGCTTACCCAAAACTAAACCCTAAATCATAAAACACTAACCACTCTAAATCATAAAACCTAAACTAACTAAATCCTAAAATAAAATAAATAAAAAATAAACATAAATAAATAAATAAATAAAAATAAATAAAATAAAATAAAATAAATAAAAATAAAACCTAAATAAAATAAAAACTAAATAAAATAAAAATAAAAATAAAACTAAAATAAAATAAAAACTAAATTAAAACCTAAACCAAAAAAATAAAACTATAAATAAAACCTAAAAAAACCCAAACCTTAAACTAAAAAGAAAACCTAAACCTAAAATAAACTTAATCCTAAACTAAAATAAACTAAACTAAAATAAATAAAACCAAAACTTAAACCTAAACCCTAAACTAAATAAAATAAAATAAACTAAAAATAAAATAAACTAAAAATAAAACTAAACCTTGTGTATAACTTCTAATATTTTATTATTTAGACTAATTTTATGATTTTTTATCTTAAGCAATACCTTGTGATGTGATATGCAAAATAATATAAAATAATATGTTATAGTGTATTATAATATAGGATGCCATAACATATTGTAGCATCATGCATTATAGCATACTATTGTGTATAACTACTTTTTGTTTAGCATATTTTAGTTTGTTATAGTAAGAAGTAGTAGAGTTTGTACTGGTATAATTCATAGAAATACTGATTTATTAGTTGAGATGATGGGATTTGGCCAAATTTAAGGTAGGCTTTAGGGAATATCATTGGGGTCTATGGTGTGTCATTTAATCAAAAGAATGGAATTTTGAATTCAAAATAAAGGTTCAATTTTTAACAAATTTTATAAAGTTTTTGCTTAAAGTGATTTATTTTAAGGTGTCGTAAGATAATATAATATATGAAAGCATATTAAAATATAATGTACATGATAATATAACTACACATATATATGAATTTGGTGGAGTGTTACTTAATGTTATTGTACATTTTAGTATGTTTTACTTTTGTTATAATACATTGGGTCAAAACTCACAAAAATGTTAATTTGAAGGTTGAGATGGAAGAATTTGGCCAAATTCACAGCACACATGAAGAAGCAACAGAAAAATTATAATAGAAAAATAACAATTTTACATCCAAAATGAACATTATTCATATTTTGAGAAAATTTTGTTATTTGTTCCTTTTAAGTGATTCTAATGAGGTGTAATGTTAGATAATATATTATATTATTGCAAATTATAATATAACATCATATATTAAAAAAATATTGTGTTAATTTACACTATAATATGCTTAGCATGATATTGTATAGTTAGTTTGAGCTTACACCATCATAAATCATAAAATGTTCATTACAATGTTAATAACATGTAATTTAAACAAATACAATGTTATGCATTTGGTTGAATTATTAAAGGTGTGCATAAAAGAAGAAATAAGATTTGATGAAAATTCCATGTAAAGGACATGGAGAGAGATCCACTAGGGAATCACACATGCATTGGACATGACATGTGAGGGATCTGTGTCGAGAGTATAGAAGAATAAAATCTACTAGGGATAATGTTTAAATTTCATTTGATTATATAATTTATGGAAAGAAGATCTACTAAGTTAAGAATCTATAAACCACTGGGGATTAATATCAAATTGACTTTAATTTATTTTGTTTTAATTGATGTGGAGGCATATCTGCTAGAGATATGGGCTCGAGTCCACTAGGGATTAGGTATATGAACTTTCCACTAGGGATGCAGGTTGGGCTATTTATTGGGGATTGGGATTTGAGTTTGATTTCCTAGATTTTTTTGGGGATGTATCCGTTAGGGTTAAGAGTTTAGTTAGATTTTCTTGATTTATACTCTTCTAGGGGAATTGGTTTAATTTGTCTCCATTAGGGAGGTCAGTTTTGAATTTGATTTATTTGCTTGACTTGTTTATAGATGATTTGGAGCTCCACTATGGAGAAGGGCATGATTTAACTCCACTAAGGAAAATCAGATTGGGTTTAATTTTATCTGAGTTAATGTATGGACCTTGTCAGTGTGCGATGCACACATTGAGAATGAACTATATCAGCCTTGACCAACCAAAGGTTTACAAATCCAAAGGGATAGTCTACCAGATATGAGGTAGAGCTAGCTAACCGAAGGGGTTATCTTTCAGTGCACAATAGCTGTGCGAGGAAGAAGGTGTAGCAAACTTACATCTTCTAAAGCTAGGAACAACCACTAGGGTGAGTTATTGGATGCACAACAAATCAAACCTGAACTAGGGCGACTATTGAGTTAATGCCAATGGGAACTTATGTCAACTCAAAAGTAGTCAGTGTTAATGTTACCTTAAATTCATGTGATTTAATATTGTTTGTTTGGTTTAGTTTAATTTTGAATTGAAGGCATATTCACTAGGGATGTGAGCTCGATCAAATTTGGTAGGTTTAATTTATGGAACATGTCGGTGTGCGATAGACCCACTAAGAATAAGCTATATCGGACTTGTCTTATCTCATATTTACAAATCCAAAGGGATAGCCTACTGGTCGGGGGGTAGAGCTCGCCAACCTAAGGGGTTGCCTTTCAGTGTGCAATGATTGTGCTAGGAAGAAGGTGCAACATACTTATATCTTCTAAAGCAAGGAACAACTGGGGTGACCTGTTGGTTGCACAAAAAATCAAACTTGACTTAGGGGAGACTACTGAGTTAATGCCACTGGGAACTTATATCAACTCAAGAGTAGTCAGACGATTCTTATAGGGAGTTTTGCTGACACTGCCCTAAAGATTGGATGCCTTCTCATGAAAAGGTATCGCTATGGGTGTCCTCCTATTCCATAAGTGAATATATATTTTGTTTATATTTTTGTGTGGACCTTATTGGTGTATGAGGGACCACACTAAAAAGGTGTTATGTTAGCATTAACTTATCTCAAGTTTACTAGACTAAGGCGGTACACATCCGATGGATTCTCCAACCACGGGGTGGTTACGAAAGGAGCGTCCAATTCGATAGTAACCCGGTGTCTAAATGGGGTCATAAAGGATGTTATCCAAATATAGTTCCCATTGGCAAGGTGTTACTATGGGAGTTATCCTGAGCCCTAGAAAGGAAAGGCAATAAGTGTACGATGGCCAACTCAAGAAGAAACCATAGTAGACTTACATCTGCGATGAGTGGTGTATCTTAAGGTGTGAGAACCAACTAACCTAAGGTTTATCCATCAGCATGAGTGGTGGATCAGTCAACATAGTGAGAACCAACCAACCTAAGGTGCCTATCAGAGTGCAATAATCAATCTAGAAAGAAAGCGTGCAGGCTTACAACTTTTAAGCGGCGATCATCGATAGCATCGATGGGAGATGCTATTTGAAAAGAGTGACTACTAAGGGGAGCCAGGAAGGATTGGACCCAAACTTGTAGTAAGGAGGGAAGGAGCCTCTTGGGGACTTATCCTAAACCTCAAATATACTCGACTCAATCAGTGCATGAAAGCTAATCCAAGAATAAAGTGTAGCAGACACACATCCTCTTAAATGAAACTAACTTGAGGTAGCCGACCGGCCATGTAGTAAGCTCTACCAAACTAATAAGGCTCTCATTGGTGAGCAATGGCCAAGTAAGGAAGGAAAGCATAACAAACTTACATCTTCCAAAGTAAGAAGACCACTAGGATAATACACTAGCAGGGTGGCACATTAGCCTGACCTAGGGCAACTACTAAGTGAGTGTTGCTGAGGCAGTTATCTCAACTTAGAGTAGCCTGAGATAAAAGATATGTGTTTGTTTTATATGTTTGTGTGTAGTTTGTGTTTGTGTCATGTCAATGAAGGATAGGATGTTGCTCAGGTTCCTTACACCTACCCTAAACACAACATGGCATATTCATAAATAAAAATACTTTCAACATGGAACATACTGAATTCAAAATGGAATTTTCATTGATGGTAATTATTTTTAAAAATAATTTATAATATTTCTTTAAGTAGAGCCTGTTGATTGGAAGCATTGGGTGCTCTCCCTTATGATTAATAAGCTGATAAGATCCTTTTTGGTAGGCTTTCTCTATGGCAAAAGGGCCTTCCCAAGTGGGTTCAAACATGTCTCCCATCTTACAATGGGCAACAATCGGTCTCCTTAGAATTAAAATAAAGCTCTCCTACATGAGAAGATCTAGATTTTGATTTGGTTCATTCTTTTATTTGGATGGTACTTGCTTCAAAGGCATCACAGGGCACCCCAAGATAAAACCTTCTGGCTAGTGCTCATCCTAATCCCCCATAGCACTAATATTAATTCCTATTACAAAAATTACATTTCTCTGGGAAAAGTAAATCTAACTTCACCTATAAATTAGAGGTTAGCTAAATATACATATAATCCCAAGAAGTTGTATTAATAATTTGGACTTAGCACCCTACACATGGGTAACTAACCCCACCTGTCCTAACTTATATTATGCTTAAGGATTTAAGCAACCTGTAAAAAGAGCATTCAGATTTATTTTTAAGCATCCCTTAAGCATAATCCCTTGCAGAAAACATGATTAGGCTAATATTGGCCTATCAACTAGTCTAAAAAGCATCCACTATTACATCCAATCTAAAATAAGACATCATAAAATAAAACATACATCACATCATACACTATCCTAACTTAGAGCTAGAATTGGTGACTTAATTCTAATGTGTGTATTAAGACTTGTGTGGTAAGTCTTGTTAGGCATTAGTGTTGTATTTTGTATGTGTAAAAGTATTCAATTTAACATGAAAGGTTGATTTCATTTGAAGTAGTTCGATTTATTTGAGAATTTTAATTTGTGTTTTATTTTATTTTATTTAATTACACTTAGCAACTAAGTGTTATAAAAAAAGGTAAAGAGGATTGCCCTTTTTATCCCTACCTTAAGTCACTTTCTAAAGTATTTTAATTTGATTTAGTTCTCTTTAGTGAATGGCTTATTAAATGATTAAATTAATCCTAAGTTTAAGTTCACTTTAAATAATCCTATTCAAAATGAAAGGCATCTTAAGATTAATTTAATTGAATTACTACCACATGAAATATTTTAAATCATTCCTTTCCATCACATTTAACATGCATATGATTTAATCTAATTTATCTATACATGCAACATAATTTAGCACACTTAAATGATGAATGTATATGTATGTTTAAAATTTATATTTTATTTGATTGATTTATTTAAACATATTAATTTAAAACTTTATCCAAATTCTTAAACAAAAAGGACATAAGAATGAAATTAAATAGGCATGTGCCATTGTTAAACCAGGGATGTTAGGTAAGCAAATGACCTCCTTGGAGCTAGCTAAATCCTCATATTCTCAGGATGTCCAGAATATATACCCATTTGCATTCAAACATATGTAAATTTGTATACATGAAAATAAGAAGTAAGCTCCAAATCATATGGATAATTAATTCAACCACTTAGTCAATTATGAATGCATGCAATTTTAATGTAATATGGGATTTTCATTCACTAATCACATATACATGTACAAAGATTTAAGCAAGTATGTGTCATTGTTGAACCAGGGAAGTGAGGTAATCAAATGACCTCCTTGGGGTTAACTAAAGCCTCATATTCCTGGGATGTCCAGACTATATTATTTCTTTTCATGCACACACATGCATGTATACATAAATGAGGGAAACAAAACCATGCAAAGATTGTATATTTTTTATTGAATTATTTATATATATGAATTAAAGCTCTATCAAAATTCTAATGTTGAAATACATAAGAATGAAATCAAATGTGTATGTGCTGTTATTAAACTAGGGAAGTGAGGTAATCAAATGACCTCTTTGGGGTTAGCTAAGGCCTCATGTTCTTGGGATGTCCAAACTATATACCCATTACCATTCAATCTTATATAAATCAACACATGAATAGAGGAAAGAGAACTCAACATTCATACACTTAAGCTATAAGCACTTGCATTTCTTATGAATTTCTAACTAGCATCATAATACATATTATTATTCATTTATAAGCTTTTGAAAAATACATTGGGATTTAATAGTGATAATAGCCATGCATATATTAAATTAAATCAACACATGCAAGCTTACATAAAGAAAATCTATTTTATTTTACTTGATTTTAAAACGATGGATGCATAAATTCAAATGACATATCAAATTTAACATGATTGGAAAGAGGACAATCAAATATAAGCATTATGATTCATTCAACTAAACTAGTTATTAAGGACAATCAAATCAAATAAGATTATTTAAAGCAAACCAAAGCTTGTTTAATAATTAAGTTTTAAATATGATTTGATTTAAAGAGGAGAAGAGAAATCATCACTTTTTGTTTCAAACCAATTCCCACAATAATGATTTGATTTAATTTAAGAAAATTTAAATAAGTTGATTTTATGGGTTAATTAAGTTGAACCCTTAATTAGATGAATTAATTACTCTTACCTATGTCACCTTAAAGTAATTAACTAAATAATTATGAGCCAACATGATATGCATGGAAAATAAACTTGCAATGATCATAGAAAATAAAAAAGGCATAATGCAATTAGCTCATGATTAATAGTAAATTAGATTAATGGACTTAATTAATTACTCTTATGGTTTTCCCACACATGTGGACTAATCCTCATTTCATTAAACTCCTTTAGGTTATTGAACACCTAAAGATCTACCCCTTGGTTTAATTAATTAAGGTCTGATGTGATTATGATTTCAATTTGATTAAGTGATTTGATTAATTCGTTAAATCTTAATTAATTTCATTTTTAAAAAAAACTGTGAAATGAACTTAGGGAAAGGGGTCCCAAGCCTATTCCTTAGTTCACTTACTATTGAACAATGATTAATAAATTTAATTAACCAATTTATTACTATTTAAGGGATTAATTAATCATTACTTAACTTAAAAGAGTAGTTAATATTTAATTAGTCAATTTTCCTAATTAAGTAAGCGATAAATCCCAAGAAAATCATGGGATGTAGAGGTCATCCCATTAAATTATCCCAATAAATTTGGGATTAATTGCTCAAGTAATTATGAAGTAATTAAGCTAATTAATTTCATAATTAAATATTAATTAAACTTTAATTACTATTCAAATATAGTTAAGATCATTTATAATTAATTCTCCTCTAAAATACCTTTAAAATGAGTATTTATTTGCATTTTTTATTTCTCTATGAGTTTTATAAGTTTCAGCCATTAAAATGATTAGTTAAGTCTAATTAAAGTCTAATCCTATTGGTGCCATGTAGTGCGCTGATGCAACACACTTTTCATGTGGCACCGTGGGATTGGCTACTTAAAACTTATCCGACTTAGCACCTACGTGGTGGTGATGGACGTGCTTTCTCATCTGCCATTTAGATCGAATGGCTATGATAAATATTATAGCTTAATAAGATTAAATTAGATCAATCTAGTGGATCTAATCATGATCGTCCATTTCAATCATGCAGAATAGACGTTACGTGATCTAACATCACGCAATTGAGGGAGAATGGAGTCTGTCTACCATTACTCACTTGATTCGAGCTTACCCGAGCTTAGATCAACTCAAAAAAGATTTCAAACCTTCACGAGATCAATCAGAGGGGATCCAATGTTTAAGATCACATGAGATGCAAGTTTTCCTCAAAAAGGTCCAACCCATTTTTGCCTGAGGATCAGTTTTAGAAGCATACCTCATCGTAGCTCAAGACTAGTGGCTCAAATGATTGAGGAAGCTTCATCTAGTGGGGATTATGCCCTATTGAGTAGAAATTTGATTAATTCCTTGGCGTTCGCTTGGAAGGCCATGAACCGATAATTTAGAGGTCAACTTTGATTAAAGTCCCACATCTGGTGCTCGATAAGCTTGGGAGATGATTCGATCTTGCTCGACGAGGCCTAAGGGAGATGCGTGCAACCTTAATTTGAGTTTGATGGAGAAACGGGGAAGTTAGGTCAGAAATGGAAGTGTCCTATTTTGGGACAGAATGGCATATTTTGATCGAGGAATGAGTTTGGGAGCTTAGGGAATGGCTCTAGTAGCTCGTCTTCTGTAGCTAGCGCTCCGAGGAATGATTTTTGTGTGTGTTTGAGTGAAAATGATGGGTCCTACACCCCCTAACATCTTGATCAGATGGTGGGATAGGGTTTAGCTTCTAATGGTTATCCATCCATCTCAGGGAGTGATGGGTGGCAGGGAGGAGGTGAGTTGGCTTGGCTTGGTTGGTTAAAGGTGTGGAGGTGGCTACCAAGAAGGAATCATGGGTGTCCTATGGGTTTCAAATTCTCCAAAAGGGAGGGTGAGGTGATTTCACCTCCCATGGCTCATGGCCGACCCAAACACCCATTGGGATAGGTTGGGCAGTGTCCTAGGTACCTAAGTCGACCATTGGGAGAGTCCTAAGTGGCCAACGAATGGAAATGACCACTTATATGGGTGATTTGTCTCATGTGATGCCCTTGATCTAAGGGTAGAATGATCATTTGGCATTGGATTTGATTTGGCCAGATTTGAAATGAGCCAAAAGTGGGTTAGCCCAAATTTCATGTAACTTGGAGTTGATTTGGTTAGGTTTGGCTTAATTTGACCCATTTAGGTCAAATTGAGTTACGTTGGGTCAAGTTGACCTATTGGTCAAATTGAGTCAAACCAAGGGTTGAGTCAAGTTCATATGATCATTTGGGATGTTTTGGTTCAATTGGTTTAGTTATGTTTGGCTTAGATTTTATTTTGGCTCATTTGAATTCATTTGGATCAAATGGGTTAAGTTGACCAATTGGACCAAATTGGCCAAATTGGTTTGGGTTGGGTGTTGGTTTGGGATTAGTTGACCAATTGATGATGATTGTAGGCTTTGGTTTCAATGAATTTGGATTTCATTTTGATTTAGGCCAACTTGAACTTTAGGTCAATTTTGGCTAAATAGGTCAATTGGGTCCAATCATGGCTTTGGTCAAGTTCAACAATTAATTTGGAATGAACTTGAGCCATTGGTTACAATCAATTTGGTTTATATTTTGATTTGACCCAATTTGATCTTTTAGGTCAATTTGGGTCAACTTGGGTGAAGAAGGCTAATTGGGTTTGGTTAGACTCAATTGATTGTCAGGTCATATTCAAATATTAATTTTGATTTGGTATGAATCATTGGTTTCAAGGGATTTGGCTTAGGTTATAATTTGGCTAGTTTGGGTTCATATGAGTTAAGGGGTTGACTTAGTAAAATGACCAAGTTGACTTGGTTGACCTAATTTTTGATAATTGATCAACCTAGGGTGATCAACAATCATGATGGGCGATTTTGATGTACTTGGTTCAATCCAATTTGGGTAGGATCAGAACTTGACTCAAATAGGTTAAATTGGCCACTTTGGGTCAAGTGGACCAATTGGGCTTAGTTGGCTTGATTTTGGGTTTAGTTTGATTTAGTTGAGTTTATATATGGATTTGGGATTTATATATAAATTTAATTGCAATTGGCTTGGGTTCAAATGGGTTTTGGTTCATTTGAACATTTCTAGTCAAAAGGGTTAAGTTGGGTTTGACTTGGGCTGATTTTAGTTTGCCTTGATGATTGTAAATTTCATTTATATTTGTAAATATGATTGAAGGTATGATTGATTCATGAGAAAATAAATTGAATTTAGGTTTTGGAATGAAGGAATTTGGGTAAGTCCATGGAGTTGTGTCATGTGGTTTAGGTTTGGATTTTGATTTGGTTTGATTTAGTTTTGATAATTTAAATATATATTTCATTTAAATTTATGAAGATGATTGAAAATATGATTGATTTGAGAGAAAATCAATTGAGTTTGACTTGATTTGGATTAATATATAGCTAAGTCCATGGGGTAAGTCATATGGCTTATGAAGGGTTTTGATTTAATTTGATTTAGTTTGATTTAGTTAATGTAGATTTATATTTAGAAAGATGATTGAAAATATAAATTGATCATAAGAAAATCAATTGATTTTGGATGGATTTGGATTAAGATTTGGCTAAGTCTATGGGTTATGTCATATGGCTTAAGAAGGTTTTAAAGTTTGGATTTGATCATGGGTATCAATCATTTGGTTTTGGAATTTGGGTTTAGATTTGGATTTGAATTTGATGTTTGAATTAAACTTGAGGTTTTGTTTGAGATGGTGAACATGGATTGGATTTGAGTTGTAGGGTAGGTGGATTATCCCAATCCCTAAGGCATAACCTAATCCTATGGTTAACCCTTCTAAGTCTTTAGGCTTAGGTTAAGTGTTTACCTAATTGTTAGAAGTGTCTTATGACTATGGAAGTCTTAGTGTCTAGAAGCCTCCTAAGTCTAAGATGTGAAGATTGATTCCACACTCCAAAAGTGCAGTCACCAGGCCTTAGGCTCCATAGTGTTGCTCTTGGAGATAGATAATTAGAAGACCGAAGCCAAGTTTCATAGTATAGACTTGGATATGTCTTTGAACTTTTGCTTGGGAGACCATGGATACATGAGAACAACATAGTTCCATCCTCTATACTTCAGCTTATGAAGTTGGTGAGAGGAGGGATTGTCTATTATGTCAAAGGAGATCTCAAGTCATTTATAGTTCGTAAAGTTGGCATATATGATGATGCAGCTTACTACCTCCCCCAAAATCAACAAGTCTATTCTTTCAAACTTGGCCAATGTTTAAAATTAAAATAAAAATGGAAAGAAAATGAAAAAGAAAGAGAAAAAATAAAGAAAAGGAAAGAGAAAATGAAAAATAAAATAAAAGGGAGCTGAAATAGAATTGGAGGAAGTGGAGTCTGACATTAGATTCCACCCACAGTTTATTACTCCATTCAAAAATATGGGTAGGATGACCTGACCTCCACTAGGCAAAGAAACAGGCCAGTTCAGAGGCAATCCCAGGGGTGGAAAACTTCCTTATTGGCCACCCAATAGAAGATTTGTCTCAGCTACCAGGAGTACACCTGCTATCCATATAAACTTAG
This sequence comes from Cymbidium sinense, assembly GCA_021442155.1. Taxonomy (NCBI): domain Eukaryota; kingdom Viridiplantae; phylum Streptophyta; class Magnoliopsida; order Asparagales; family Orchidaceae; genus Cymbidium; species Cymbidium sinense. The sequence continues at coordinate 98,971,610 of CM038214.1, read as the reverse complement.
AATCTAGTTCATAGGATTAGTCTTATATGGTTAGCACTCCAGCCAGCTCTTCTCAGTAGTAGATTCCCTTGGAGGTGATACTTGAGCTAGATAACGATGAAAACTAGGCTCCAAAGCAAAGCATAAGTGTATCCAAGTCTATATATGAAATAGTTAGGCATCAGTTGGGAACCTTAGCTGTAACTCCACTTTCTTCATAAAAAGTTGAGGGTTTAGTGGTTAATGAAGGCCCTTAGTCATCCACAGCTGTGAAGACTCAGAGGTTTTTTCTGGGAGCATCATCCTCAAGTCAGGAAGTTGATTTAGAATTTGAGGATGATTCATATAAAGATTTAATAGAATTACTTTTTGATTAGTACTTGCCTTGTGTTCATAATTTAGTTAAATATGGGTTAATCCCATATACTTGGTCAAAGTACAGGTCAGACTACTTCGAAGGAATATGGAAGAACAAATTTAAAATATCTTAATCAAGATGGGGACTATTGATTCGATACAATAGGTCTAATTGATGATGCCGATTACTGTTTAGTCATCACCAATCATTTGAAATCTGATAGGTTCTTCTCAAACCACATTAACTTATATGAGGAAGTGTACTTAGAAACTTTAGATGATTCCGATGATTTTGAAGTCAAAGATGCACTGCTAGAGTTCAAAGAAGAGATCAAGTCAATCATTGATGAGCATAAGGAAATTAACTTAAGAACTGAAGAAGATCTACACCTGACATACATCAGTTCTTTATTGAATGAAATTAAAACCAATGAATTAGTTAGGCTATCGATTTAGTTTAAGGACTGCTTTGCATGGAGTTATAAAGATATGCCTAGATTGGCTCCTAATGTAGCGATCCATAAACAAGCAATAGAACCTATTGCAAACCCTATCAAGCAAGCTCCTAGACGCATGCGATTAGACATAGAATAACAAGTAATTTATGAAGTCAAGAAACTGATTGATGATGGCTTCATCCAGGAAGAAAAATACCCTACCTGGTTAGCTAGTGTCATCCCAATTAAAAAATAGAATGGCCAAATTCACATATGCATCAATTGTAGGGATTTAAATAAGGCATGTCCAAAAGATGAATTTTCATTACCAATCCATGAGCTGATGGTGGACATTGCCTCATCTCATGCAATCTTCTCTTTCATGGATGGCTCATCTGGATATAACCAAATAAATATGGCCCATGAAAATGGAAGAAACACTACTTTTAGAACCTCAATCGACATCTATTATTATATGGTCATGCCTTTCAGCGTTAAAAAGGTTGAAGCTACATACTAGTGGGCTATGACTCAAATCTTCAATGAACTCATTCATCATCAAGTCGACTTCTATGTCAATGATCTTGTGGACAAAAGTAGAGAAAAGGAATACCATCTTTTTGAGTTGAGAGTAGTTTTTGAACAGTTAAGAAATTTAACCTTAAAAGGAACCCCCTGAAGTGTGTATTCAGAGTAGCTTCAAAAAAATTTCTTGGGTTTGTTCTCTGATACCAAAGAATTGAAATTGATTTGAAGAAGATCAAGGCGATATTAGAAATGCCACCCCCTAAAAGTTTAACTCAACACAAATCATTCTAAGGGTCATTGGCATATCTAAGACGCTTTATATCCAACCTATCGAGAAGATGTCAGCCATTCTCAGCACTTGTCAAAATGGATGCCAAGTTTAAGTGGGATGAAAAGTGTGAGCATGCCTTTGAAGACATCAAGCATTACCTGATGACGCCATTGATTCTAGCATTCCTTATCCTAAGCAAGTCATTCATGCTTTACACTACTATGTTAGATGACTCCCTTGGTGCTTTATATCCAAAAGTTACAACACTACATGATTCCTTATAAGGTGAACTTAATATTTAGGATCAATCCACTATAGTATCTCATGAAATGATCGATGCTATCCAGACATTTAGCATGATGGTCCATGATCCTCTCAGTTTGACATTACCTTCGTACCACTCTGTGACGTTAAAGGATAAGCACTAGTGAATTTCTAAGTAGCACACCCACTTCCTGCTGAGTCTTTTCTTAGTGATAATCTCTCTGATGAACAAATCATGAACATAGGGATACTAGCATTCATTACTGGGATATGTAATTTGATGGTGCGGCTTCCTCTCAAAGAGGAGAAGAGCTATAATCTACTATTCAAGGAAAGACAAGGGTTGAAATAGTTCTCTTAACTCTGAACTGTGATGTGGTGAGATTCTCATATCATCTGTCTAATCCTTGTACCAACAATGAAGACAAATATGAGGCTCTGATTGGTGGTCTACAATTAGTTGTTACTCTAAGCATCTAGAACATCAACATCTTTGAGGATTCTCAGCTAGTCATCAACCAAATTGCTGGGATCTATAAGGTTATGAAGCCCAAGCTCCATCACTACCACAAGTACACCATGGAGTTGTTAGCCTAAATCCAAGAGGTTACCATTTATAAGATTCCTCGATGAGAGCACATCATAGTAACATTAGAAGAGTTGGCATGTCTGAAGGATGAGTCCATATCAATAAAGGTCCAAAATAAATAAGTCTTATCCCTTATTGATATTGAACTCATCGAAAAGTACTCTCTTGAAGGGGAGGTTGCCATTACCAAGAAAGATGAGGAGTAAGATTGGCAGTAACCATTCATGGATTACTTAAATAAAGGAAAACTACCTCAAGAGAGCTCCTAAGCCCATCAAATGAAGCAGAGAGCACTTTCATATGTTCTTGTGGATGGTGTATTATACCAGTGGTCTTTCAATCATATGTGGTTATGTTGTTTAGACAATCATGATGCCCATAAGATCATGACCGGGGTACACTCAGGATTATATGGAGCCAACCAATTTGATCCAAATATAAAAGCCAAGATCAAGAGACAAGGATACTACTAGCCATCGATGATCAAAGATTGCATGGATACAGCTAGGCAATGCCACCAATGTAAAATATACGGTGTGGTCCTACACCAGCCACCCAACATTCTACATCCTACATTGGCCTTATGGCCATTCGAGTGTTGGGGTACTAACATAGTGGGTCTGATTGATCCTCTTTCTTGCAAGGGTCATCAATTCATCTTAGCTTCTACTAACTACTTTTCCAAATGGACGAAGTCGATTCTCCTCAAAGAGGCCACAACTCAGCATGAGCTCCAATGTTTTAGGAGCCATATGGTATATAGGTTTGGAGTGAGATGAATTTTATCTGATAATGGTACTGTATTCAAGAGCACTAAGATTAACAACTTTACCTAGAGACACAAAATAGATTGAAGATATTCTACCATCAACTAGCCGAGGGAAAATGACTTAGCAGAAGCCTTCAATAAAACTCTCATCTAAATACTAAAGATGACACTCGACAATAATAAGCTACAATGGCATGAGCAGTTAGTTGAAGCATTGTGGGCCGACTGCACCACATATAGAAATCCAACTCAGTGTGCTCCTTTCTTCTTACTGTGTGGATCCAAAGTTGCTCTACCATTAGAAGTCGAACTCCCATCACTAAGGATAGCTACGGGTAGCAAGATCAAAATAGAGGAAAACACCAAGTTGCAGTTAGAAGAGCTCGAGATTTCAAGGAGAGATGCTTGTGAGCATCACAAAACCTCAAGTTATACAAAGCTAAAATGATTCAAGCTCACAACAAGTTGGTCCATCCTAGAGCTTTTCATGTAAAAGAGCTTATTTTAATTCTAAGGAGACCGATTATTGCCCATCGTAAGATGGGAGGCAAGTTTGAACCCACTTGAGAAAGCCCTTTTTCCATAGGAGAGCACCCAATGCTTTCATGAAATAGGCTCTACTTAAAGAAATATTATAAATCATGTTTGAAAATAATTATCATCAATGAAAATTTTATTTCGAATTCAATCTCTTCCATGTAAAAATTAATTTTATTTGTGAATCTACCATGATGTGTTTAGGGTAGGTGTAAGGAACCCGAGTGGCATCCTATCCTTCACTGCAAACACAAACTACATACAAACATATAAATCAAACACATATCTTTTATCTCGTACTCGAGTTGAGATAATGCCCCGCTCACTCACTCGATTTGCTTTAGGTCGCTAACGTGCTACCCTGCTAGTGTGTCACCCCAATGGTCTTCTTACTTCAAAGATTGTAAGTCTGATACGCTTTCCTTTCTTATTTGGCCACTACACATCGATGAGCAACCTATTAGTTTGGTAGGCTTTAATTCATGGCCAGTAAGCTACCTTATGTTGGCTTCATTTAAGAGGATGTGAGGCTGCTACGCTTTCTTCTTGTATTAGACTTTATGCACCAACTGGGTCAAGTATATTAGAAATTTAGGATAAGTCCCCTAGTGGCTCTTTCCCTCCCAACTAATTCATGTTTGGGTCCAGTCCTTCCTCAGGGCTACCCTCTTAATAGTTGTTCTAGGTCAGATAGCATCTGTTCTACCAATGCAAGACTATTCTGATGATCAGTTTCACTTGGAAAGTTGTAAGCTTACTCGCTTTCCTTCCAGATTGATCATTACACACCAATGGGCACCTTAGGTTGGTTCATTCTTACTATGCTGATGGATACACCACTCATGCTGACAGATACACCTTAGGTTGGTTGGTTCTCATACCTTAACATACACCACTCATGGTAGATGTAAGTTTGTTATGCTTTCTCCTAGGGTTGGCCACCATACACCTATAGGCTTTCTTTTCTAGGGCTCAGGATAATGCCCCTAACCTCCCCTTTGGGCACTATATTTGTATCACATCTTTTGTGACCCCATTTAGACATTACCCGGGTTACTATTGGATTGGATAGTTTCCCTTTCCTAGTAACCACCCCTATGGTTGGAGAATCCATTCCGTGGATGTGCATATTCTCCCGTGGTCCAATAAATTTGAGATAGGTCAAGGCTTATATAACTCCTTCTCAGTGTTGTCCCGAGCTCACCAATAGGGTCCATGCAAACATATAAAAAATATATATATTCACTTGTGAATTATGAGGACACCCCTAGCAGTACATTTTCCCAAGAAGGTATCCTATCTTTAGGGCAGTGTCAGAAAAACTCCCTATTAGAATCACCTATCTTGAGTTGATATAAGTCCCTAGCGACATTCACTTAGTAATCAACCCTAAGCCAGGTTCGATTTGTTATGCTACAAACAAGCCACCCCAGCGGTTGTTCTCTACTTTATAAGAAGTAAGTTTGCTATGTCTTCTTCTTAGCACAGTCATTGCACACTGACAGGAAACCCCTTAGGTTGGCTAGCTCTACCCCATGGCCAGCAGACTTTCACATTGGATTTGTAAATCTGAGATAGGACAAGTCTGATATAGCCCCTTATCAATGGGTTCATCACACACCGACATGGTCCATAAATTAAATATATCGAATTTGACCAAGCTTAAATCCTCAGCAGATATGCTCTTAATTCAAAAGCAAACTAAATCAAATAAACCAAATCAAATCACATGAAATTAAGATAAAATTAATCCTGACTACTTTTGAGTTAGCAAAAGTCTCCAGCGACATTCACTCAGTAGTCTCCCTAGGTCAGGTTTCATTTGTTGTGCATCCAACAGGTCATCCCAACCATTGTTCCTCACTTTAGAAGATGTAAGTCTGGTATGCCTTCTTCCTAGCACAGTCGTTACACATCGAAAGACAACCCCTTAGGTTGGCTAGCTCTACCCCACAGCTGGTGGACTATCCCTTTGGATTTGTAAACCTGAGTTAGGTCAAGGCTAATATAGCCCCTTCTTAGTGGGTCCATCGCACACCGACAAGGTCCTTACATTAACTCAGATTAAATTAAACCCAATCTAATTTTCCCCAGTGGAGTTAAATCACACCCTTCTCTATAGTGTAGCCCCAAATCATATATAAATAAGTCAAGCAAATAAATCATATCCAAAACCAACCGCCCTAATAGAGAAAATTTAAACCAACTCCCCTAGTAGAGTCTAAATCAAAGAAATCCAACCAAACTCTTATTCCTAGCGAATACATCCCAAAAAAATTTATGAAATCAAACTCAAATCCCAATCCCTACTGGATAGCCCAAACTTGCTTCCCTGGTGGAAAGATCATATACCTGATCCCCTGCAAACTCGAGCCCATATTTCTCATAAATATTCCTCCACATCAACTAAAATAAATCAAATAAAATTTGATTCAATATTAATAGCCGGTGAATTATAGGTTCTTATCCCCAACGGATCTTCTTTCCATAAATCATATAATCAAATTAAATTTAAACTTTATCCCTAGCATATTTTCTTTTCTATGCCTTTGACATAGACCCTCATGTCATGTCATAGTGTGTGATCTCCTGGATCTCCTCCATGTCCTTTGTGGAATTCTCATCAAATCTTATTTTTTTTTATGCACACCTTTAATATTTCAACCAAAAGCCTAACTATGTATTCGTTCAAATTACATCATCTTAACATTGTGTTGCTTCTTGGTGTGTGCCATGAATTTGGCCAAATTATTCCATCTCAACTATCAAATTAACATTTTAGTTAATTTTCACCCAATGTATTATAACAAAAGTAAAACATACTAAAATATACAATAACATTTAGTAACACACCACCACATTCATATATATGTGAAGTTATATTGTTATGTACTTATATTTAAATATGCTTTCATATATATATATTATCTTACATTACACCTTAAAATGAATCACTTTAAGCAAAAAATTTATAAAATTGATTGAAAAATGAACATTTATTTTGGATGCAAAATTCCATTATTTTAATTAAATGACACACCATAGCACACCCTCAATGATGTTCCCTAAAGCTTACCTTAAATTTGGCCAAATCTAATCATCTCAGCCTATAAATTAGTATTTTTATGAATTATACCAGTACAAACTTTACTACATCATACTATAACAAACTAAAATATTGTAAACAACAAGTAGTTATACATAATAGTATGCTATAATGCATGATGCTACACTATGTTATGGAATCCTATATTATAATACACTATAACATATTATATTATATTATGTTGCATATCACATAACAAGGGATTGCTAAAGATAAAAAATCATTAAATTAATCTAAATAATAAAAAAATATATACTCGACCCAATCAGTGCATGAAAGCTAATCCAAGAAGAAAGTGTAGCAGACACACATCCTCTTAAATGAAACCAATTGGAGGTAGCCTACCGGCCACGTAGTAAGCTCTACCAAACTAATAAGGCTCTCATCAGTGAGTAATGGCCAAGTAGGGAAGGAAAGCATAAAAAACTTACATCTTCCAAAGAAAGAAGACCACTAGGGTAATACACTAGCAGGGTGGCACATTAGCCTGACCTAGAGCAGCTATTAAGTGAGTGCTACTTAGGCAGTTATCTCAACTTAGAGTAGCTTGAGATAAAAGATATGTGTTTGTTTTATATGTTTGTGTGTAGTTTGTGTTTATGTTGTGTCAATGAAGGATAGGATGCTGCTCAGGTTCCTTACACCTACCCTGAATTCAAAATGGAATTTTCATTGATGGTAATTATTTTTAAAAATAATTTAAAATATTTCTTTAAGTAGAGCCTATTGATTGGAAGCATTGGACACTCTCCCTTATGATTAATAAGCTGATAAGATCCTTTTTGGTAGGCTTTCCCTATTGCAAAAGGGCCTTCCCAAGTGGGTTCAAACATGTCTCCCATCTTACAACGGGCAATAATCAGTCTCCTTAGAATTAAAATAAGCTCTCCTACTTGAAAAGATCGAGAAATGACCAACTTATTATGAGCTTGAATCATTTTAGCTTTGTACAACTCGAGATTTTAGCATGCTCGCAAGCATCTATCCTTCAAACCTTCAAGCTTTTCTAACCGTAACTTGGCGTTCTACTCTATTGTCATCTTGCTACCCACAACTATCCTTAATGAAGGGAGTTGGACTTCTAATGGTAGAACGACTTAGGACCCATACACTAAGGAGAAAGGAGTAGACTAAGTTGGAGTTTTATGTGTGGTGTGGTAGGCCCACATGGCATCAACTAACTGCTCATGCTACTATCACTTTTTGTTGTCGAGTATCTTCTTCAGTATTTGGATGAGAGTTTTGTTGAAGGGTTTTACAAAGTCATTTGCCTTCAGATAGTTAATGGTAGAATATCTATAATCTATATTATTTCTTCGGGGAAAGTTATTAATCTCGGTGCTCTTGAATGCAATATCTGATATAATTCATCAAAGCACTCTGAACCTATATATTATATGATTCCTAAAAAACTGAAGCACATACTGAGCTGTGACCTCTTTGACTGGAAACACCTTTGCCCATTTGATAAAGTTATCAGTATCAGCTAAGATGAACTGATGACCTTTAGAAGAAGGAGGATCAATTAGACCCACTAAGTTGGTACCCCAACACTCAAATGGCCATGAGGCTAGTGTAGGATGTAGAATGTTGGATGGTTGGTGTAGGACCACACCATGTATTTGACATTGGTGGTATCGCCTAGCCGTATCCATGCAATCTTTGATCATCAATGGCCAGTAGTATTCTATTCTCTTGATCTTGGTTTTCATCTTTGGACCAGATTAGTTGGCTCCAGATAATGCTGATTGTACCTCAGTCATGATCTTATGGGCTTCGTGCATGTCTAAATAATGTAACTACATATGATCCAAGACACCATCCATAAGAGCATAGGAAAGTACTCTCTACTTCATCTGATGTGCTTGGGACTTCTCTTGAAGTAGTTGTCTTTCATTTAGGTAATTCATGAATGGTTGCCTCCAATTGAACTCCTCGTCCTTCTTTGAAATGGAAACCTCCCCTTCAAGAGAGTACTTTTTAATGAGTTCAATGTCAATAATGGATAAGACTTGTCTATTTTGGACTTTTATTGATATGGACTCATCCTTCGGACATGCCAACTCCTTCACAAGCTTGGCTAAAGCATATACTACGACGTTCTCTCCTTGAGGAATCTTATAAATGGTAACCTCTAGAATTTGGGCCAAGAACTCCACGGTGTACTTATGGTGGTGATAGAGCTTGGGCTTTATAACCTTATAGGACCCAGTGATTTGGTTAATAACTAGCTGAGAATCCTTGAAGATATTGATGTTCTGGATGCTTAGACTAAAGGCTAACTCTAGACTGACAATCAAAACCTCATATTTGGCTTCATTGTTGGTGAAGGATTAGACAGAAGATATGAGAATCTCATCACATCATAGTTCAGAGTTAAGAGAACTATTCCTACCCCTACCTTTCTTGGAATAGTAGATTATGATTCTTCTCCTCTTTGAGAGGAAGCTGCACCATCAAAGTACATCTCGCAATAGTGAATTCTAGTATCCCATAAGTTCATGATTTGTTCATCGGGGTGATCAACACTAAGTAGAGTGTCAGCAGGAAGTGTTTCTAAGAAATTCGCTAGCACTTATCCTTTCAACACATGGAGGGGTATGAAGGTAATGTCAAACTATGAGAGGATCATGGACCATCATGCCAACCATTCGGATAGCATCGATTGTGTCATGAGATACTATAGTGGATTGATCCTAGAGATCAGGTTTACCTTATGAGAAAGCATGTAGTACTATAGCTTTTGGGATGCAAAGATTAAAGTTAGGCAATGCTTCTCAATGTGTGGATAATTAGCCTCAGTAGGGATTAGATGATGGCTAAGATAGTAGAGTGTGTTTTCCTTTCCTTCATCATTGGCTTGGGCCAACAAAATATCAAGGGAGTCATCTAACACAATAGTGTAAAGTATGAGTGACTTGCCCAAGATAGGGGCTACTAGAACTGACGGTGTCATCAGGTAATGCTTGATGTCTTTGAAGGCATGCTCTCACTTGTTATCCCACTTGAACTTGACATCATTTTTGACAAGTGCTGTGAATGGCTGACATCTTCTTGATAGGTTGAATATAAAGTGTCTTAGATATGCTAACCCTTGGAATGATCCTGAGTTGAGTTAAACTTTTAGGGAGTGGCATTTTTAATATTGCCTTGATCTTCTCTAAATTGATTTTAATTCTCTTGTGTCGACAAACCCAAGAAATTTCCTTGAAGCTCTGCACACTTCAGGTTCATTTTGAGGTTAAAGTATCTTAACTAATCAAAACTACTCTCAAGTCAGATAGATGGTTTTCCTTTTCTCAACTTTTGACCATGAGATCATCGACATAACACTCGACTTGATGATAGTTCATTGAATATTCTTGTCATAGCCCACTGATATGTAGCACTGACTTTTTTATGGCTGAAAGGCATGACCTTATAGTAATAGATTCTGGTCAAGGTTCTAAAAGAAATGTTTCTATCATCTTTAGGGTCCATCTCTATTTGGTTATATACATATGAGTCATCCATGAAAGAGAAGATTACATGAAATGAGGAAATGTCCACCATCAGCTTCATGATTGGTAGAAGAAATTCATCTTTCGGACACGCCTTATTTAAATCCCTAACATCGATGAGAATAAGAACTTGGCCAATCTTTTTCTTCACTAGGATGATGCTGCCTAACCAGATAGGGTATTTTTCTTTTCAGATGAAGCCAACATCGATCAGTTTCTTGACTTCATAAATGTGCTATTATTCTATGTCTAATTTCATGCATCTAGGAGCTTGCTTGATAGGGTTAGCAATAGACTTTATTGCTTGATATAGAGCTTGCATCCTGACATAGCCAATGCAGGTATCACTTCATAACTCCTTGCAAAGCAGTCCTTAAACTCAATCAATAGCCTAACTAAGTCATGGGTTTCAATTTCATTCAATAAATAATTGATGTATGTCGGCGTGGATCTTCTTCAATTCCTAAGTTGATTTCCTTGTGCTCATTGATGGTTGACTTGATCTCTTCTTCAAACTTTGGTGGTGCATCTTTGACTTCAAAATCATCTAGATCATCTAAAGTTTCTAAGCATAGCTCCACATATGAGTTAATGTTATTTGAAAAGAACCTATGAAATTCCAAATGATCGGTGATGACTATGCAGTAATCATCATCATTGATTGCACCAGAATCTAGTCTTGGTGATTGAGAGCTTTTGCATTTATTCTTCCATATTCTTTGAGTAGTTACTTGTGCTTTGATGAAGTATGGATTAACCCATTCTTTGCTAAATTATGAACACAAGGAAAGTACCAATCAAAAGGTAATTCTATTAAATCTTTATATGAATCATCCTCAAGTTCTACATCAACTTCTTGACTTGAGGATGATGCTCTCAAAATAACCTCTAAGTCTTCACACACTGATGACTTAGGGGCTTCCTAACTACCAAACCCTTAACTTTTTGAAAGGAAAGTGGGACTAGAGCTAAGGTTCCCAACTGATGCCTAATTGTTTTACATATAGACTTTGATACACTTATGCTTTGCTTTGGAGCCTGATCTTCATCGCTATCTGGCTCAAGTGTCACCTCCAAAGGAATCTACTACTAAGAAGAGTTGGCTGGTGTGCTAACCATATAAGACTCATCCTATGAACTAGATTCTAAGTCTATATGGATAGCAGGTGTACTCCTGGTAGCTAGGACATATCTTCTATTAGGTGGCCAATAAAGAGGTTTTCCACCCCTAGGACTGCCTCTAAACTAGCCTCTTCCTCTGCCTAGTGGAGGTCAGGTCGTCCTACCCATATGTTCGAATGGAGTAATGAACTGTTGGAGGAATCGATTGTCAAGCCCCACTTCCTCCTCCATGTCTATTTTTGCTCCCATTTATTTTTTTTCATTTTCTCTCTTCTTTTCTTTTTGTTTTTTTCTTTTAATTCTTTTTCTTTTATTTTAAACTTTGACCAAGTTCACAAGAATAGACTTGTTGATTTTAATGGAGGTAGTAAGCCACATCCTCATATATGCTGACCTCAAGAACTGTAAATGGCTAGAGATCTCTTTTGACATTGTAGACGATCCATCTCTCATGAACTTCATACACTGATATAGAGAGGATGTAACTTTGTTGCTATCATGTATCCATGGTCTCCCAAGCAAAGTGTTGAAAGATGTATCCAAATTAATAGTGTAAAACTTGGCTTCGATCTTCCAATCATCTATCTCCAAGGGCAACACTATGGATCCTGAGTCTTGTTGACCTCACTTTGTAGATTCAATCTTCCCATCTTAGACTTAGGAGTCTTCTAGACACTAAGACTTCCCTAGTCATAAGACACTTCTAACAAATAAGTAAACACTTAACCTAAGCATAAATACTTAGAATGGTTAACCATAGGATTAGGTTAGGCCTTAGGGATTAGGATGATCCACCTACCCTACATCCCAAATCCAATCCAAGTTCACCTTCTCAAATCAAACCTCAAGTTTAATTCAAACATCAAATTCAAATCCAAATCCCAAATTCCAAAACCAAATGATTGAAGCCCATGATCAAATCCAAACATGAAACCCTTCCTAAGCAATATGTCCTATCCCATGGACTTAGACAAATCTTAATCCAAATCAATCTAAAATCAATTGATTTTCTCATAATCAATTTATATCTTCAATCATCTTCCTAAATATAAATCAAATCTACATTCAAATGACCAAAGGATTAAAATAATCCACTTACCCTACAACCCAAATCCAATCCATGTTCACCTTCTCAAGCCAAACATCAATTTTAATTCAAACATCGAAATAAAATCCAAATCCAAACCAAAATTCCAAAACCAAATGATTGAAGCCTAGATCAAATCCTAACTTGAAACCCTTCCTAAGCCATATGACCTATCCCATGGATTTAGCCAAATCTTAATCCAAATCAATTTGGCATCAATTGATTTTCTCATAAACAATTTATATCTTCAATCATCTTCCTAAATCTAAATCAAATCTACATTCAAATGATCAAAAAAAAACAAACTAAATCAAACTAAATCCAATTAAATCAAAACCCTTCCTAAGCCATATGTCCTATCCCATGGACTTAGCCAAATCTTAATCCAAATCAAGTCAAACTCAAATGAAAATTTAAATGAAATATACATTTAAATCATCAAAATAAATCAAACCAAATCAAAATATGAACAGCCAAACCCAACTACATGGACTTGAATTCCTTCATTCCAAAACCCAAATTCAATTGATTTTCTCATGAATCAATCATACATTCAATTTCACAAATATAAATGAAATCTACAATCATCAGAACCAAAATCAACCACAATAAAACTTGAAATGTTCAAGATCCAAAACCCATTTTAAAGTCAATTGAATTTCAACTAAATCAACTAAACAAAATCAAGCCAACTAAACACAATTGATCCACTTGACCCAAAGTGGCCAATTTGACCTATTTGAGCCAAGTTCTGATCCTACCCAAGTTGGATTGAACCAAGCCCATCAAAACCTTCTATCATGATTGCTGATCACCCTAAGTTCATCAATTGTCACAAATTGGGCAAACCAAGTCAACTTGGTCATTTGATCAAGTCAGCCCCTTAACCCATATGAACCCAAACTATCGGAACTTATGTAAATCTTGAAACCAATGATTCAGACTAAATCAAAATCAATATTTGAATATGACTTGGCCTTCAGTTGAGTCAAACCAAACCCAATTGGCTCTCTTGACCTAAGTTAACCTAAATTGACCTAATAGATCAAATTGCTTCAAATCAAAATATAAACCAAATTGATTGCAACCAATGGCTCAAGTTCATTCTAAATTGATTATTTAACTTGACCAAAGCCATGATTGGACCCAATTGAACCCAATTGACTACAAATTGACCTAAGGATCAAGTTGTTAAATCAAAACCAAATCCAAATTAATTGAAACCAAAGCCTATAATCATCTTCAATTGGTCAACTAAACCCAAACCAACACCCAACCCAAGCCAATTTGGCCAATGTGGTCAAATGGTACCCATTTGACTCAATGAATTCAAATGAGCCAAAATCAAATCTAAGCCAAACTAAACCAAACCAATTGAACCAAATATCCCAAATGGTCATATGAACTTGACCAAACTCTTAGTTTGACCCAATTTTACCAATTGGCCAATTTGATCCAACCTAACCCAATTTGACCTAAATGAGTCAAATTGAGCCAAACCTAACCATATCAACTCCAATTGACTTGAAATTTAGGCTAACCCACTTTTGGCTAATTTCAAATCTCCAAATCAAATCAATGCCAAATGATCATTCTACCCTTGGGTCAAGGGATCACATGAGACAAATCACCCATGTAAGTGGTCATTTCCATTCATTGACTAGTTGGTACTCTCCCAATGGTCCACCTAGGCACTACATAGCCAACTGAGGGTGGTTTGGTGCCATGACCCATGGGAGGTGAAATCACCTCATTCTCCCCATCAGAGCATTTGAAACCCATATGACACCCATGATTCCTCATTGGCAGCCACCTCCGCACCTTCAACCAACCATGCTGAGCGAACTCACATCCTCCCTACCACCCATAACTCCCTAAGATGGTCACACTTCCACTAGAAGCCAAATCTGATCCCACCATTCGATCAAGAGGAAGGGGGGTATACACCCCCTTGTTTCCACTTAAACACACACACAAAAATCATTCTTCAGAGCCTTAGCTACCCAAGATGAGCTATTAGGGCCATTCCTAAACTCCCAAGCTTGTTTTGATCAAAAATGCCATTCCATCCATCAAATAGGACACTCCCATTTCTGACTTAACTTCCCCATTTCTTCATCAAGCTCAAATTAACTTTGCATGTACCTTCTCTAGGCCTCATCAAGCAAGAATGAATCATCTCCCAAGCTTCCCGAGCACTAGAGGTGGGACTTTGATCAAAGCTGAGCTCCAAATCATTGATTCATGGCCTTGAACATCGAATTGATCCAATTCTTGGCAAGATTCATCTCCATTAGATGAAGCTTCCTCAATCATTCAAGCCACTGGTCTTAAGCTCTGGCGAGGTATGGTTCTGAAATGGATCCTTAGTCAAAAATGGGTTGGATCTTTTTCAAGAGAACTTGCATCTCATGTGATCTTGACCATTGGATCTCCTCCTCGATGTCAAGAAGGTATGGGATCCTTTTGGAGTTGATATGAGCTTCGGGTAAGCTTCGGATCAAGTGAGCAATGGTGATGGACTCCATTCTCCCTCACTGTGTGATGTTAAATCATTCACCGTTATTACATGATAAGCGGTCATGATTAGATCCTAGATCGATTTGATTTAATCTATTAAGGTGTATTAATCATAGCGATTTTAGATGGGTGGCGAAAACATATCATTCGCCATACGTGAGTTGAGTCAAAAAATATTAAGTAGCCAATGTGC
This sequence comes from Cymbidium sinense, assembly GCA_021442155.1. Classification (NCBI taxonomy): domain Eukaryota; kingdom Viridiplantae; phylum Streptophyta; class Magnoliopsida; order Asparagales; family Orchidaceae; genus Cymbidium; species Cymbidium sinense. Next base: position 98,956,351 of record CM038214.1, on the reverse strand, counting down.
CATGTGGAAAGCATGTGCGTGTAGGCTTACAGATTAGGCTTAATTAATCATTTTAATGGCTAAAACTTCTAAAATCATAAAAAAACATAGAAATAAAAAAATCAAATAAATACTCATTTTAAAGGTATTTTAGAGAATAATTAAGTAAAAATGATCTTAATTAATTGTAAATAGTAATTAAGATTGAATTACAAAATTATTTAGCTTAATTATTCTTTAATAACTTGAGCAATTAATCCAAAATTTTATGGGTTAATTTAATGGGATGACCCCTCCCATGATTTTCTTGGGATTTATTGCTCACTTAATTAAGGAAAATTGACTAATTAAATCTTAACTACTCTTTTAAGTTAATTGATTAATTAATTCCATGAATAGTAATAAATTAGTTAATTAAGTTTATTAATCATTTTTCAATAAGTGAACTAAGGAATAGGGTTGGGACCCCTTTCCAATAATCATTTCACCCTTTTTAAATGAAATTAATTAAGATTTAACTAATTAATTAAATCACTTAATCAAATTAAAATCATAATCACATCAGACCTTAATTAATTAAATCATGGGGTAGATCTTTAGGTGTTTAATAACCTAAAAGAGTTTAATGAAATTATGGTTAGTCACATGTGGAAAACCATAAGAGTAATTAATTAAGTCCCTTAATCTAATTAACTATTAATCATGAGCCAATTGCATTAGGCCCTTTTTACTTTCTAGGATCATTGCAAGTTTATTTTCCATGCATATCATGTTGGCTCATAATTATTTAGTTAATTACTTTAAGGTGGCATAAGTAAGGGTACTTAATTCATCTAATTAAGGGTTCAACCTAATTAACCCATAAAATCAACTTAATTACATTTCTTTAAATTAAATTAAATCAATAATGTGGGAATGTGTTTAAAACAACAAGTGATGATTTCTCTTCTATTCTTTAAATCAAATCAAATCAAAACTTAATTAATAAAGAAGCTTTGGTTTGCTTTAAATAATCTTATTTGATTTGATTGTCCTTAAGAACTAGTTTGGTGGAATGAATCTCATGCTTATATTTGATTGTCCTCTTTCCAATCATGTTAAATTTGGTATGTCATTTCAATTCATGCATCCATCTTTTCTTAATCAAGTAAAATAAAATGGATTTCCTTTATGTAAGCTTGCATGTGTTGATTTAATTTAATATATGCATGGCTATTATCACTATTAAATCCAAATGTATTTTTAATAGCTTATAAATGAATAATAATATGTGTTATGATGCTAGTTATAAATACATAAGAAAATGCATGTCCTTATAGCTTAAGTGTATGAATGTTGAGTTCTCTTTCCTCTATTCAAGTGTTGATTTATATAAGATTGAATGGTAATGGGTATATAGTCTGGACATCCGGAACAGAGGCTTTAGCTAGTCCCAAGGAGGTCATTATTACTTCACTTCCTTGGTTTAACAATGCGTACCCATTTGATTTTTTTATGTATTTCAACATTAGAATTTGGATAGAGCTTTAATTCATATATATAAATGATTCAATCAAAAAAAATATATACAATCTTTGCATGGTTTGTTTCCCATTTATGTATACATCCATGTGTGTCCAAAAAGAAAATATATAGTCGGACATGGAATCTGAGGCTTTAGTTAGCCCCAAAGAGGTCATTTGATTACCTCACTTCCCTAGTTTAACAATGACATACTTGCATATATTGTGTACATGTATATGTATATGTGATTAGTGAATGAAAATCCCATTTTATGTTAAAATTGCATTCATTCATAATTAACTAAGTGGTTGAATTAATTAGCCATATGATTTGGAGGTTACTTCCTATGTTCATGTATATGAATTAACATATGTTTGAATGCAAATGGGTATATAGTTTGGACATCCCGGGAATACGAGGCTTTAGCTAGCTCCAAGGAGGTCATTTGATTACCTCCACGGTTTAACAATGACACATGCCTATTTAATATCATTCTTATGTCCTTTTTTGTATAAGAATTTGGATAAAGTCTTAAATTAATATGTTTAAATAATTCAATCAAATAAAATATAAATTCTAAACATACACATGTATTCATCATTTAGGCGAGCTAAAATATGTTGCATGTATAGCTACACTTAAGATTAAATCATATGCATATTACATGTGATCGGAAGGAATGATTTAATATATGTCTCGTGGTAGTAATTTAATTAAATTAATCTTAAGGTGCCTTTTATTTTGAATATGATTATTTAAAGTGAACCTAAACTTAGGATTTATTAAATCATTTAATAAGCCATTCACTAAAGAGAACTAAATCAAATTAATATACTTTAGAAAGTGACTTAAGGTAGAGATGAAGAGGGCAATCCTCTTTTCCTCTTTTATAACACTTAGTTGCTAAGTGTAATCAAATGAAACAAAAGAAAACACAAATTAAAATTCTCAAATCAATTAAACTACTTCAAGTGAAATCAACCTTTCATGTTAAATTGAATCCTTCTATGCTTAGAAATATAGCACTAATGCCTAACAAAGACTTACCACACAAGCCTTAATACACACATTAGAATTAAGTCACCACTTATAGCTCTAAGTTAAGATGGTGTATGATGTGATGTATGTTTTATTTTATGATGTATTATTTTAGATTGGATGTTAGAGTGTATGCCTCATAGACCGGATGATAGGCCAATATTAGTTAAATCATGTTTTCTATAGGGGATTATGCTTAAGGGATGTTAAAAAATAAATGTAAATGCTCTTTTTGTAGGTTGCTTAAATCTTTAAGTATAATCCAAGTTAGGATAGGTGAGCTTAGTTACCTATGTGTATGGTGCTAAGTCCAAATTATAAATACAACTACTTGGGATTATATGTATATTTAGCTAACCTCTATTTTAGGTGTAGTTAGATTTACTTTTCCACATAAATATAATTTTGCAATAGGAATTAGGATTAATGCTATGGGGGATTAGGATGAGCAGTGGTCAGAAGGCTTTATCTTGGGGTGCCCTGTGATGCCTTTGAAGCAAGCACCATCCAAATCAAAGAAGGAACCAAATCAGAAATGGAATAAAAGAAGACCCCATAGCATTTAATACAATTATAATTATTCTTTCATGTTCCGGGTTGTATAAGGGTAGAGCTTCGATACAGCTTTTCTCTCTTTGGGTTGTATGGTACCGACCCACCTCTTTTATTCTTTTATGAGTTTATATAATTGTTTGATGTTATGTTAAAATTGTGCATTAGGTTGGAATGCTTCTCATAGTTTCTTATATGATTAATGCTTTAATGTGTGGCTTGGATATGATTAGTCTCTTAAGATAAAATAACTTTTCTACCCAACTAATCATAACTAAATTTTAAACAACTCATAACTTCATCATAAAGCTAAGACATAAATAAGATAATTAAAACATTTAGCAACCCTTATGGTATATGTATCACATCATGCATGCATATTCTTTCTCTCTTGAACATGAAGGATCTCCATCCTTGCACGATAAAGGAATGTTTGACCTGTGAGGGCATCCCTTATGGTGGAGAACACCTTCTTCTAGTTGATTTGACCCATAACCTATTTCATCATGCATTTAGGCATAAGAAATCCTAAAGCCTCTATCAAAATGATGTTCTAAAATGAAATAAAATTTGAAAAGATTTTGCATTTATAGATTAAGTCATATGCTCATACCACTCATGCTCTATATTAGAGGTGTGTTTAGGACTTTAGTCTCTTTCTAATTAAATAACTACCCTAGTTATCTTGCAAATCAATAAGACCAGACTACATGGTTTTAAAATCGTAGGAGGAGTTAGCTGGCAGCCACTCCAGATGATTATAAGTCCAGAAGTAGGCCAATTTATAAAATAAAATAAACTAAAATAAATAAAAATTAAACTAAATAAACCTAAACCTATCATTTTACTTAATTTTTAAAATAAAATAATAAATAAAATAAATAAATAAACCTAGTTTACAATTTAAAAAAATAAAAATAAAATAAAAAGAAAGCCTAAACCTAAACCCTAAACCTACTGACCCTAAACCCTAATCTACAGCACTAATCTAAACCACAAACCACACCTAGGCCACTAACTGAGCCCTCCACCCTCCAAAAATAAACTGAGCCACCCAGGCCACTGAGCCTGGGCCCTAAACCACAGGCTCTAAACCTAAACCTAAACATAAACCCTAAATAAAGGCCTAAAATAAATAAAACCTAAACCTAAATAAATGAAAAAATAAAATAGATAAAACCCAACTAAATTTAACTAAGAACAAAATTAAAAATAAATAAAATAAAATAAAACTAAATAAATAAAAATAAAACTAAAAAACCTAAATAAAATAAAACTTATATAAAATAAAACCTAAAATAAAATAAAACTAAATAAAAGATAAAATACCACAAAATAAATAATAAACCTAAAAAATAAAAATAAACTAAACCTAAAATAAATAAAATAAATAAATACTAAATAAATAAAATAAATAAACCTAAACTAAACCTAAATAAAATAAACTAAAATAAACTATAAAATAAAATAATAAAAAAAACCTACTAAAATACCTAAAATATAAACCTAAAATAAAACCTAAACCTAAACCTAAAATAAAAAAATAAAATAAACTAAATAAAAATAAACTAAATACTAAACTTAAAAATAAACTAAAATATAAAATAAAAATAAATAATAAATAAATAAAATAAAATAAATAAAAATAAACTAAAAATAAAAATAAACTAAATAGGCACTAACTTTTTTGCTTGATTTAAATAAACCACAGAGCCTAAACCACCTAGGAAGATCCTGAGCCCAATAGGCCATGACCTGGGCCACAGGCCAGGCCCTAAGCTGGGCCACTGGGCCAGGCCCCAAACTGGCCTGGCCAGGCTACCATGGGCCCTAGGCCCTGCCCTCTAACCAAACCTGAAGGCCCACTGAGCCTAGGCCTGGGACAGGCCCTAGGCCATGGGCCCTAAACCCTGGGAGCCAAGCCTGACCTGAGGCTGACCAAAACTATGAGCTGGGCCTGGCTGGGCCCCACAGGCCAGGCTTGAGCCCTAAGAGCCTAAACTGGAGCTAATAAGACAAGAATAAATGAGCTAGGCCTAAAGATAAGATAAATACCTAAAGAGCCTAATGATAAAAGATAGATAAATAAATAAACTAATAAAATAAAAAATGGACTAAAATAAATAAATAAAATAATAAATAAAGACCTAAAACCTAAAATAAAAAAAATAAAAACAAAAATAAATAAATAAACTAAATAAACTAAAATAAACCTAAAACTAAAAATAAAAATAAATAAATAAAATAAAATTAACCTAATAAATAAATAAAACTAAACCTAAACTAAAATAAAATCTAAACTAAACTAAACTAAAATAAATAAACTAAAACCTAAACCCAAAAAAATAAAATAAAAATAAACCTAAAACTAAAATAAAATAAAATAAAAAACTAAAAATAAAATAAAATAAACTACCTAAAAAATAAAATAAAATAAAACTAAAATAAACTAAACAAAAAAATAAACTAAAATAAAACTAAACTAAATAATAAAGTAAACTAAATATAAATAAAATAAACCTATATGAAAATAAAATAAACTAAAATAAATAAATAAATAAATAAACCTAAACTCTTTTTGCTTAAATAAAAAACCATAAATTCTAAATCTTAAACCCTAAACCCTCTAAACCTAAAAAACTCTACACTGACCCCCCTAAACCTAAACCCTAAACCCTAAACCACCTAAACCCTAACCTAAACCTAAACCCTAAACCACTTGCCCAAACCAACCTAAACCTAAAGTAACTAAATAAATTAAAAAATAAACTTAAAAACCACATAAACCTAAGCCACCTAAGAATGGGCGAACCTTGATGGCGGGAACATCACCTGAACTAGGCTTAGTCTAGATCGGTGGATCTGAAAGTGGAGGTTCGCGATTATCGTGGTGGGGGATCTATAAGTCTAGTGGTTATATATGGTGGTGATGGAGCGATGGTGGTAATAGAGCGGGAGGAGGAGAGATGGGGTTCTACAGTAGTGGTGGTGGCGAAGGGAGAGAGATCGAGCCATGATGGTGGATCACCTACTCGAAAAACGGTGGTTTTACGATAGAGAGAAAGCTGAAGAATGGATATCGCTACTTTTGGAACTATGTCTTTTCGGTAGAAATGATTCTAGTTATCTAGGGTTTTTGATTTGCTCTATGTAACTCATTTTTTATCTATGTCTGTCTTAGAAAACTTTTTGTGTTACTTGGTTGATGAAATCGAAAAGATGAAATGTTGAATCTGAATTTGTTCTCTCTTGAAAAAAACTAAAAACTAAACCTAAACTAAAAAACTAAACTACACAAACTAAACCCAACCACTAAACCACCCAACCATAAAAACCCAAAACTCTAAACCACAAATCCACAAACCCCAAACTCTACTGAGCCCTAGGCCCAAACTGTACAGAAAAAAACAAACCAAAATCACAAATCTGACTAAGCCCAGGCCACCCAAGGCATAAATCTGAGCTATGAAACCTAGGCTGGGCCCTGGAGTCATGGGCCCCAAAAGACTCAGCTGAGCCATGATCTGACCCAGGCCACTATGACCTGGGTGCCTGAGGCCCAGTCATGGAGTCTTAGCCTGGGCCACTGAGCCAGCAAGGCACAGGCCTGGAGATCTAAGGAGCCCAAGGCACCAAGGCTGAGCCACATGGGCACTGGAGCCTCAGTCTGACTGAGCCACTAGGCCTTGGCTAGGCCCTGGGCTCAAAGAGGCAAAGGCCTGATAAAAGATAAAAATAATAAATAAATTGGCTAATGATAAGATAAAAAAGATAAAATAAAAACCTAGGCTGAGCCTAAAAATATTAAAGATAAAATAAAACTAAAATATGTTAAATAAACTTAAACTAAAGTAAAATAAATAAAATATAAGAGCAAAAAAATATAATAAAACTAAATGTAATAAATAAAATAAAAAAAATAAAATAAAATAAAACTAAATAAAAATGAAATAAAAAAAATAAACCTAAAATATATAAAAAAAACTAAATAAAATAAAAAACCTAAACTAAAATAAATAAATAAATAAAAAACTAAAATAAATAAACCTAAACTAAAACTAAAATAAAATAAACTAAACTCTAAACTAAATAAAATAAAAATAAACTTAAAATAAAAAACCTAAACTAAAAATAAAACCTAAAATAAACCTAAAATAAAATGTAAGACTAAACCTAAAATAAAATAAAATAAACTAAACTAAAAAGTAAAATAAAACTAAACCTAAAAAATAAAATAAAATAAAACTCAGTTCAAAATAAACCAAATCTACTAAAAAAGTAAACTAAAATAAAACTAAAAAAATAAATACTAAAATAAACTAAACTAAATAAAATAAAATAAACTAAATAAAAATAAAATAAAGTAAACTAAAATAAATAATAAATAAACTAAAATACTAGATAAACTAAAACTCTTGGTTTACTTAATTTTTTTTTAAAACTTTAAAAAATCCTAACTAAACCTAAACACTAAACCTAAAACAAAACAAAAAAAAAACCACAAACCCCAGCATAAAACCCTAAACCCTACTAAACCCTAAAAAACTAAGCAACCACAAACCCTAACCCCAAACCCACTTAAAGATAAAGTAACTAAATAAATAAATAAACTAAACTAAAACTAATAAACTAAACCTAAACCTAAACTATAAGAATGGGCATAACTTTGGTAGTGGGAACATCACCATCAATCAGGCTTAGTTTTGATCTGGCGGTGGAGGTGAAGGTGGAGGTGGTGTTTATCGCAGTGGTGGTGGGGGATTGGAGGTGCTAGTGGATATGGAGGTGGTGGGAGATTTGGTTATGGAAGCGGAAAAAGGTGGCGGAGGTTACATCATGGTGGTGGCGAAGGGAGAGATCAAGGATATGATGGTGGATCAGCTACTTGGCAGGTGGTTCTAATGGGCTGGAGAAACTAAAGAATGTCGATCCGATCTACTTATGGAGCGTGTCTTTACATTTGAGATGGTTCTATTTATCTAGGGGTTTTGATTTGCTCTATGCGAGCTCATTTTTTATTTATGTCATTGCTTGTGCCTTAGAAAACTCGGTTTGTTACTTGGTTGATGATTTTGAATTTGTTCTCTATTAAAATAAACTAAAAACCCTAAACCCTAAACTTAAACCCTAAACCTAAAACCTAAACCACAAACCCTAAAAAAACTAAACCCTAAACCACAAACCCTAAACCCAAAACCACAAACCCTACTTAAACTACCACAACCCAAAACCCTAAACTAAACTCCAGACCCCAAACTCTAAACCACAACCTAGCAACCTAAAAACTGACCACAAAATAAAACTAAACATAAACTAAATAAAATAAAATAAAATAAAAACTAAACCAAAATAAAATAATAAAATAAAATAAATTAAAAAAAACTAGACCTAAACAAAAAGAATAAAAAAAAATAAAATAAAAACTAAAATAAAATAAAATAAATAAAACCTAAAGCTAAACTAAAATTAAAACTAAAATGATTAAAAACTAAACCTAAAAAAATAAAATAACCTAAAAATAAAATAAAATAAAATCAAACTAAAAACTAAAAAGAAAAATAAAAGTAAATGTAAAATAAAATAAAAAAATAAAACATAAATACTAAAAACTAAGAAAACCTAAAATAAAATAAAAACAAAATAAATAAAACTAAAATAAATAAATAAATAAATAAATAAACTAAATAAAATAAAATAATAAATAAAAACAAACATAAACTAAAACTAAAAATAAAACCTAAAATAAACTAAAATAAAACCTACACCTAAAATCTAAAAATAAAAATAAAAAAAACTAAACTTAAAATAATAAATAAAACCTAACTAAAATAATATAAAAATAAAACTAACTAAAAGAAATAACTAAACTAAACTAAACTAAAAATAAAAGCTAAAATAAAACTAAAATAAAATAAACTAAATAATATAAAAATAAAATGCTATAAATCTAAGATAAATAAGATAATAAACTAAATGGACTAAATGGCTAGGCTTCTGGTTTGCTTATTTTAAAGATAAAAGATAAGAATAAAGAATAAAAACTGACAGGCCCACTAGGACAGGCTGAGCCACTGAAACCAGGCCACTGAGCCTTGGGCCTAGATCTAGGCCCTGATCCTGGGCTCACAGGCCCTGAGCACTGGGCTCTGAGCCACTGAGACAGCTGGGTCACTGGGCCCTGGGCTTTGGGCTGGCCAGATGAGGCCTGAGGCCAGACCTGAGAGCCCTGGGCCACTGGCTGAGCCAGGCCTGGAGCTGACCCGCCGGGGCAGAGTCTGAGGCCCTGGGCCACTGAGCCACTGACCTGGGCTTTGGGCCACTGGGCCAAAGCCTAGGCCACTGAAAACTGACCACACAAATCTTTAAGAGCCTGGGTCGTAAGCCACAGGCTCAGGCCACTACCTAGGCTGAAATGAAATAAAATAAAGATAAAAAGATAAAAAATAGAAATAAACTAAATAAATAAAACTAAAAACAAAGATAAATTAATAAAACTTAAAATAAAACCTAAAATAATAAACTAAAATGTAACTTAAGATAAAAATAATAAAATAAAATAAAATAAACCTAAATGAAACCTAAACTAAAAAAATACCTAAAATAAATAAAATAAATAAAACATAAAATAAAAGAATAAAATATAAAATACTAAACCTAAACTAAAATGAACTAAGACACTAAACTAAATAAAATAAAATAAACTAAAATAAACTAAAACTAATAAAATAAAATATAAAAAAACTAAAAAAAATCTAAAAAAAAATAAATACCTAAATCTAAAAAAAAACTAAAATAAAATAAAATAAAACTAAATAAAATAAACATAAACATAAACTAAATCTAAAAAAATAAACTAATGAAAACTAAACTAAAATAAAACCTAAAATAAATAAATTAAACTAAATAAAATAAATAAACCTAAATAAGATAAAATTAACTAAAATAAAAAATAAAATAAACTTAAGCGTGTGGGTTACTTAATTTAAAAAAATAACCAACCCAAAATCATAAACTTAAACCCACACCAAACCTAAATCTTAAACCCTAAAACTATAAACCCAATTCTAAACCTAAACTAACTACTAAACCCCCAAACCTAAACCACTACAAACCACAAACCAAACCTAAACTTATTTTCACTTTTTGGCCTGAGGTGGGTTATATTTTTGACTTCTTGCTTCTAAGTTGGCAGTGGTTGCTACATAGTGGTTCTATCTTTCTAACTGGGTTGGCTTAGTTTTTTCAACCTGGTGGCTGCTATCTTCTCTGGCATGTTACTCTTATTGATGGTGGATGAGATGGTTTTTGCTCTAGCTTTTTTCTATTTTCTACACTAGTTGGTTTGTTGGCTCTCTTCTTGAACTCAAATTACTTTTTGCTAGTTTTTCATGGTTGAATGGGTGGCCTTCCTAGTGAGAACTAATGTTGGTTGTTGCCTTTCTAGGCCTCCTTTTGGAGAGTTTCTAGACAACTTTTTTAGAGGTTTCCTCCCAGTTCCTTATTATTTGTTGTTGGATCTTTCTTTTGCCTTAGTATTGTGTTTAGTTATTCTCTTTGGATTAGCCTTTGCTAGCTGCATTTTTTACAGTAGGTTTTATGTTGTTATTATGCTTCCTGTCGGGATAGTCTTTATTATTATGGAAGTTTGGTTTTTCGGCTAGTCTTGGCTAGCTGTTGTTATTACCTTTCGATGGTGGTTGTGCATCTTTTGGACCGCTATTGTGTGGTGCTTTCTTGGTTTTCTACTTTTCCTTGGCAACTGGGATGCAAACTTTGTTGGTTACTTATGATGGGCTCTTCTCTAGTGGTTTCCTTATGGTTATTTTACTTAGTTGGTTTGGTTGGAGGAATTTTAGTTGTCCTTAGAGTCTTGGTTGTTTGATTTTTTCCTTGTTGGTCTCTTCCTTTTTCTTGGAAAATTTGCTAGAGCCTCCCAACCTTTGCTGATCCTTTTAGATTGGACTTTTTGGTTTCTAGTGGTTGGTGGCTACCTTTGGCCCCCTTTTGTGTGGCTATTTTATCTTAGTGATTTGCACTTACTACTTATGTTTCCTTCAGTTGATGGTTTTATTTGTGAGTTGTTTAGTCATTTGTGGTTGCTCACACCCTAGTTTGGCTTGGTGGTTGCTACTTGTTGGGACTTTGGCTTGAGGGCTCCCATCTTGGTTTTGTTGGTTATTTCTCTATTAATTGGCATGGGTCTGGTGCTTGCTGATGGCTGGTTCTAGTTTTCCCTGGTTTGGAGCTTGGATGGGTATTTGGATAATGGCTATTATTGGTGTTTTGACTTTGTTCTAGCCTCTCTTTAGGTTATTGTGATTAGTCTATTATGGTTTTGTTTGTGGTTTGTGATATGTTCTTTTTGCTCTTCGTTTAATGGTGCATCATCTTGAACTCTAAGGGCTGTAGGCCTTGGTTGTTTGCTTGTATCAAGTATGTTGGCTATGATGGCTTTGATGTTACTCAACTCTTCTCTCTAGTTTGTAGCATTACATATGATTGTAACCCTTCTTTATGAAGTTTGGATGGTCATATGTATTGTTTCCCCTTGAGATGATCCTAACTTAGCATGAGCCTTCTCTATCTAAGCTCTCTCCTTTTCCTCTCTTTATCCTTATCCTTTTATCTATGACTTTTGCCTTTGTAGTGTTATATTTCTTATACAAGTTGGAACTTTTATAGGGAATGGTCATTACTTAGTCAACCCAAGTGTTGTTGTTTGTGGATCTTGCTTATCTACTTTCTAAAAGGAATCATGAATTATTGCTGACTCATCATTTTACTATTTTCAAGATTTGTTTTAGTTTTACTCTATGTCTTATCCTCTTATGCTTTTTAGCTATTTTATTTGCTCTTTTGTATTATTTTCTTTTTCTAATGTACTTAGATGGGGGTTTAGCTCTTTAGGTTTCTTGTAGCTCTGAGAGCAGTAGAATTTTAGAGCTTTACCCTTTTTAAGGACATTGTATCTTTTCTTTTCATGGTAATAAAATTCTTAACTTTCCCCAAAAAAAACATCCTAAACCCTAAACAACCCTAAACCCTAATCATTAAACTAAAACTATAACTCTTAAAATCTAAACCCTAAATCCTAAACCCTAAACCTAAACTAACCTAAACCCTAAAAAAGCACTAAACACTAAACCTAAAACAAAAACTAACCCCTAAACCCTAAACCCCAGAAGCATAAAACCTAAAATACTAAAACTTAAACCATAAACCCTAAACCTAAACCCTAAACCTAAACCCAACTAAACCCCAAACCTAAAACCTAAACTAAAAAATAAATTAAAAATATACCTCAACCCTAAAACCTAATAAACCTAAACCTAAACCTAAACCCTAAGAATGGGTAGAACCATGATGGCAGGAACATCACCATCAACTAGGCTCAATCTAGATCTGGCAGTGGAGGTGAAGGTAGAGGTGGCCATTATCACAGTGGTGGTGGGGGATCTGGAGGTGCTGGTGGATATGGAGGTGGTGGTCAAAGCAGTGGTATTATGGAAGCAGGAGGAGCGATGGAGGTTATAGCCATGGTGGTGGCGAGGGAGAGATTTTGGATATGATGGTGGATCCCACTACTAGAGAGGCCGAGGTGGTTTTGATGAGAACTAAAGAAATTGAAGAACGATCGATCTGATCTACTACTTATGGAACTATGTCTTTATAGTAGAGACAGTTCTATTTATCTAGGGTTTTTGATTTGCTCTATGCATGCTCATTTTTATCTATATCATTGCTTGTGTCTTAGAAAACTTGGTGTGTGTGGTGTTTATTTTTGAGATGTGGGACACCATGCAGATCTTAGGGGTACTTGTTGAAATGATTGGGTATGACATTAAGGAAAGATGCACTATCTTGAAAAATAGAAATCATCACCTTATCATAGACCTAATCACTTAATAAGGACTCCTAAGGCATGATGGGTCTTTGACTATACCAGAGGTCTTTCCCCTACTTTTCATGGAAAAGTAAAGTAGGGTTTATATTAAGCTGGGTTCATTAAGTTCCCTATGGAAGCAAGCCTCCATAGTTAATTACATCCTAAGGGATGTGAATCCCTTAAGAATACTCTCGATTAAAGTAGTAATTAAAGTCTCTAAAGATTTCAAGGATAGACTATGAAAGGATTAGTTGTATTTGAAAATCAAGTAGGAAAACTCAAGGAGAAGACTTATTATCGAAGCCAAAGGAAATGAGTAGGGAATGCTCTTGATACTAGAAAACCTAGTGAGCATTTCAACCTATCCTATAATTGGGCTTTATAATTTTGAAATTAAAGAGAAGATCAATTTTGTTAAAGTTGACATGCCATTATAAAGCTAAGACTTATAATCCAACAACACAAGATTGTGGAGATGCCTAAGAGGTGAGAATTTATGCTTGTAGCCCAAAATGAAACAACCACCTCGAATCCTAAATCTAGGGAACTTTAGCATAAGCCAAAGTGTGACCTAAATCTATGTGAAAATGGGCATATGGTTTAACTCCATAAGAGAGGATAAAATGTCCAACTACTGAACTTACAACTGCTTAGAGTGGCAGCTAACACCTCCTATGCTTTAAATCCATGAAGTTCGGTCATATGATTTGCAAGATTAGTTAGGCTATTGTTTAATTAGAAAGAAACTAAAGCTCTTAAACCCACTCTCTAAGAGACTAGAGCATGAGTGGTATGAGCATATGACTTAGTCTAGTGCAAAATCTTTTCAAATTTTATTTTTTATTCGATACTTCATTTTGACATAGGCTTTGGGATGCCTACATGCATGATGAAATAAGGTTGCTAGATAAATCAGCAAGAAAGGGGTGTTTTCCAAAACAAGGGATGCCCTAACAAGTCAAGAATTCCACTATCATGCAAGGATAGAAAAGAAATCCCAGGATAAAGCCTTCTAGCCAATGCTCATTCTTATCCCCCCATAGCACTAATCATAATTCTTAATTCAAAATTAAATTAAAAATAGAAAAGTAAAACTAACTACACCTACAAGATAAGTGTTAGCTAAACACATATATAACCCAAGCAATTATATTTATAATTTGGACTTAGCACCCTGCACATGGGTAACAAAGCCCACCTATCCTAACTTTGATTATGCTTAGAGACTTAAGCAACCTGCAAATAGAGCATTGATATTTATTTTTAAGCGACCTCTTAAATATAATCCCCTACAAAAAACATGATTAGGCAAATCATGGCCTACCATCCAGTCTACAAAACATACACCCTAACATCCAGTCCAAAATAATACATCACAAAACAAAACATACATCATAACATGCATCATCCTAACATAAGGCTTGAAGTGGTGACTTAATCTAATGTGTGTATTAATTCTTGTGTGGTATGTCTTAACTAGGCTTTAGAGTTAAGATTTTTTAAGTGTAGAAAGATTAAACTTTACGGGTGGTTTCACTTCAAATGCTTTAATTGATTTGCAAGTTTTAATTTATGTTTGCTTTTGTTTCATATGACCTACACCTAGCAACTAAGTGTTGTAAAGAGAAGAAAAGAGGTTGCCTCTTTCATCCCTACCTTAAACCACTTTTTAAAGCATGTTATTTTTATTTAGTTCTCTTTAGTGAATAGCTTATTAGAAATTTTAGATTAATCCTAAGTTTAGGTTCTCTTTAAATAATTCTATTCAATGTGAAAGGCTTCTCAAGATTAATCTAATCGAAATACTATCACATGACACATGCTAAATCATTCATTTCCATCACATGTAACATGCATATGATTAAGTCTTAAGTATACCTACACATACAATATGTTTTAGCTCACTTGAATGATGGATGTGAGTATGTACATTTGAATCTTTATATTACCCTTTGATTGTACTATTTTATCATATTATTTTAAGGCTCTATCTAAATTATTATACAAAAATACATAGGGATGAAATTAAATAGGTACAGGTCATTGTTAACCAGGGAAGTGAGGTAATCAAATGACCTCCTTGGGGCTAGCTAAAGCCTCATATTCGTGTCGGACTATATACCATTACATTCAAACCATATGTAAATTTACATGCATGAACATAAGAAAGAGACCTCCAAATCACATAATCAATTAATTCAATCACTTGAACAATTGAAAATGCATGTATTTTTTATAAAAAGAAAGGATTACCATTCTAATTAAATACACACATGTATGTAAAAATACATAAGCAAGTATGTGC